>CM034151.1:803798978-804311478 GCA_019776745.2 Taxus chinensis
ACACTTTCATGCACCAGACTTAGAGTTCTTTGTGTTGTTTCCTTTAGTTTCCTTTGTGGAGTGGGCAAACTTCCAGCACATCATTTCTGTCCTTCCTAAGGGTAGGCACACAGTTTGTTGCAGGTGGCTATTCTTTAGTCTAGAGGAAGAGGATCTTGTCATCGACATTCTTCTGGGAGACTTCCTAGAGTTGCAGAGTTCAGATTCGTCCATGGAATCTTCTGCATTCCTCTTGTCTCCCTCTTCTTCTCTCTTCTTCTTCTTTCTAAGAGATTACCTCTTTGTACATGGGTACCCTTTCAGGCTTGTTTATGGAAAGAGACCCATATTTGACATCATTCTTAGATTAGAGAGTTTGTTTTTCTCTTGTGCTAGATTTTTTTCCCACTGGGTTTTCCTTCACTGCTTGGGATCTTTTTCTTGTACATGGGTACCTCATCAAGCTTTGTGTCAGGACTCATTTCTCATTTCTGACTTGCCACCTCATCCTAAGTTATGATGAAGGGGGGTGTTGGTGTGTGTTATCTTCTACATCATTACGTAAGTCATCTCACTTAGGTGAGATCGTAGGTCCTGTCATCACCAATATGGCACTATGATAATTCTTTACCGGGAACTCCTCATTCTATGATTATTTACTAATGCACAACTTTTAGTTTGGTGGATGGAATCTAGAAACACAACAACAAACATAACACAAGAATACCATAGACTATGATAAGAAGGAATGATGATAAATCTTAAATATAAGTGTAAATTATAATATCAACATGAAATTTTTACAATCTTACCCATGAGATACTTCATGTGTTACTCGACTTCACTTTCCTTCCAATAATAACTATGGGAAAAACATTCACAATTACACCTCTTAATGGCTTCTTTAACACACCTTCAAAATTATGGCTTCCATTACAAACTTACTCATACAATATTTCTCACTACTTCCTTCTATGTTAAATGAGGGGGGGTGGCCTCTTTATTTATAGGAATTCTGGCTTATCCACCCTATCTCTAAGATAGGATAGGAAATATCTTCTGGCCAATCATATTCCATGCCTAAACTCTTGCCTTTACATGTAGGCTTATCTTCTAAGATAAGATAAACCTTATCATCTCACATGGGTTCCACCTTTTCAGACTTTTCCACAAATAAAATACACAAAATATTTATGACATCACTCTTTTTCTTTATTAGAAATATAATATTTATAATTCCTAATCATGTAGACCCTACTTCTCTACTTATCCCAACTTTGACATTTTAACATTACCAGACCACTTACGACAAATAGTTACTTTTTACAACATTCCTATTGTACTTTGATTGTTACTGTACTCTACATTATTGGTGGCACCGTACTGACGGTGATGTTATCTTCTATTGGATGCCACTACTAATTATACTTAACAACATCCTATTCCCAATACATAAATTAATAAAATAGAAATTACGGAGGAAAATTTTAATTTCGACATTTTCCCCCTTCCTAACTTCTACTCTGTCCTGGAGTAGAATTAGACTATTCTAGTGCTTGGAAAATCTTTAACTTATCATGGTTGACCCATTTCATAATGGGAGTACCATCCAATTCCTCCAGTCGATATGTACCATTTTCATGCACAACTGCTATTTTGTAGGGCCCCATCCATTTGGGAAGAAATTTTCTCTGCCTTCTTTTTTTGTATCTGGAATCATATACTAGAACCAACTCATTCACATGAAATGGAGACCAATCGATCTTTTGATCAAAGTATTCCTTCTGCTTCATTTTCTTTTTATAGCTTGTATCCTTCGTTATTTCCTTCATTTCCTTTAGCAAATGAAGATGCACCAACCTTTCTTTTACTGAATCACTTTCATCCATCCTTTCCTTTTTCATAACTCTCATAATGGGAATATCAAACTCAATAAGAAGAACTCGATCAATTCCATAAGACTAACTCAAATGGGGAGTATCTTGTTGCTGACTTTGATGTTGCCCTATATGTTCACAATGCTGCATAAATACTTTTATCCCACTTATGTACCTGTAAGGCTGCATCTTTTGCTAGAATTTGACACAGCACAAAATTTGTTCATTCTACTTGTCCATTTGTGCTTAGCTTGTATGTTGTTTCCTACCTGTGCTTAATAGAAAACTTGTTGACTAGGACTTCTACCACCTCATTAATGAAGTGGATTCCTTGATTTGTTACAACTATAAATTTCTGCCCTAGCAAGTAATTTCTAAACTTCTTTATACGAAAAAATGATAGCTAGAGCCTCTTTTTCTGTTATAGTATAATTTACCTCAGCACTGCTCATTTGTATGCTCCCAAAGTAAACTGGATGGTCATTCCCATTTTCATCCTTTTGGTTCAGAGTACTTCCTAGTGCTACATCTGAGGCATCAGTATACATAATGAATGGCTTACTCTAATCTGGATTCTTTAAAATAGGTGAAGACACCAGGGCTTCCTTCAGTTGTTCAAAAGCTTCATGCACCTTATTTCTGTGGTTCATAAGTAACATCCTTCTTCAAGAACTGGGTTAGTGGTTGTGTAATTTTTGAGAAATTCTTGATGAACCTTCTATAGTAACCCACATGGCCTAAAAATGATCTCAACTTACTTCTATTCATAGGAAACGAAAACTCTTTGATTTTTAAAACTTTATCAGGATCAGTACTAATACCATCTCATGGATACAACATGCCCTAACAGAAACACCTTTAGAACATCGAAAGACAGACTTTCTATGAGTTTAGTAAGGCTTGTGCTTCATCTAACCTGTGAAATGTTGTCTCCATCTAGTTGCAGGTGGTCCATCTTGCTCCCATAGATGTAAAAATCATCCAGAAATACTCTGATGAAGTTCCCAATGTAGGGTTTAAACACCCTATTCATCAAACACTAGAATGTTTCCGGAGCATTACACAACCCAAAAGGCATAACTCTATAAGCATGCGTTCCCCAAGGAAGTGGTGAATGTGGTCTTCAGCTGATCTTTCTCTGCTATACGAACTTAGTTGTATCTGCTATATCCATCAACAAAACTATAGCACTCCTGGCCAGCTACTTCGTCTAAGATCTGATATGAGAATGGAAGAGGGTAATGATCCTTATTTGTTGCCCTTATTGAGCTTCCTATAATCAACACAAATGTGTAGCTTCCCATGCTTTTTTATTGAGATCACAATGGGAGAAACCCATTCTAAATTCTGCACATAGCAAATATGAATCTTGCATCAAGCGACTTATCTATTTCTTCTTTTACAGTCATTGGAGAAATTAGGATTCATTCTATATGGCATTTACTTTATGGGCTTAGCACCATCTACCAGCTCAATAGAATGTTGTACCCAGACTTAACTTGACGGAGTTCCTTGTAATCAAAAGTGAATAGGTGTATGTACCTTAGAAAGAGCTAGAGGTAGCATTCCTTCTCACTCTCCATCATAGCATCACCAATATTTATTTGTTGGAGACGATCATCAATTTCTTCTTCAGATAATTTTATGGGTTCATGAGTCGGTGGTGACTGGAAGGATATCCATGATTGAAACATCAACCTCACTTTCTTCAACTTTTATGTCCACTTCATTAGTACTAGAGTAATCAAAGGATGTCCAATCATCAGTTTCATCACTTGAATCCATAGGTTCTGCCTTATGATGCCAAGGGATCACGTTTATCTTCACCCTCTCTCTGCCACGTCTAAGTGTCATGAAGGCCTTCATTCCAGTAGTTTCTTACATGAACTCTCCTTAGCCATGGTCTTCCCAACAACATTGGGTATGCAATAGTACCATTTTTCATCACCTGAAAGTCTACCACACCTACAACACCCATAATAGATATTGCCCACATTTGAAAACAACACCTTTTGGTTTAGTTTTTAACCTTATTTAGTGACCTTAACATAAGTATTGAGGGGTGATCAATTTTTAACCCCAACATATTCATTATAGAACTTGGTCATTACATTAACTGCAGCACGTCCATCAACTAAGACATCATGAATTGAAATACCATTACATAATATCGTCAGCTTGTGGAGCATAGGGATCCACCTCTACGTCCAAAACAGGGGACCTCAACCTCCTTCCTTTCGTCGAGCATTGAGTCCACTTTGCATAGCTCCCACCTCTTCTCAGAATACATAGCCAAGAGTTGACAATATGTAATATTTGCAAGGCCTTTTGGATAGATCTTCTAAGATGGAGTATGGTCCTTGTCCCTGTGAAATCAAAAAATCCTACACAGCCAAAATTTCTTCTCCTATGTTTCTTACTAGTTTCTCCTTTCATCTTCTTAGGATCATTTCCATGTTGGTTATCTTTTTATTTCTTTATTTTTGTTACAAACAAATCTGCTTCATTATTTATGCTCTTATCTACTACATCAGAAAGAATTCACAAGTTCTTTTCCTTTATCATTATCCCTTTGTACCAGATGTAGAAGCTCTATCTAGACAATTATACTTATAATGACCCTTTTTATGACAACCATAACATACAACTTTAGAAATATTTCTTTTTGGACCTCTATCTCCTCCTTAAGAACTAAATTCCTTTCCTTGAAGAAGATTAATAGTTAACTGACCCATTTTCTTGAGCGGATCTTCATACTCAGTAGATGTACTAGGAGAAAGATTTGTGCTCACTGAGAGTGGTTGTGGATGTCTGGACCAAAGGTGTTGGTGTAGGCTTTACCTTAGCAACAAATTTCTTTGGGCTCCTCTTCCATTCTTTCTTCTTTCCTTCTTGCAATCTCTTTTTCTTGTTCAATGGTAGGTGGGAAGTCATACTTCACTCATTGTCTAATCTCTGGCTTCATCCCAAGAATGAAGTGCTTATAGAGGAAATTATCCACACCATTCATCAACCCATCCGCTAATCCTTCCTTATCGGATCTGGGCATCAAGCTTCCTCCTTAGCTCTAGAACACAAGCATGATAATCCCTTATCTTCTTCTTCTCTCCTTGGGATATCTTTGTGATATCGATCATGAGATTTGCATATTTCTGTTGTTCACCAAATTCTTTAAGAAAAATTTCAGTTAATAAATCCCATGATTTTTTCACATTATCACCTAGTGTTTCAAACCACCTAAGGGCTAAACCATCCAAAAAGGTAGGAAAAAATTTAGTCCATTAGTTTCCTTCTTATAAGGCCATTACAAATACAAGATCGTTTAAACTCTTGAATGAAAGAGGAAGCATCTTCATTAGATTGTGCTGAAAAAATAGGAATCTTCCCCATTTTCAAAAGTAACCACAGTGAAATACCAACCCACAAGTACAATCAACAAGACTTATGTGCACAAATAATTGGAATCACTATAATAGAAAATAGAAATGACCATGGTAACTATGGTAAAACTTGACTTACTACGGTAAAAACTGACTTTACTATGGTAAACACTATTCATAGTAAAAAGTGAAGTACTGTGGTAAATACTATTCATAGTAAAAAGTGACTTTACTGCCATAAATACTATTCATGGTAAAAGTGACTTTACCATGGTAACTACTATGCACAGTAAAAACAAGGTTACCCTCCAAATGATTTCTGACTAAGTGGGAATATCTCTCTAAAAAATCCACCAATGAGGAATGGTCCCATCAACGGAACCAAAAATGTCATCACCAATCTGGCACTATGATGATTCTTTACCAAGAAATCCTCGTGCTATGATTAGTTACTAATACACAACTTTTAGTTTGGTGGATGGAATCTAGAAACACAACAACAAACATAACACAAGAATACCATAGACTATGATAAGAAGGAATGATGATAAATCTGAAATATAAGTGTAAATTATAATATCAACATGAAATTGTTACGATCTCACCCATGACGTACTTCATGTGTCACTGACTTCACTTCCCTTCCAATAATAACTATGGGAAAAACTTCACAATTACACCTCTTAATGGCTTCTTTAACACACCTTCAAAATGATGGCCTCCTTTACACACTTACTCATACAATATTTCTCACTAATTCCTTCTATGTTAAATGAGGGGGGGTGGCCTCTTTATTTTTTGGAATTCTGGCTTATCCTCCCTATCTCTAAGATAGGATGGGACATCTCTTCCGGTCAATCATATTCCATGCCTAAACTCTTGCCTTTACATGTAGGCTTATCTTCTAAGATAAGATAAACCTTATCATCTCACATGGGTTCCACCTTTTTTGTCTTTTCCACAAATAAAATACACAAAATATTTATGACATCACTCTTTGTCCTTATTACAAATATAATATTTCTAATTCTTTATCATGTACACCCTACTTCTCTACTTACCCCAACTTTGACATTTTAACATTACCGGCCCAATTATGACAAATATTTACTTTTTACCACAACATTCCTTTTGTACTTTGACTGTTACTGTACTCTACTTTATTAGTGGCACTATACTAATAGAGTCGTTATCTTCTATTGGACGCCGCTAATAATTATACTTAACAACATCCTATTCCTAATACATACATTAATAAAATAGAAATTACGGAGGATATTTTTATTGTCGATAGTCCTTGTGTCATTTAGGGGTCATTATGAAATTTCTTTACATGTCAGTGTGTCATCACGTCATTGCATCAGTACACCATATGCATCATTGGGAGTTACAGTTATATTCTAGGAATGTAACTGCCCCTCTCTACTTGAGTTGTCATGATTGCAGAACTGGAGGTTACTCAACACCTGCTATATGTACACCCCATTTGATCTATGACATAGAGGAGAGTTTTATGGCTTAACCAGGTTTTTCTTGTGTTTCAAATCTTTGCATGAACTGTTGGTTGATGCTCGCCTCTCTCCCGATATCTCTTCACGATGTCATTTGCACGTTTGTTGATGTGCACATCGTCCCTTGTGATACTTGCTTGTGGGTTTTAAACCCTCTTTCATAAATCTGCATATGTTGTGATAAAATGATGTATTAAGGAATATTTTTAAGTAATGAATTCCCTATTCTAAACCTTTTATATTATATATATATATATATATATATATATAATATATATATATTATATGATATGTATGTATGTATGTATGTATGCTATATATTCTATATATATTCTATATATATTCATATATATATAATATACTATACGATATAGTATATACTATATATATACTACATATATATATATATATACATATATGTATATATAGATATTTATCTATGTAATAATATATATTTAATCTTAATATTAATCATTTTATTAAAAACATTTATATATATATAATATCAATTATATATGTGTGTGTGTCTGTGGATTGGCTTGAAGTAGTGATTTTATGAACATGAAGAAAATTATATAGGTAAATGGGTTCAAGATTTTACGGACTAAATTTATATATTAAAACAAAAAAAATATTATAGTGCAAGGGTGGATCTGTTTTGTGTTAAGTCATGAATAAAAATAAAATAAAAAATAATATTTATGGGGAGGGGATGGCCCACCCCATATGCCACAATATTGTTCTATTGGTCATGGCACACCATGACCTCCCTCAAGTCATAAACAATAAGCTCCATCTTGGGCCAGCACAAAATTTGCGCTAGAAGGGTATATATTTGGCCATAAACTTATATTTTTTTAATTTTTGCATGTGTGTGTGTGTGTGTGCGTTTCTATATATATATATATATCTATGTGTGTCTGTGTAGACATATATATACTTTCAAATCAGAAATCCTAGTCCATAAGGAATAGAAAAAATACATGAGAAGAGAAGAAACAATAAAAAGGGATTTTAAAACCCTAGGCATATAACAAACCAAAAAACATGAGGGAAAATTTCCCCCTCTTCTTTGAAAATAAAATGGAATGGATCTCAAGGAGAGCAATCAAATATCTGTGGGTTTGATGGAAAAGATAAAAAAATTCATCCATGGTCTCCTTTTTCTCCTTTCTCCCACATGCAAAAACCTATGCAAAATAGAGGCGACAAGAGCATATATGTTTGTAATGAATAAGTTTGTGTGATTAAAATAAAATTATCAAAAAATATATGCGATGATGGAGTAAGTGATGCGACCTAGGTGTGAATCCCACAAAAATTTAAAATCTTCGCAGCCTAGAGGGATCATTGTGAAGGATCCTTTTGAACTTGTGGCACCTAAACTAAAGGTGGTCATTACTGGTGTGAACAAAATCCTACTTGGTCTAAGAAGTGGCGAGTTATGGAATGGGCCTAGCAATTAGATGCTCTAGTAAAGGAAGGGGTGTCTTCGCTAGTTAGGTCTTATGGCCTTGATGTGGTCGTTAAATTTCTTGTCTTGTAGTTAGGGTACTTGGCAGTTAAAATTTTGATCAAGGAAATTGATCTAGGCAAAGGGTATCCTTCCTCCTAACCCTCAGGGAAGGATATCCCCTCTTTAGTTGGTTGGCTTGAGGTGTGTGGTCTACACCCTCTAGAGGAATTCAAGGTGGGCGGGATTGAATTCTAAATCTCCAAGGAATCAATTCCTGTTGATCTTCCCAGTGAGCGAAAAAAAGACTTTTTGAATATCCATGAAAAGAGGGCAATTTTTTGCAAATTTGTGTGTGTCAATTTCTTCAAGAGGAAAATTCAGAACTGCATTTACTTGTTTTATGGTAAGGAGGGAAACCTCAAGGTCCTCTTTCTTTAGAATGACTTCTTTCAAGTCTTGTTTCATTCTGTGACCTCTGTGGAATTTTTTTGTAAAGGGGTGCCCTAGTTTCTAAACACCTCCAACTTATGTATGAGGCCCTGGTCCCTTTATTTCAATCTAAAGGTGGAATATATTCACAAATATCTTCTCTAACTTAATTTCCTGAATCTCCTTACGGATTTTCAGAACTCTTCCTCTCTAAAATCCATCACAAGCTCTCTTGGTTCTTGGGTGCCTATTTCCAATCCATATCTTTTAAAATGGAGAACCACTTTGGCACGCATATCTATTGATATGGACTTATCTTCTCCGTTGTTGATATTTGTAGTGCTTCCTTTCCCTAAGGGTCCTAGATTGTCAAAAATACTCTATGAAGGTTTGAGCTTTAAGTGCTTCTCTTTAGGGGCCTTGGGCCATTTAAATAAGGATTGTCAGGGTTTTGGAAAATATAGTGGATCCCTCTTTCCCTCTCATTCATTTGGATTAAGATTGGTTATGTCTCAATCCTTTTCCCCTTCCCCCTATGTCTCTCGCTATTGAAGGTGGTTCAGAAGAAATAGCAGTCTCTCTATTGCCCCTTACAGGCCTTTTAGAAAACTTAAGTCCTCGCTCATTGTTAAAGGAGATGGAGGATGTGCATAGGGATTTAGGTGCTTTTTTCTCCTAGATTAAGGAATTAATTATGCAGAGGAATTCCTCCTTGATGAAAACTCTTAGTGAGTGGATTTAAAATAACAAATGTTGGGATTTCAAACTTCCCAACTCCACATTTAGGAATTTAAAAGATGGTGATATTGTTCTAAAATATTTATTTCCCATCTTGGTTCCTTCGAAACTAGCATCATGTCAAGATGGTATGGGGACTGCTATGTGTGGCTCCATAGGTAAAAGGGTGAGAAAGTTAGAGTAGGAGGTAGCCCAATTGGAGGTCGATGCAGGGAAGTAAGGAACCATGAAATATGAACTTACTGATCCCGGGAAGGTGAAACCCCTTCCTTATGTTTAATGAATTTCTTCTCCTAGAATGTCAAAGGTCTTCATTCCTCTGACAAACAACACTTGATCAAGCATTATATCATCTCCTCAGTTTCTTGTCTGGTTCTTCTTCAAGAAACTAAGTTACACGTTGTTGAATTTGAGTGCCTTTAGAATAGGTCTTTTAGAGGATTGAAAGGAGTCTTTTTAGACTCGATTGGTGCTTCCGAGGGCTTTAGAATCGTTTAGAAGGAAGGTGTTGTAATGGTGGAATTGCAAGCTCAATTCTTCAGTTGGTGGCTTGTAAAAGTATGTTTTCAATGCTCTCACCTTAATTTTCTTTTATATATGGTTTATGCTCCCTTTAGCATATTAGGTAAAAAAACCTCTGGAGGTATTTTCTTCAATCGGTCTTTGCCACGGGTGATTAGTTGTTCATTCTTAAGGGGGACTTTAATGTCATATTTGATAGTAGGGATAAGAAGGGGGGATCATCTGAAACCTTCAGTCCCAAAAATATTTTTGCTCCATCATTATGGAGGGCCTTTTGGATTTAGAGCCTAAGTAGGGTTGGTTTCCCCTGAGTAATAAGTGTAAGGGATTTAGCAACATTACAGAAATATTGGATAGATTTTTGGTTAGCCCCAGCTCAAATCTAAACGACATTGTGCTTGAATGTTCCATTTTACCGTGGTCTAGGTCAGATCATTTTCCAATGTCCCTGTTTGTTAATTTCGATGTTTTCCCATTCAAATTCGAGCTATTGTGGTTAAGGGATGCTTTTCTTGAAGGCTAGGTTGGCTTTTTGTGGAAATCCTATAAAATTGAGGGTTCCAAGATGTTTTTTCTGGCTCAAAAATAGAAAAAAATAAAAAAGGATTTGCAGGAGTGGAATGTCAAGAATTTCGAAAACCACTTTCAAGAAAATGTTAGAGTTGAAGATGAAATGAAAGCCCTTAATTTAAAATGTTTTCATTGATGGGATGCACCAAGAGGATTTTTCTACTATAAAATCTCTCTTAAGTGAGTTAGGAGAACTCCTTCTAAGTGAGAAAATATATTGGAAACAACAATATAGGGAGTTTTGGCTGAAGGACGGTGATAGAAACACTAAATTCTTTCATGCCTCTGTAAATAAAAAAGGGAATTTAAATTTCATTTCAGAAATTAAGAATGAAGGGATTTATCTGGTGGACCGGAAGGATATCATCTCTAAAGGGATTAATTTCTTCTCCTCCTTGCTAGTGGGGAATGTTACCTCCTTTGAGGTCAAGTAGACTTCTCTTCTAGATGGAATCCTTGCTCTCATATTCAAGAATCAAAATGTTGAGCTCTTGAACCCTTTCTCCTTCTTAGAAATTAAGAAAGTTGTATTATCCTTGGAGAAGAATAAAGTCCCTAGCCCGGATGGCTTCCCTTCTAATTTTTTTCAGAAGTTTTGGGATATTGTGGGTTATGATGTATGGGTGGCTATTGAGGCTTCAAGAAGATCACGTTTGGTGTTCAAAATTCTTAATAATACCTTCATTTTCCTTTTTCCTAAAATGCATCAACCTTCCTCCTTTGGGGACTTAAGAACCATTTCCCTCTGTAATACATCCTAGAAAATCATTTCCAAGGCCATTGCCATTTGAAACCTATCTTGGATCCCCTCATTTCTCATGAACAAACTAGATTCATGTCTTGTTGATCTATCCTTGACAGTGTCATCTTGTCTCATGAGCTGACTCACACTCTCTCTCTCTCTAACACCCCTGGTATGATGATAATATTAAACATCAGTAAAGCTTACTATAAGATTAATTGGAGGTTTATCATTACGGTCCTTCTTAAGTTTTTTTTCCCCAAACACCTTTGTGAATTGATTTTCACTTGCATTTCTAGCCCCTCCTTCTTCATTCTTATTAATGGGAGTTCTGAGAGTTTCTTTGGTAATAATCGTGGTATTAGGCAAGGGGGTCCCCTGTCCTTCTTCTTATATGTTATTTTGGTGAAAGCCCATGGTAGATCCATCAAATTCAAATTGGGGGAAGGTAAGATTAATGGCTTAAAGATTGAAGATAGTATTACTTCTCTTACTCAAAAGCAATTTGTAGATGACACTTTTCTATTTAGAAAATCCTCCACCTGAGAGGCTAAGGAGTTAAAGGATTCTTTGGATATATACTCTAAGGCATTAGGGTAAGATGTTAGTGTGGCTAAATCCTACATTTTCATCTTCAATTTTTCCTTGCAAACGTAGTTAAGAATTCTTAATATTTTCAATTTCAAAAAAGGACACCTACCTATCAAATATCTCAGTATTCCTTTGTTTAAAGGTGCAAGTAATAATTCCCTATGGAATTATTTTCACAGTAATCTAGATATTAAAATAAATTCTTGGAAAGCTAAATGTATCTCCCTCTTCGGGAGACTTATGCCGATTAAATAAGTTCTATGTGCTTCTCCTCTATATCTTCTTTCGGCCCTTAAAATACCTAAGGGTATTCTTGATAAAATTAAGGGCATTTTTCAAAAATTCCTATGGCAAGGTCTCTCCAAGGAAAAGAAGATTCCCCTTATCAGTTGGGATGCATTAAAAAACCCTAAAGAGCTTGGTGGCACGTGAATCCTAAATTTGGGTTTGTAAAACGTGGCACTTAGTGATAAATTTGTCTAGAAGCTTATCTCCAATCCTAACAGTCTTCTCAGCCCAGTCTTCAAGAAGAAATATCTGGGTGCTCGCCTTCCTAAGCCCATCCCCCGGGTGGAGAACCCTCTAAAGGGCTCACATATTTGTAATTTCATGATTGAATATAGATCTCTATTTGAATTTTATGCAGATTAGAGAGTGGGTAATGGAAGGAAATATCTCTTCTAGGATGATCGATGGAATGGATACCCTACCCTTGGGGACTCTCCTTCTTTTGAAGACATTAAGAGGAGACTACTATGGGACTGGGTTATTTATATTTCTAACTAAGGTAACTAAATGTTTCCCATCCCTACATGTTGCAATGGAAAAAATTGGACCATTTGAATCTCTCTCTTGATTTAAAAGCTGATATTTTATCTATTTTGCAGGAAAGGTATATTATAATCTCAAATAAGCAGGATGAAATTGTTTGGACCGTAGCTCCCTCGAGATCTTATTCCCCTTATTTTGGCTACCTACCACTCCATAAGGATGTTTCCTCTGAGAAACTCATATGGAAGGTTTGCTAGGACTCCCAATGTCCCCCTAAAGATAGTATTTTTTCCTGGATGACCTTTAAGGGTAAGATTTTAACTCAAGAAAGAGGGAAAAAAAGTTTTATCTAAGGTCCTACCAGATGCTTTATATGTAAAAAGGATGTGGAAGATAGAGACCATTTGCTTCTAAATTACCCCTTTGTTGTTGAATGGTGGAACTAGTTTTGTGCCAAGCTTAACCTTCCATGGGTCCAACTTAAATCCCTCCTAGATGTTATCCTAGCTTGGCCTATTAATTCTCACTCAAGGGATTTTTATTCTATTTGGTTATGTGGCCTGCTGCTTCTACCGTGGCATATGTGCTGGGAGAGAAATAAAAGGCTTTTTATGGAGGAATATGGCTCAAAGGAATCGGTTCTCCTTAGGGTGGAAATGGCTATATCTGAAGTTGTGTCTACTAACTGGTCTAGATATTGTCCTTTTACTTCCCATGACAGGTTGCTTGAAATAGTTTGGCCAATAATAATCAAGCCTAGGGATGGTGATATGAATTCTTCCGCATCTTCCTCTCAAGCTAGAAGAAAAAAAAATTGGGCTCCGACTTCAAGTGGGTTTTTAAAACTAAATTTTGATGGGGCTTCTAGGGGTAATCTGGGGGCCACCAGTGTTGGTTTTCTCATTCACAATTCCTTTGGTGAGGTGGTTATAGATGCTTCATACAAACTCAAGGAGGGTACTTGCAATGCTTCCGAGATACAATCCATTAACAATGGTTTTCTTCTCATTGCTTCCCTTGAAATTGATAATATTTAAATTGAAGGGGACTCCATGCTAATCATTAACGCCATCATAAAAAAATAGCTCTATCATAGAAGCTATATCTTGGAGTTAAAAAGGTCTTATGGATGTTGTCCAAATTAAAAAAATGGAGTATTAAACACATTTACTGAGAAGGTAATCAGTGTGTCGATTGGCTAACAAATAAAGGCATTGAGCAAGATTTTGGCAAGAGGGTGGCTAATAATTCTTTTGTGTGGGAGGGATTGCAAATGATTACCTCAAAGGACTCAAGCCATTATGAAATCAACGGCATCTTCCCCACGTGTGAAGCGTAAGGCACTTATTTAAGACCGGCTAGGTGATTGTGTCTTTCATTTCCCTTTGCTCAGTGAAATAGCTCTTCCTATGGCTCCTGTCCTATCTCTTTCTTTTGACGTGAGAGAAATGGCATTTTAAAACAGGGTTACTGATGGTAGGCCACAGAATATTTTTCTCGTCTCCTATGTAGAGGACCTGGAGGTAGTTAAATTGATTTTGGGTCTGGAATTTCTAAATTTGGAGGGGTGGCTAATGGTAAATAGTGGTAAATTTGTTGATTCTATATCCTTCGAAGGTGGAGGTCGTTAAATTTGTGGCTCACTAGATTTTCCCCATCTTCTGTAGAAACCTTGCATCAGAGGTGGCCAACTTCAACCTAGGTTCATGTCATGCTCACATTATCACCTCAGACTTGTTAGTTGTTGATGTCTCAGCCTTCTCGAAACTTGAACAATGCTTCAAATTTGTCCTAGAGTTTTCTGAGTCCCTCGCATCCTACACAAAATAAAAAAAGCTGGGGCATATTCACATTTAGTTTCCCAACATCAATTCCCTAGGAGCAATGATTGTTCCTATTCTAATCTGGTGGAATGATCTGCGCTCCTCTGTGAATGATGCATTCGATTACCTCTGGCCGAGTTGGCTTAATGGAAACTCGGTGGATGGAGAGTGTGATGGTGCACTTGAGTTAGATTAAGACTTACCGAATATGGGTATTAATATTTATTCCATTTACTCCCATAAGCTTAATTCAGGCATAGTTATAGTTATAGAATTAATAGTTCTTTTTATTAGTGTGCCACCTAGATGATTGTGGAAATTGTCTGGTCACACTTGAGGTTATGCCTCTATTTTTAAATAGGGAACGGGTCCCTTCAACCCGCCTTAAATACAAAGAAAATGAATAAGTTTTTGTGGTGAATAAAATGTAGCCAAGGGGATTTTATTAGAGTTCATGTTGTTTTTATTTTAAATGAAATTAGAAATTTTGGTTGCATAAATAATTATTTATCATGTGTGCTTTCGAGGGAAATAAAATATTAAAGTGGGTTGATTTAATTATTTAGAGGGTGATAAATTATTAGTTGGGATTTAATAAATTAATTAATTGAAATCATTTTGGACCAACGAGTACTTAAACCCAACAAAACTTAGGCAAAACAAAATAACATTAATAAACACGTTAAAAAAATTCAGAATTTTGAAGTGTTTATGTTTGATTTTTGAGGTGCCAAATATGAGGCACTACAAAAACACACACACAAATAAAATAAACAAATCAAACACATGAGGAAACCTCCATGTTTTGCCAAAATTGAGAAGAGTGAAAGGAATCCCATATGAAGCCAAATTGTGAACCAACTATAGGAACATAATAATAATCTTAAAGTAACATCCTTATCTCTCCATTCTATAGGAGCCATAATGTGAACCAATAATAGTATTCCTCCCTCTTCCTTAGAAACTCCAAAATCCGTCACAAATCATGATGGATGGACAAAATGCAAAAAGACCAAATCCACAAACATTCCCACAACAAACACACCAAACAACAAGACACCAAGATACCATTTTTATTTCAAAATCACATTGAGTTACCATAAAAAAAAATGAGAGAGATACATGAAGGCCTACCTCAATAGAGATATCCCAAAAATCAAAGCAATCCAACACACTCCAAATATCCAAGCTCCAAAATATCCAACTCCAAAATGTGATAATGACCAAAAAGTCCCATTCCCTCTCCACAAAGGAGTATAAAAGAATAAACAATTTATAATCCTACTAAATGAGAGTGAAAAATATGTTACCCATCTCATCTCCCCAAAAAAGATTCCCAAAAACACAAAGCAGATAAAACAAAACTATTTTACGAGGTAATCTCCCAAATTCCCCAAAATGTAAATAAATCGAAGAACTTAATTTTTTTTTAAAACACAAAAACAAACCATTATTACAAGAATGCTGACATGAGAGGGGTTAAATGGGAGGAAAAATCTCATTTTATCATCAAAATAGACCTCCTACCAATAGGTATGGTACAAGGGACTCGTTTCCATGAAAGAGGAATCCCCAAAGTGAAAAGAGGTCCCCAAATATGCCATATTTAGCACAAATACGAGATTGGGATAAATGACATGAGGGTTGAGGAAGTGGGGCCCACCTGAGGGGTTATTATGTGGTCCCAACCTCCTAATAAGAAAGTTAATTAATCCTAATACACTTCTAACACATGTGGGAACCATTAGGTCCCAAAACTAGTTTATCTCAAGACTAAAAAAATCACAATTTTTTATCACTCATGGTGTCCCAATAATGAACATGCCACAAACATATAAGGTTACACAAAATCATGCATGGCTAGGACTCAGCCCACTCGACCACTTGTGCAACTCAAAGATAAACTACCCTAAAACCCATGATCCTTTGTGCCTTGTAATTTGCACACTCAATGCAAAAATTAAACATACCTTCTGGATAAAATATAAAAATTAAATCATCTCAATAAATCAATCATAGATAAATCACATTAAAAATACTACAATAAATGTTAGTATGAAATAGCTAAGCGCTAATCATATGCATCCATATTAACTCAAGTTATACTTTCCATCTAAGTATTACATGATGACATTAAATTATCCATTACAAATCAAATGATATCTAAGTGTATGACGAAACCATACATGTATATATCATATATAAAATAAAATCAACTATACCACAACCTGCTAATATCTAAAATCATACAATGCAAGAAAAAAGATAATTTCCCATTATGCTAACTTGACGTTATGCACCCAAATCATCACAAGTACCATGTATTCCCTTTCCTCTTTGACATTTTTGTTGCTATGATTTTGATTATTGTAGACTAGAGACATGGAAATTATTATTATATTTTGATAGATAGTATAAACACTGGTTATTTTGAGTATGTTGTGACTCATATTATAGATGGTATGGACTACTAGCAGACATTGATAGATGATGATCTAGTGTTGTCTAATTGTATATTGATGTTTTACATTTTGACGATGATAATTACATTATATGAGTTGAACAAATCTTATGATCTTATTGATGTTATAAATTATCAAAATTGAGATGTTCAATGATTGCAAATAATTGATAGAAATTCATAACTTACATTATGATGATATAGATTCATGTATGATGTTATTGGATGCTATGTATGTGTGTTTTTTATCTTAATTTATTTGATCCATCCTTGAGGCCAAAATGGTATTGTTTGATTGGTTGTAGAAAAATATATCACGACAATAAGAGGGGGATACGAGACTAACCATGGAAGAATATCAAATTTCTGCAACAAGGCCAACTTGGAAACTTTGTTTTCATGTGTATTGTTGATGCATTGTAGAGTTTTTTAGGAGGTTCCCATGGGGGGTAATCTCGTATGTGGCCATGTGTTTGTGTGTTGCTTTTCCCTTTTTTTGATTTCATTTATTTTTTTATGTTTTTGAATCCTTTATTGTAATGTATTTCCACGTTATTATTGCTTGTTAATGTGCTCTTGTATTGTTTATTAACGAAGTGATTAAGTCAAATTGATATGTGAAAATGCAGGAATTTAATAATTTATATAGTCCTTGTTATCTTATTGAATGTAGATGGATTTTATTTATTTTGAGTTGTGTACACTTTCTCACTTTTCAAATATTTAATTTAATCTTTGAAGCCATTATTGGAGGCTTGTGGGACAAGTAAAATTTGTCCCATGCCTCTTAAAATTTCATACCAACCATTCTTATGATGTAAGGGGGCCATATTTATCCGTCATGATATATTTTCAAATGAAAAAATGCCAATTAATGTTACCTTTCTAATTACACTCTTAATTGTGTCCTTAGAAGCGTGGGTGGAGGGTTGAGTGCAATTTTGAGTATGTCATAACCTCACCCCACCCATTTATTACGCTTGGTGTTTATGTTTGACTTCATAAAGTCGGATTAGAGGAGTAATGATGTGGCATCCTACATTAGGCCACCTCACCATCCTCTCCACATTTCTATTTAATTGAGTTATTTTTGAGTTTTTTGGGTTATTTGGTTATTTTGTCACACTGCCATATTTTGGTAATTTTGGCTTGGAATTATTTCTTGGGAGCTTTGAAGCTTTATTTAGGATTTTTCCTTGGACTTGGATTATTTTTACTTGAAAATTAAAGTTTTTTTCTATGGAAAGGTAGGGTCTTATACCTTTCATTTACTTTCTTGATTGTATGTTTGTTTTTTTTAAAACAAGAATGAGTATATGTGTGTGTAATGGATTGGGTAGTTTCAACCTTAAAAATTAAGTGGGAGAAGGTAAATGGAGACCATTTGATGGAGAGATGAGAGTTTTGTATGTGTATATGGAGGGAGTTTTTATTGGGTGTTCCACATTGTGATGATAAGGGATATTTCTTGCTTAATCTTTGTATGTTTTACATGAGGGAGTGATAAGAGATTGATAGAGGGATAAGAGTTTTTTAAATGTGGATGGAGATTTTTGAGGTTTCAAGGTGGACACTTAACCCATTTTGGAGGTATAAGGGGATCCCCATATTTCTCTTCTCCTTTGGCTCAGATTTTAATCATGTGTTTGAGAATTATTATATTGTTTCTATTGATGTTAGTGTTATTGTATGTATTGCAAGTTCTATTGGCATGATTGTATGTATTGTTGAAAACCTTTGTGAAAGAGTTTACATGGTTGCAAACATCCCATATTTCTCCATTTTTTGGGCTCTAGGGCCAATGAGAAGGATGGCTTCTCCTTTCTCATTGGAGTAAGGTTATGAGGTTAGTATTGCCTATTTCTCCATTACTTGTTGCTTTCATTTGGAGTTAAGAAATGAAGGAGCTAAAATTTTATTCCTTGGTTGAAATTAAAATTTGTAGAAGACAAAGTAAAGGAGGTTATTTTGTAAATTTTATCATGTTTTATCCACTTTTTGGAGGGGTTTTGACACTTGTATTTTAAATTTAAACTCTTCTAAATGATTTACTGAAGCTTGTTGTGAGTTTCCATGCCATGCAACGTGCATGTTTCTAGGTTGCATTACCTTGTATTTTATGGAGTTTGAATATATGCCATAAGACAAGTTTGTAGATTAAATTTTGAAAGGGTTTCCTTATGGTAGAAATGTATATAAGTTGAAAGGAAAATTTTCAATGTGCACTTTATTGTTTGTAGTACTTCATTCAATTATGGAACTCAAAATAAGTATTCCTTCTATTTACAATTGAAAATTATTCATATTCTAAACTAGAAATATAGTGAAGTATATGTTTTGTATCCTTTCAAACATCCTTGGTTTGCTTCTATATTTATACCAAAAAATATATATATACTTGGTTGTGTTTATACCTATTTTCCTCATCAAATGAGTTGTTATATAGTGAAATTTTCATGTTATTGTTCTAAATTTTACAACTTCACAAAATAAAAATACTGTGATATTTTATTATTTCTAAATAAAGATAATGGAATATTCCCTCTCTATCATTATAACTAATTTCGGTAGAAATCGATATGACTATCAAATTTTATTTATATTCATCTCCAAGTTCTTTTACACAAGCTTATCTTTACAAATGATTTTTTTTTAAAAACATTATAACCATAATATATATATATATATATATAATATATATATATATATATATATATATATATATATTAATTTATATCATTAAACAATGTAAAAAAAAGAGATTCCATTAAAGAATTTTAAATAAGAGTGAATCGGCTATGTGAAGCCATTTTGAAAAAGGTTTATAAAATGAAAAAAATAAACTATATTTGATTTGGGTGGGGTCTGAACCCCCACCATATTGTGCAGTTATTTAAATAAATTAAAAAAAACAATGGGAAGTCATTTCTGACACACCCCACCATATTTAATATTGGGAGTGGGTTGGCAAAGGCCTCCCATCCCCAAACCAAAAAATTTAACAAAATTCTGCCACAAGGTATGCATTGCTTTGGATTTGCATCGAACCATTTTCTATTAAAATATTATGTGTGTGTGTGTGTGTGTGTACCCACAAATATGTAAAATATCCAGATCTAAAGCAATATAAAATAAGGGTAAATATATACCCACAACTAACAATCTGGATGCATAAAAAAATTACAATTCAGAAAACTACAAAGCCTAAGAGGCAACAAAATAGAAATGAGAAAAAATGGAGGAAGAAGTTTCTTCCTCATTCCCAAATATTGAATCAAAAAGTGTAGACTCCATAGCCTCCATATCCATCCATCGCCTTCATCCTTTAACTTTCAAAAAAAATAAAAGCCAAAATGTGCAAAAGAGAGAGCTACGGAAAATAAAAGGATAAAAGGAAACTATAGGTATTTTTAGGGAAATATTGATCCAATGGATCTAAATGAGTTAATCCTAGTGTAGGGATTTGACCTTACACATTTTAAGTGATTGGAATTTTGTGGGAATGGGTATGTGTTTAAGTGAGTTAGATTTAATTATCTAATAGGGCCACCTAGGGTATTTCAACTTGAATCGAGGGTTACAGTTAGTTGTGACCCCAAATAACTTTGGATTAATAAATTAATATTATACATGGTTGTTATAAAATCAAGGATTAAATTTAATCAATACAATAATTATATAAATTAAATGATAGACTTAAGAAAGTTTTAAATATTAATGGGATTTTGTAAATTAAATAATATTGTAACTACCCTAGCAAACAAAACGTATGTATGCTATTAAAGAAAAATAAATAAATAAATTATAATTATTACAACATGGTTTTGTGTTGGTTTCAGTGTGTCAAAATGTGGGTGTTACTTTTTGGTATTAGAGTCATGGGTTTAATACATGGACCCTAGGCCAACACAAAACACAAGTAAACCTAAGATAACATACAAATAGAACATACAACATTGTTTGATATTTTAAAACATATAAAATGTATCAAATTAAAAAAAACCTAAATGATAATGAACTAACTCTCGTCTTGCTTTTTTCACGAGGTGTAAAAAAGATGAGCTGTTCTTACACGTCGAGCTAGAGGGACCACCCCCATATCACGCAATCATGGCTATACAACCATAGATCCTATAGATCTTGTAGGATATCAATGTCACTATACAAGGAGGATCAGTAGGAGGACAACCTATCTAGAATGAAAGAGAGCCATCACATAAGTCCCATGGCACCTGATGACATAGTGAAGAGCATAGGGAATATAGTTCACATGTGTATCTAGATAGATTAGGTATCGATATAGGGAAATAGGGCCATAAGCCCGCAAGAGAAATTTAGGAGCCCTACATAGAGGGAAGGCCATGAGAAGAGACCCAAGTGTAGACATTCGATGGAGAAAAATCATATCATAGAGATACTCAATCTTTAGCCACTTAACTTTGCTAGAGATATAAGATAATTTCAGGTAGAGGCGTGGTTGATTAGCTTGAGCGGATGATTCAATCTATGTCTATACTCTAGAAACACAAAGGCTCATGTTGTTATCTCATTTTTGAGAGACGGGACTGATCTATGGTGGATTATAGAGGAGCAGAAGCTCTACATGGATGTAAATAATGTCACATGGGAGCTCTTTGAGGAGTGATCCCAGAGAAAACACATGTCTAGATGTTTCATCTTGTAGAGGATCGATGAGTTCCATGATTTATGAAATACATTAATAATAGTGGCTACATATGAGATTCAATTTTTTGACTTGCTTCTATAAGTTCACTACATGCAGGATGCACAAGTCAAGATCCATAGGTTCATCATAGGCCTAAATTAAGGTCTAGGAGGGGCATTGTACACGTATTGTCCACAGAATTTAGATGAGATCATTAAGAAGGCCTTCATTGCAGAGGATAATAGGGGAAATACACAGCATGTGAGAGATAGAGTGAGGAACCACATATAAAAAATTCAAGATAATCAGTTCAGATGAACAACTCCTTCTCCTCATGGTGGACATGGATATGCATATTCTTCCTTCAAACCAACATATCAGCCTTAGCAGTAGTAGAAAAATCATCGATTCCATCCACCACAGATATTCAATTTGTAGAGAGGGAGGAGAATGGCACCTCCTCCTAGATGTACCATTAGGACACAAGCACCACATAGAGCTCAGTCAGCTAGAGCTTATCCAGAGAGGCCACAACAATCTATGGTGAGATAATCAAGTTCTATCTCACAGACCACTAGAGAACATGGGGGAGATACTTCTCATTTGAGGGAATCTGGTAGTTGTTATGGATGCGGTGTGTAGGGTCACCATTGGAGAGAGTGTCTGTAAAATCATAATAAGAAGGTTAATTGAACAATTTCAGAGCCAATAGTTGATTACATGGCTAAAAACCATAGGATTTATGCAGTGGTTGAGAATGCCTAGGTAGATCATCAGGGTATAGTGATCTAGACATCAGGTAGCATTAGTGATATTCCTACCTCTATCTTTTTTTATTCAATATCTTCTAATTGCTTTATATTTCCATCATTAGTAGAGCAATGGAGGTTAGCAACGGTTAGGTAGGGTCATAGTTTAGATGTAGAGATGGATTTTAGAGAAAATCTCACAATGAAATCCTTAGTCAAGGAGTCTGTAGTATACCTAGGACCCTTAACCATGACCTTGGATCTTTTCATCCTACCCTTGGGATCTTATGGTATTATTCTTAGTATGGACTAGCTATCAACACATAAAGCTGGAGTGAACTGCAATAGAAAATTAATCATTTGTGCAAATGATTTAGGATTGGAGTTAGTGATTGTTGGGGTTAGGGGACCTATATAAATTCATGTTATATGTGTTATGCAGTTGAAGTAGTGTGCGAGTAGGGGATGTTAGTTTTATGCTATTACAGTTAGTGATAGGTTAGAGGACAATATTAATGGGCCTTCAGTTGATGACCATCCCATTTTTTGGGAGTTTTCAGATGTTTTTCCTACCACGTTTCCTGGCCTACCTCCCCCACGTGAGGTAGATTTTCATATAGATTTGGTTCTTGGAGTATAACCTATCTCATGGGCACCATACAAGATTATTGCACCTAATCTTTGTGAGCTCAAGTCACATTTTTAGGGACTTATTTAGAAGGGACTAATCCATCCTAGTGTATCCCTTTCGGGTGCATATTTATTTTTGTGAAGAAGGATGGATACTTGCACTTGTATATTGATTACATAGAGCTGAACAATGTAATGATCAAGAATCATTACCATATTCCACGCATTGAGGATTTGTTATATCAGATGAAGGGGGATATTATTCTTTCCAAGATAGATCTTAAGTCAAGTAATCATCAGCTAAGGATTGCGGAGGAAGATATTAAAAATACAACCTTCCACACAAGATATGGCCACTACAATTTCATAGTTGTGTCATTTGTATTGACGAATGCCCCTGCAATGTTCATGAGGTTTAGAAATGGGGTATTCAGGACATTCTTAGACCACTTCATGCTTGTATTTCTAGATGACATATTGATATAGTCATGCATGCGTGAGGAGAACGAGGAGCACCTTCGATAGGTTTTGTAGTGTCTTTGAGAGTAGGAACTATACAAGAACCTGGAGAAGTGTGCATTATTACAGACATAGGTTTAGTATCTAGGTCACATCCTACCTTTGAAAGGTATCATATTTGATCCTTCCCATATTATAGCTATCATTTATTGACCAGTACTGACCAGTGTGATCGAGGTACGTAGATTTATGGGATTAATAGGGTACTATAGTATATTTATTCAGGAATTCTCACACATTGCTCATCCCATTACTAACCTACAACAAAAAGGGAAGAATTTTATTGTGTCACAAAAAAGTGAGCAGGACTTCAAGACTCTGAAGGAGTGCCTTACTATAGCTCCTATTTGAGTAGTGCTAGATCCACAGAGGGAATTTTTTGGTTGTATAAATGCTTCACTGGTTGGGATAAGAGGAATTTTGATGCAGGATGGTGGTGTTGTTACCTTTGAGTCTCGCAAACTCAAGGATTATGAGTTTAATTACTTGACAAGATCTTGAGCTTGTGGCAGAAGTTCATATTTTGGTTCAATGGACATTTTCTATTAGGCGGGAGGTTCATTCTCAAGATAAGTCATTTTACTCGACATCTCTTCACATAACACAATGTTGACACCTGTCAACGTTGTTGGATGGATATTTTACTTGAGTATGATATGGACATTGAGAATGTGAAAGGGAAGGAAAATGTAGTATCAGACACTTTGATCTGTCAAAGTCATCTTCTTATGGTTAAATTAGTGGATATAGAGTTACGGAGAAGGATCTTATGGTAGCTTCAACATGACAGCTTATACCTTTCAACTAGACTAGAGATTTAATCTCAGAGACCCCTTGAGGTGAATTTTGAGGGATTGACACTATATCTAAATTGACTTCATAGACACAGGGGTTAGGTATATATGCCTAGGGATAGAGATTTGAGACTGGACATTCTAGCAAAGGCACATCTCGAACCTTATTCACCCCATTTAGTGGTGAATAATAGGCAAGAAACACTGATATAACTACTCTATTGGAAAGGGATTAGGAGAGATATAGCTCGATTTCATTCTTCTTATTTTTAGTGTCAAAAGGTTAAGGTCAATCATCATCATCCAGATAGCCTTCTTTATCTGCATGTTATACCATAATTGAAGTGAGACACCATTTCCATGGATTTCATAGCAGGTTTGTCTATGTCGAGATATCACCATGATGTGATCATGGTCATGGTAGATAGATTGATTAAAGTGGCTCATTTTTCTCCAGTAAATATCACCTATATATCTAGTGAAGTGGCATGAGTATATTTTTATGAGATAGTAAGACTCCATGGGATTCCATGGAAGATTTTATGTGACCGCAATCCATTGTACACATCAAATTTTTGGACCACCATGCACTTTGTTCTTGTCACGAGGATTAATTTCATTATAGCTTATCACCTAGAGACAAATGGCCAGATGGAGAGGGTGAATTATATACTTGAAGATATGATTCACATGTATGTCATGGATCAACAGTCATGTTAGGAGGGGTATCTATATTTGGTATAGTTTTCACATGATAAAATATTTCAAATTTCTATCTGGATGGCCTCTTTCCAGGACTTGTATGGTATAGAGTGCAGGATTTCTTTGAGTTGGGACAGGTTAGAGGAAAAATTATCTCTTAGGCCAGTTATGTTACTAGATATAGATTAGTAGGTCATCTTGATGAGACAAAGATTACAGGAGGCACATGATAAGAAAAATAAGTATACAAATCAGAAGATATTTTTTCACAGTTATGAGGTGGGATTGAAGGTGTTCTTTAGAGTTAGAATTCGTAAGAGCCCGATCCACTATGTAAAATTATCTAAGCTAGATATGATATCTATGGGTCCATTTGCAGTATTGGAGCAGATCAATCATTTAGCCTACCGAATAGTCATGCCACTCATCTTGGCTCACATCCATGATGTTTTCAATTTTTCATTTCTTTCGAGATACATTCCACATCCTTTTCCTGTATTGGATTGGACTGCATCACAGGTGCAAGAGAATGGACATGTGATGGTGGAGCCCTCCTACATTTTAGAGTGCATGAACGTGCACCTTTGAGGCCTTGAGATTGATCATATGTGTGACCAGTGGGATCAATATGACGAGTCATCAACTACATAGGAGGATGACACACCATTATGGGTCAAATTCCCACACTTGTTCCAGTGACTTCCAATAGGAAGTAGAGTCTAAGGCGAGGGGGATTTAGTGCCCACTCCTCTTCGACATTTCTCTTGTTCTGATTTTGATTATTGTGGACTATAGACTTGTAAATTATGATTATATTTTTGACTAGTATGTTTATAGACATTACAGACACTTGTGATTTTCAGTATGTTATGACTCATATTATAGATTGTATGGATTGATAGAATACATTGGTAGATGTTGATCTAGTGTTGTCTCATTGTATACCTATGTTTTGGATTGTGACGATGATGATTACAGTAGATTTTTGGACCAAACTTATGATATTATTGATATATTCACTTATCAAAATTGAGATGTTGAGTGATTGCAAATAATTGATAAAAAATATTATTTTTATAATGATTATATAGTTTCTTGTATGTTGTTTTATGATGATATGTTTGTGTCTTTTATCTCTTGATGTATTTGATTCTACCTTGGGGTATTGTGCGATTGGCTTTAGGGAATTATATGTCGACAACAAGAAGGAGCTAGGAGACTAACCATGGAAGAATATCATATGTTTGTAACAAGGCCACCTTGGCTACTTTGTGTTCATGTGTATTTTTCTTTCTTTGTTAAGTTTGTTAGGAGGTTCCCATGGGGGGGTTACCTCATATGTGTCCATGGTTTTGTTTGTTACTTTTCCCTTTTTTATTTAATATATTTTCTTGTGTATGTAATTCTTTTATTCTAAATTGTTTTCACTTTATTATTGCTTATTAGTGTTCTCTTGTCTAGTGAATTAACCATATGATTAAGTCAAATTGAGATGTGAAAATGTGGGTGTTTAATGGGGTATATAGTCATTTTTATCTTATTGATTGTAGATGGATTTTATTTATTTTGAGTTGTGTACTCTTTCCTTCTTTTCAAATCTTTAATTTAGGCCTTCGAATCACTTTTCGAGGCTTGTGGAAGAAGTAAAACTTGTCCTAAGCCTATTAAATTTTTTATGAACCGTACCTATGAAGTAAGGGGCCATATTTATCCCCCGTTATGTATTTTTGAATGAACAAGAGCCAATTACTGTAACATTTTTACTTACCCTCTAACTTGTGTCCTTGGAAGAATGGGTGGAGGGTTGAGTCCAAGTTTCAATATGTTATAATCTCATCGACCCATTTATGAGTCTTAGACTTTGTGTTTGACTTGTTGAAGTGGATTGTAGGAGTAGTGATGTGACATCCTACATGGAGCCACCTCACTATCCTCTACACCTTTTCTATTTAATCAAGTTATTTTTTGTTTTTGGGGATTACTTGGTTATATTTTCACACTTGCATATTTTGGTAATTTTTTCTTGGAATTCTTTCTTGGGAGCTTGGAAGCTCGTTTTTGGATTTTTTCTTCA
Organism: Taxus chinensis; assembly: GCA_019776745.2. Lineage (NCBI taxonomy): Eukaryota > Viridiplantae > Streptophyta > Pinopsida > Cupressales > Taxaceae > Taxus > Taxus chinensis. The sequence continues at coordinate 803,825,963 of CM034151.1, forward strand.
AATTGGAAGGTTGATGCTTGAAGATTGGAGGTTTTTTCCATGAAGAGGTAGGTTATTTTACCTTGCATTTACTTATTTGATTTTATGTGTGTTTTTTGTTGAAAAGAGAATTAATGTATGTTTGTGTATTGGGTTTTGTTAATTTGGCGTTAAAAATTGTGTGATAGAAGGAAAATGGGGACCATTTCATGGAGTGATAAGAGTTTTTTATGTGTATTTGGAAGGATTTTGGTTTGGGTGTTCCAAATTGTTAAGATAAGAGAGATTTCTTGTTTATCTTTATAGCTTTTACATGAGAGAGTGATAAGAGGTTCGAGCTAGTGATAAGATATTGACTGAGGGATAAAATATTTGTATATGTCAGTGGAGATTTTATAGGTTTCAAGGTGTGAACTTAACCCATTGGAAGGTATAAGGGGTTCCTTATATTTCTCTTCTCCTTTGGCTTATATTTTAAGCCTATGTGATTGTCAAGTTTAATATTATTGCTATTGATGGTATTGTGCTTATATGTAGTCCAAATTTTGTTGGCATGATTGTATGTATTTTTGAAGCCTTTGTGAAAGAGTTTCTATGGTTGCAAACATTCCCTTTTTCTCCATTTTTGGGGCTCAGTGGCCAATGAGAAGGATGTATTCTCCTTCTCATTAGAATAAGATTAGGAGGTGATTGTTTCCTATTTTCCCTTCCTTGTTTTGAGTTAGAGTTGAAGAAATTAAGGAGCTCAAAGTTGATGTATTTCTTGAAATTATAATATGTAGAGGAAAAAGTAAAGGAGGATATTTTGTAAATTTTATCAAGTTGTATCCATTTTGTGGAGGGAATTTGACACTTTTATTTTAATGTTAAACTCTCGTAAATAATTTATTCAAGATTGTTGTGATTTTTTATGCCATGGAGTGTGCATGCTTTTAGGTTGCATTATCTTGTATTGAGCTTGAATATACTTCCATAATATGATTTTGTAATTGATTAAAATCTGAAATGGTTTCCTTGTAGTAGAATGTATATAAGTTGAAAGGAAACATTTTAATGTGTAATTTATTGTTTTTAGTATTTCATTCAATTATGGAATTCAAAATAAGTGTTTGTTCTATTTATAATTGAAAATTGATCATATTCTAAACTAGAAATATAGTAAAATATATGGTTTCTATCCTTTGAAACATCCCTTTTTCACTTTGATATTTATACAAAAATAAGAAAATATACTTGGTTGTGCTTAAACTTATTTTCCTCCACAAGTGAGTTGTTCTATACTGATATTTTAGTGCTATTGTTATAAATTTTACAACTTCACAAAATTAAAAAATGTGATATTTTATTATTTATAAATCAAGATAATGGAATATGCCCTCTCTATCATTATAATTAATTTAGGGTGAAATGAAAATGAGTGTCAAAATTATTTATATCCATTTACAAGTTCATTTACACAAGATTATCTTTACAAATGAAAAATCCCTTAAAATCTTATAATAAGATATATATATATATATATATATATATATATATATATATATATTATTAAACAATATAACAAAAAAGAGAATATATTAAAGAATTTTAAATAAGAGTGAATCGATTGTGTGAAGCCATTTAGAAAAATTCTTATTAAATTAAAATATATATATGTATTTGATTTGGGTGGGGATGGAATCCCCACCATATTGTGAATTTATTTAATTAAATAAAAACAAGAGGATGGGTATCCATGTCCAACCCACCCCACCATATATTATATGAGGGGTGGGTTGGCCATGGTTGCCCATCCCCAAACCGCAAACTATAACAAAATGTGTGCCCTAGTTATGGGTCGATCCACACACACACACATATATATATCCTGACAATGGCCACCATATTATTTAGGCCGTAAATTTTTTTTAATGAAAAATTTACATTTTAAATTTCTAAACATATATATACCCAAAAATATATAAAATACCCATTATCCAAAGAAATATAAAATAAGGATAAATAGATATGCATAACCAATAATCTAGTTGCAATAAAAAAATAAACATTTTAGAAAACTACAAACCCTAAGAGACAACAAAATGGAAAGCAGAACAAATGGAGGAATAAGTTTCTTCCTCATTCCTATATCTTGAATTAAATAGTGTAGATTCCATAGCCTCCATATCCATCCACTACCTTCATCCTTCAAGCTGCAAAAAAAAAAAAAAAAAAAAAACCAAAAATTACAAATGAGAGAGTCAGGGCCAATAATAGGATAACAGGAAAGTATAAGGTTTTTTACGGAAATATTGATCCAAAGGCTATAAATGAGTTAATCCTAGGGTAGAGATTTGACCCTACACATTTTAATTTATTGACATGTTGTGGGAATGGTTATGTGTTAAAATGAGTTACATTTAATTAACTAATATGGTCACCTAGGATTTTTCCACTTGAATAGAGGGTTGGACTTAGTTGTGACCACATTTAACTTTGGATTAATAAATTAAAATTATAGATGGTTATTATACACTCAAAGATTAAATTTAGCTAAGGAAATAATTAAATAAATTAAATTATAGAATTACGAAAGTTTTAAACCATAATGGGATTTTGGAAATTAAATATGATTTCAATTACCCTAACAAACACAATGCAAGAATGTTGTTAAACAAAAAAAAAATCTCTAAATTTATAAGTATTAATATATGGTTTTGTGGTGGTTTCGGTGTATCAAAATGTGGGCGTAACATATCATCAATGATCCATAAAAAAATCATATATTATCTAAATAATGCTAAAATCTATTTCCATAATCAAATAAAAATACTAAGTCAGCAAAAGAACTAATGCGAGAAGAGGCGGGCACTACAAAAATGTAACCAAAAACCACTACAATGCAAGTTGTCTGTAGTATTTTTTGTCAAAATATCAACCTTTATAGTCACTTCCAAACCTGCGTAAAATTTAGACACATGTAATTGACATTAATATATTTCATAATTTATTTGGATCTCAAGAAAAAATACATAATGGAATTCTACTAGTTGTTGTAATTTTAATCCAATGGTGATGGTTTATAACTGAAAAGTAAGAACTTGTTACAATTAAGCTCCCTTTAAAATAAATAAAATAATTTATCTCAAAACTTCACTATTAAGGATTGGTGGCTTTCTCTTTCTCTAATCCCAGGTTATGTAGGTTTAACATAATTCTTATTTTATCAACCAAAAAATTTACTAGACCTCACAGAAATAGTTGTGTGTTCAAGTGTAATGGTATCAAACATCCATTAACACTCAATAGTGCTAAATAATTCAATGATTAATAGTCAATATTAATTCACTAGCTCTTTCAATTCTTCCTTGATGAAATCCATTGCAACCACTTTGGCAACCTTTGATTTCTACACTAGCTAATATATTTTGAATGAGTAAATAGAATTGGCCATCAATATTTTTAGTCTGACGAAGTTCAATAGATGCAACTAAATAAAATAAATTCAATATAAATGTTTAGCCTAAGTCTCATGTATGTTGGGAAGTCCAAGATAAATGTAACGTTTCCCAAATCCAATACTAAAATGTGTTGCGGTGTAGTGGTGGCCCCCAAATTTAAAGGGTGGCAGGAAGCGGGTTCTATTTTGGCTGGGACAACGCGAACCTGTGTGATACATAGGCCTAGCCACCTATAAATAGTAATTTTCTTTGACTACAAATAAACAAACTACATAAAAAGTGAAGGCATATCACCATCTTTAGATATTAAAGATAAATTTTATGGGCTTATTGAATTAAATTGATCGCTTGTTTGTTTGATAGAAGACACACCGTGGATTAAAAATTTGACAATAAAGCATAAAATTCTCATGGAATTTAAATATGGCAGCAAAATGGACTACAAAGGGAGTGACTAGTTACATTTATTATAACACTACCATCATCAAAGACCATTCGGAAACAATGGAAGAAATAGAAATCCATGTAACACTTAATATTAAAGAAGAAGAAAAGGTCAAATGATATGAAATATTTAAAAGTTATGCAAGATTTTATTTTAGGAAGCTTATTAACCACTCTTCTTTAAAAAAACAAAACAAAATAATTCATGTCAAATGACATAAAAATATGTTTCAATAAAATTCAATTATAAACCAATACTAAATAACCATTTAAATACAAACTAAATTATCTAGCCTTTCTCTAATTAATGCGTATAGTTTTATTTTTAATTATATTTTAATTTCTTTTTTTTGGTTTACATTTAAAAACTTAAAAAATATCTTTAATTTCTCCTAAATTGTCTACTACTACAAAAACTATATTTTTTGTTAAGATATTTCGAAAATGTGCAGGAAAAATAATAATAATTCATATCAAATGACTTAAAAACATATGTCAATGAAATCTAGTCATAAACCAATACTTAATAAGCACTAAAATATAAACTAAAACATATAGTCTTTCTCTAATTAATGAAATAGTTTTACTTCTCATTATATTTTAATTTCTGAAATTTTAAGTTATATTTAAATAATAAACAATATTCTTTGTTTTCCTATTATAGTGTAAGAGTCATTTATAAGTAATAATTAAGAGTTTTAAACACAATTTCTTATATAATATATAAGTAATAATTTTTAATGTCAAGATAATATTAAAAATTTAAAAGGTCTAAAGACACATAGATATTTTTATTTTTCTTTATTTAATTTTTTGCGGTGACAAAATTTTTGATAAAAAATTAAGTCCAGAAATTCATGACACACGGTCGCAATGTTATAAATGTATGAAATGTCCAAAAGATAATTGTTAAACCAGATTTTATTCTGATTTTGTACGTGTGATTTTATAACCCGCCTAGTTCCATAATGACTTGGATATTGAATTACATATCGAATATAAATTAAAATAAATAAATAAATAAATCCACATATTCCTTATTATTATTAGAAACACAACATCAAAATAAATCATAATTATGTTATTTCAAACACAATTTCCCAAATAATATGTAAGAAATAATTTTAAATGTCAACATAATATTAAACGTTTAAGAGGTCTAAAGACATAACACAATATTTTTCTTTTGTTCTCTAATTTTTTGTCACGGCTAAATTTTGGTCGAAAAAGAAGTCCACAACCAAAATGTCATAAATGTATAAAATGTCCAAAAGATAATTGTTAAACCATAGTTTTATTCTCTAACTCTAGTTCGATAATGGCTTGGATATTAGATTACGTATGGTAAGTACAAAAACGCGACCTCTGTCTTCCAAATCTAAACCACCACCACTTCAATGCAGGGTGTTTTAACTATTTGTTGTCAAAATATTAACCTTTATAGTCAACTGCGCGCAGGGAATTGGCATTAATCTACTTGATAATTTCTTTCGATTTCAAAAAATAATACACCAGGGAATTCTACCATTTTATTGGATTGCATTCGAATGGAGATGGTTTATAATTGAAAAATAAGAACCGGTTACAGTTAAGCTCCCTTAGAGCTTAAATTAAATAAAATATTTTAGCTCATATTTTCTCTTTCTCTTACGGATTGGTGGCTTTCTCTTCTCTAGATCCCCTTATGTTGGTTCAACATAGTTCTTTTATTATCAACCAAATCCTATACCAGGCCTCACTTATACAGTTGGGTTTGTTCAAGTTGAAAGGTGTTGAACATCCATTAGTGTTAAATAATTGACCGATTAACAGCCAATATTAATTCACCGGCTGTTATAATTCTTCCACAATCGAATCCAATGCAACCACTTTGACAACCTTTGATTTCTCCACCGGCAATATAATTTTTATAGGTAAATCGAATCGACCCTCAATCTTTTTATCCTCAGGAAGTTCAGTCGATGCAGCTAAAACAGGATTTGAGTTTCTGTAGATGAAGTAAACCGTGAGCTGAATTATTCCTAAAAGGAAGCCAATACCATTGGGCACCTGCAATATTTTGAAAGCAAAATCATAAATGGGGGGTTAGTCCTTGCAGAAATACATTAAAAATCTCTAAATATGGTGAATAGTCCTTGCAACAATAAATTAAAAATTGTTAAACAGGGTTGCACTGTCCATGAAACAAAACATTTAATATATACGTGAAATGGCAGTAGAAAATGAGAAAAGCTTACAGCTAAAAATATATCCCTAGTGATTACAGAGTATCCAGACCAGACAACCGTGTTAAGGGTGTTGAAGAAGGATGTTAGAAATGGCATGTACTCAACACTTTTGGTTCTGATAACAAATCCCTGAAATAAAACAACAACTTCATCAACATTTATGACAGAATCATTTCATTTATTAAATAATTTAAGCTACATGTTTCGTTTCCTCATTCTCTTCTTTTTGAAGGGAAAGAGATTCATTTTACACTCTTTATAACAATCTACAGAAAGAAGAGGGTAAGATTCAAGACCTACCACAACAACTAATGGAGAGGCATACATAACGATCGAGAGAATCACACAAAGAATTCCAGCAAATAACTGCCTGCTACTGTGTGTGTGAAGCAAAAATATGGTTACTGCAACCACCGTGACAAAGGCGGTTATCATTGAAATGACCAATCTCAATGTTTTCACCTGCAAGAAAAATTAAAGGAATGTATGTGAGAAAAATTACAACCATGTATTCGGATTAAAACATAGATTCTTGGTTTTCTTTAATACTGTTCAAAAGATTTTAAAAATCCAGTTAACCATTAATAGTGTCTTCAATGTTAAAAAACAAAAAAACAGTTAAGCATTAGTGGCTTACCTTCTTCTTCTTGGAGGCGAATATCAGAAAGGACAGAACATAAAACATCTCCAACACAAAGCCTGCACCATTTATTGTGAGCAACAAGGTGCTGTGGGGTTTAACAAATGGGGCTCCATAAAGTAGCCAAAGAGCACATGTGAATAAGGTACACAAGTATGGAACCCCTGAGTACTCTTGGGTAGACTTGACCTTGTATATCGCCCAGAATGTTGGCCTGCAATTTGCACAGAGTAATAAACATATGACTTCTCTGTAGTTCAAATATTTTGAAGTGTTTATTCAATGCAACTCAACAACAATAAAATGACTCGAAAACAAATCTGATAAGCGCAGTACTTACATAGGTGACAGGAAAAGTGCAAGTGAAGTTAGATTTCCTGCACAGAAAGCCACCATACAATATTAATCATTCTGTCTAATAATGCCTGTTCTATAATTCAACCTAATCAATTCGATCAAATTCAGCTAATAACATTAGTCGTGATGAGTCACGATTCACAATAGTTTCCACTCATTCTAATTCAGCTAATCGTCAAACTATATATATATCGCAATCCCCTTAATAATGCCTTGAGCAAAATGTTCAAATGACATACCCACAATTCCCACAACTAGCTGCAAGGGAAACGCCATTTTCACAAAAGGAAGAAGCTGTCTTACGAAAATATAATTGAAATCAGGAAGAGGAGAAGAAGTTGGCGAACAACACAAAGAATTGAAGGACCTTTTATAGACGGAGAAGTGCAATCCGATATCGTCATACACTGTGAAATACAACCAGCAAAAGAAAATATTGATACTCTGTGCTAGAAAACAATAGTTAGAAAATTCTAAGTTGCTTTACAGATCAGAATTATCCCAAACCAGCTCATTACAATAGCAGTACTCAACTTGTATCACGGAATCATATTTAGCAAAAAATTCTATAATATAATGTTAGATACATATATAGTAATTTGTTTTGACCTCAAACCAACGGACTACATAAAATGCTAACGCGGCGCTATTCATAGATACAGCTGTATTTAGTCATAGCTGTTTTCAAATACAGATTTTGCAAAAGAGTCCATGCGAACACGTAGAGATTCCAAATAGAAAGGATACTAACAAGAGCAGCTCTACGTGGAAAAGTTGGGATACATATCACTTTGTTATTGATCCAGAGATAAATGCATTGGAAATCTTTTATGTACGACATATTTAGATTTATATGCATACAGTTTCTTTATTCCAAAAAAAAAACCACTGTGACGAGTGTCTTCTCCACCACTTTCATTTTTTTTTCTTCTTTTTACATAAATTTTTTTGTCCGGAGTGGAAAGGTTTGCGGACGGGTGGTTTGAATAAACCAAGTTTACCATATTTTAGTTTTAAATTCTCAATAGGTACACGGAGATCCCATTGGATCACTATTTCTCAGTGCTAACGTGGTGATGGATGCAAACCTCAGCCAAAAGCATAAAAAAGGTGTCCCACTTATATATCAGCTCTAGTGTCTTAAAAGTTTTTGAATTTAATTTTACTGATTCCTCCTTTATATCTAAAGTGCGTAGATTTTGTACTATTTTGGTCTGTTTGTGTACTCCTTTATTCTTTAAAAACACGTTTTATTAGACACGTCTCTTTCCAAACCCTGCTACATTCCATCGTGGCGAACCATGAGTAAATTTCAATCTAAACTATATCTCTACTCGTGGCTACCACACCACATAAGATATAATGCATAGCCCAAGGTAAGATTTGAAGTATGTGTGTTTTTTAAAAGTTTGTAGCATGCTAGATTCCATCTTGTCGAATCATGAATAAATTTCAATCTAAACTATATTTCTACCTGTGGCTACCACACCATATTAGATATAATGCATAGTCGAGGGTAGGGTTTGAAGTGTGTGTTTTTTAAAAGTTTTTTTGTGGGTTGTATATATATATATATATGTGTGTATATGTATAAGAAAAATTAAAAAATGTAATTGATATATAATATATAATTTATTAAAATTATGATTTATCATTATTAAAATATTATTAACATGAAATTATATATATACATATATATAAATAACAACAATTAAGATTATATTAGGATTAAATTGTATGAGACATGTGATTTATAAATTATTATATATTCTAATGAAAGTGTTATTTATATAAGACGTGACAAGTTCAAATTGCAATATTATACTCTTTTAAATTTCTCTCAATAAATAAATTTTATAGTTTGAAATGTTCCGATATATATTATTTATTCCAACTAAATTATTCTTAAAATTATTAAGGTTTAGATTTTTTTTAAAAACGGCCCTAAAATTTGTATCATAAATAATCCTATCGTATGTAATTTTATAATATTAATTTATAATATTATATATAACTTTTTATGAAATACTGAATTTAAAAATTCGAATTATAAAAATTAAAATACAAAATTTATTAATAATATATGATAAATATATTAATAATTATTTAAAAATATGATATATTTTATTACATCTTACAATTAGTTTTTTGCAAAAAGAAAAATTTGAAAGAAACAAATGTAATTGTCAAAATATTAAAAATTTGTAATAATTAAAATTTCTTATCCACAACATCAATAAAAATATCTGCCAACAAAAACACGTTAACATAACAATCCTGAAAAAAAACATATTTCATAAATAATGTACATATTGTCAAGGAGTAAATAAAAAATATAATGGTGAGGGATTATATGGTTTAACTCCCCCATAAGTTATCTCAAAGAGAGTTGACTTATTTATAGGGTCCTTCATCGATGATATTTTCTTCATTTTAGGGAAGGGATAGAAATTTATTATAATATATTTATGAAAAGAATACAACAAAATTATAAGTATACAATTATTTTCATATTTTGATCAATTTATTTATTTTAAACACTTTTGAGCAGAGCTATGAATCGGAGGGTTAGGGACCCCACCCTTACAACAGAAAGAAAGAAGAGAGTGAAAGAGGTTGAGGAGGACAAGGAGAAGAAAAGAGGAGCATCAAAGAGGAAAGTGATATGTGAAGCAGAACAAAGACCAAAAAGGATAGAAGAAAACCAAAAGACCAAAGCGTAGCCGAGATGAAATTCTTGAAGCCACAGACCCGAAGAGGAGGAAGAATCAATGAACACAATCACACACTAGGAACAAGCCTAAACTAGATTTCTTCCACCACCAAAGACTCCTACGCAAGAAGTTGCTTCCTGGAGCAAGAGATGAAAGTCGGCCCCTACGCGATTTCGAAGCTCATTTAAATTATTAATGGCAGAGTGACCATGAAAATGAGCCATGTCAATTTTTATTGGAGGAAGAAGCATGGGGTCGGTGCGGCCATAAAAAAAGATGCATTCCAAATTTTCAGCATAGTGTAACACGTCCTTGTACTGACTGCTAAGCCATTGAATCCCGCGGCCAGAACGTCCAAAGCTAATTCGTCAACTTCCTCAATTGAGAGAAGAGGATCGGGAAGATGAAAATCCACTAGTTCATCATGGAGACCCCCATGGTGAACTGGATAGATTATATCGACTGCCACGAAATCAACATTAGAACAAATAGGATGTAGCAGAGGGCAGAAAGAGAAGAATGCCAGTGTTATAAATGATTTTTCCTAAACCCTGCGAGAATTGAACAGATACGAATATCCCTAAGTATTTTCGATTGATTTTACTTCTCTAGTCGATAAGTACCTAAAGATCTCTACAAAGTGATAATGATCAATTTTTGTAATGACATCCATCTTCGGTTGTTCATCATGCAGGGAAAGGAAAGGGAATCCCCAAAAATCCATGGAGGAACTGCCCAAGAAACCCAAAATTATAAATTAAGATAGAAAAGGCCAACAACAACATATAAACTCTGAAAGAATAGAAGACCATCAATTGAATTGCTGCAAGCCAGTCTTACCTTCATGTGAAATGATCTCAAAGAATCCAATCCAATCTATCGAATTGAAAGATGTTTTGACTGTGACCAGGTTATCGAATATGGCATAGTTGGCAAGAAAATCAGTAATGGAGTTCACTTATGGGATCATGTGTTTAATGCTCCACTTTTTGATTTTCGAAGTCAAAAGAGAGTGTTAGATATGTAAAAGTTTAAGTGCCATGAAAGGGCTAACCGCTTGGTGATGGCATGAACAATAATTTGTGAGTCCCCTTCGATTTGAAGAGAATTACACCCCAAGTGGACCGCTAGTTTGAATCCTTCAAGGAGATCTTGGGCTTTGGCTAGATTACAAGTGCAATCCTTAAGTGGAAAGGACCCAGCTAAGAGGAGAGAACTGCTATAATTTATCACCAAATAACCTGTTCCAAACTTACCTAGGTTACCTCATAGAGGCCCCATCAAAATTCAATTTCAAATAACTAGTGGATGGAACCTTCCATCTAGTATTTTTCCTTCTAATGATTTTTTCAAGTTGAGACAAACCTCGATGAACAATTGAACCTTGATTCAAAATTTCTATGAGCGGCGAAGCTTTCCTAATTATAGTATCGCAAGAAGTGAAATTTGGATTGTTGATACTTTACATACTGATGTTTTCTGAACTTGTAATTTCCAATTTATTTAAAAATGAAGGGAAAATCAAAGTTCGATCTATAAAAATACATAGATTACGTTTGCACCAAATATGCCAAATCAAGAAGAAAGGAATAATGGACCATATCGAGATGAGAGTACTCTATTTTCTTATCTTAGGTCGAGCAAGAAAAGAGGCTTCTATGTTGCTAAAAGGAACCCAGGCTAAATTAATCTTTCCTAAAAGCGAATTCAACCCCTAAACTGTGAAGGGGTAGAAGAGGAGGAGATGCTTGATGTCTTCTTCTTCATTACCAAAAAGGACATAGCCCCATGTTCTCTTGTAGAGTTGCGTGAGGATTTTTCTTTAAGAAACTCTTTGTATCCAAATTTGTTCTCTTTTCAAGCCGAGCAGCAACACAAATTTGATAGGGAGATTAGACGCAAATAGATCATGGTGTGTGTCATTTTGTAGCCGGGGATGAGATCTAACTAGCCCTTTGTTACTCAGACTTGTGGAGGGATGGATAACACCTTTAAGAGGATTTGACTTGTCATCAGTGATTTAGGACATACCTCTTTGAAAAAGCTGAGAGGACCCATAGTGTAACCTCTTTTTGATGAAGGAGATGGAGATAACCTTCTTGTGCATAAATTCTATAATGAAAACCTTGTGAAAATACGGTCAATACTCCATGCTTTAACTCTTAAGAGTTGTCACTTCTAAATGATGGAGATACTCTCAACATAAGGGTAAGGTTATTGAAGACATCAAGAAATCCTGATTGTTCTACATATTTTAGTAAGTAGATTTTGTTCCTTTGTTGCTACACAGGGCAAACAGGGATGGATTAGGGTGGATTCGTGGTTTTTGAATAATTTTGGTGGGAGATGAAGAAAGATAAAGTTGATTATACCAAATATTCAAAGGGACTTCACAAAAATGAACAATTCAATAACATAAAGCTTCAGAACATTTACTACGTTCCTTCAACCAAAAGGTGTGCTTCAATGGAGGCCCAGATCAGCACATTTTCACATAATCTTTGAGCCTCTAACACGAAGGCTCGAACTGAAATACTCAATTAAACACCAAAGTCTTTGATAAATCAGGCCTAAGATAAACCCAAAGACTTACAGACAATCTTTCTCAAAAAATGATAGTGAATTGATTATAAATTTGTTTATCTCATCCAAGATGAAGGTTCTTCTTGAAATAAAATTAAAAATACCATTAAAATGTCATAGGGATGAGATCCTATATGATTTCACAAATATTTCAATGTAAGATTGCAATAGGAATGAAAGAAACTATTTGTAGACAATTTGAAACAAAGTAGACACAAATTGCTAGAGATTAGACACAAATTAATTTCAAAATTTCTTAGATTTTTCAGCAATGGAAAGCTTTCATAGAAATATCAGTGCTCATCAATGGCAATACATATGCAACCAACTTCACATGATAGAAAATCTAACACAGAGGAAAATAACAAGTTATCTTGGCTTTTGTCTCTCACGAAGACAACTTTCTCAAATTTTCTCTTAGGAATTCAACCTCCGACCTTTTGCAAGAGTATTCTCATTGCATTTATACATTTTTCTCTCTCAATTTTCCCCCCAAAAGAGAATAATATTAGAGGGACCTTTGCTTGTTACCAATTTCTTTCAAACAACGAAGTTTGACAAATTTTGATCTGAAATATATAAGGTGGACCAATTGTGAACTGATCACGTTTATTAGGCCCTCGACTAATTACTAGGATGTTATGGCACAAATATTTGGGAGTCCTTTTAATCATTCTGATTTTATCATGCGAGAAATCCCCTTTTTAACCATTTTTTGGAGCCTCTACATAGCTGGATATGATAGGAAATATTTTTTACGTTCAAGGGAACACATTTTTCATATTTTACAATTATACTTTCATCATTTCATCACTTTTCCCTCTATTTCATCTGCAATTCTACCCCACATTGATTTCCTCTAGTAATTCTCATTTTGGGAACTGCGTGAGCAAATCCACTTCCAAATATCGACCTTAACAATTCTTGGACTCAGAATTTAAGTTTCAAATCCTTTAATGGCACCTTACAAATAGAGACAACAAATAATTTCATCAAAGAATGATGAAAAACATTGTGTATTCATTTCTCCAAGAGTCTTGGATAAAAAATGGCAGAAAAAACAGGTGAAATGCACAACAACCATTGATTCTGTCCCTTTTCCACTTTATATCATGACCATCCATGTGTTTCCTTGGTGCTATTACAAAGGAGAACCACAGAGGAAAGTCCTAAACAAGTGTGAGCCTTCCACATACTCTGGGCCCAATAAAAATGCCTTTTGGCCTTTCAAAAGTCTCGGTGAAAAAAGGAGCCAGCGGAAGCCTCCACATGTCTCAATGGCACATTTTGAGATGGTCCCCAAAAGTAGAGACCCCCAAAAAGTGTGGGCTCAACACGTGTCTCAGTCTGGTAGAGTCTATTGAAAATTTTTAAGGTTCAGCGGAAGGCGACATGTTTCTAGGGTTCGAGACAATTTCCTTTAGCCGTTGAAAAGTCCAAACAAAGGGCAGAGTGAGCGGAAGCCTCCAAGTTTCTACCTAGAACTTCTTCAAAATAAAACTTAGGGGCCTATCTCCAAACAAGCACAGCCCCTCCACGTGTCCCAAGCCTTTATAAAGTTACTTGAAGAGTCTAGGTATGGGAAGACCCGACGGAAGCCTCCACGTGTCTTCATGTTGCAACTTTAAGATGGTACCCAAGAGTGGATACTCTAAACAAGCGCGAGCTCACTACATGTCCCAGGCCTTAGGAAATTGCTTTGAAAAGTTTAAATACAAAGCAGAGTTGGCGATAGCCTTCACATGTCTACATGTCATAATGGTTAAGGTGGGACCTTGACGCAGATCCTAAAATGAGTGCCGACCCACCACATTTCCATGGTCTATCAAAATATACCAGCTACTTGAAAAATTTGTCTAAGTTTCGGTAAAGCAGTAGAAACCTCCACATGTCTGCCCGGCATAACTCCAAGGCCAAACCAAAAGGTGAATTTTAAAATGAGCGTCATTTCTCTATGTGGATAAGTTTTGGGTTGAAGCGAGCCTTTAGAGTTTTTAAAGTGGCCCATTGAGCCACATGCAACCAAAAAGGGCCACATTTCCACTGATGCAAGGATGTAAATTTGACCGGGGATAAATACACCCATCAAACCATAAAATGCAAGAAAATCACCATTTGAGCCCGGAAATGAATCTTTCTTGAAGGACAGAGAGATTGGAAATGTTATAAGGCTCAAATATGATCCTTTGAGCTATATCCAATCATGTTTCCATAGGTATTTGGGACAAAAATGACAGTGACAACAAAATGTGACTATGGAAAATGGAAGGAAAGGAAAAAACTAAGTTTTATGCCCAATTTACAAACTCTTTCAGATCGAAAGAGGAACAAAAAACAAATTCAGGACCTTTAACTGATTCTCAACCAAGGAGGGGACTGATCATAGCAACCAAATGGAGGACAGAGTCTTCAAGCACCAATACAAGGAGATAGAAAACATGTCAGAGGCCACAAAATGAGGAATTTCAATGAAAAATGGGGTGAGACTAATTTGGGCACCAACATTGGCTCTAAATCGGGGATGGGCACTCCCTGTGAGTGCCTCAAGAACCAAATAACACACCAAGTTCCAAAAATAGACCATTGGGTAATGGATTCAAAGAACAAGCTTGCAGAGTAGAACAACCATAACCATCCTCCAAAAAATGAACCGATAAACCAGCAAAACCAAGTCACCAAGGGCCAGAATGAACAAAAACACAAAAGTAGAATGAGAACAAATAAATATACACTTTACAAATGGATTATACCTTGATTTTGAAAAATCAATCAAGGAAATTTTTCAAATGCCTTCCATTAACAGGAAATTTAAGTAGTTCCCCGTATAAGTCTTTTAGGAATAAAGTATTTTCACCAATTCGAATATCAATGGAATAAGGGACCATCCATAATGCGTCAAATTTTCTATGCTTGCCCTTATATTCATACCTACTATCCCATAAAAGCACAAGATCCCAAGTGTTGAAACCTCTGGGACTCACCTTTTTGTCAAATAGCTTCGTCAACTTTTCTTTGAACTTCACATGCCGCTGAGGGGATGCCCTTCTTTCTTCATCCAAACTCAATAATCTGAATGGTTCGAGCATTATATGGACTAACTTCTTGATATTCAATCTGTTAAACAAACTGAAATGAAGAAAATTGCAAATAGAGGGGTAGAAAAACTTGAGTTCAATATACCAGTTCAAATGGGCTTTTACCAATAGCTCTTTTGACAGTTATTCTGTCATCCCAAACAAAAAACTTCATTTTCTTACCCCACTTATTTTTGTTCAGCTCCAAGGTTATTCTAATGATCTTCAACAAGTTTTTATTACTGGAATCAGCTTGTCCATTTCCTTGCAGATTGTAGTTATAAGAATATGTCAAATTAATCCCATACTTTTTGCACATTGCCACCAAAGGTTTGGCTCTGAAAATCATGGCATTATCAGCAACAATTTTAGCTGGCACTCAAAATCTACATATGATTTGATTCAAAATGAAGTCCATGATATCTCGGTGCATTACCTTCTTAGTGGGGATTGCTTCCACCCACTTAGTTAAATAATCAGTGTCTACAAGAATCCATTTATGACCAGGACTTGAAGGATAAAAAATTTTCCCAATGAAATACATTCCCCATTGTCTGAATGGGGCTTCATCTAACATAGGCTACAAAGGAAGGGGGCTTGAAGCCTTCATTCTTCAAGAGAAACACTGGAAACTTTGACATTTGCTAACCAATAAAGTTTTATCATTGACGAGAGTTTGCCACAAATAACAAGCCCTCAATATTTTATGTGTTGTAAATCTTCCAACAAAATGTCCCCCACAGAATCCTCCATGGAAATCAAAAATTATTTTGGGGGCCTCTTCTTCAGTAATGCATCTCAAGAGCACTCCCTTGGGGTTATTCCAAGCTAACCCAAAATCAATAATGACATACTTGTGAGAGGATAACTTAAGAGCTCTTTTGTGATATTTACCCAAAAATTCAGGGCAGTATAGATGTCTGAGATAAAAAACTGTATCTTTGTACCATTTAGAACCTAATAACTTTTCAAGTCCATTCACCCTTTCTCCTTCTACTTAATTCACCTAAATATTTTGTATGTTCCTCTCAGCCATAAGCTTAGCTAGGCCTAAACCTCTTGCTAATTTCATGGGTTGGATATCCATGTCATACTCCTACAACTTTTTCACCCATCTGCATCTTTTTCTTGAGATTTCCATCATTGATAATATGTATTTCACCATGGTTTGGGGAACATAAGCAAAAACTTTAGGACTCAAGATGTAGGGTCTGAATACCTTTGTTTCTTTCACTAAGGCAAATGCTTGCTTCTCCAGGATGGTGTACTTCAACTCAACTCCCTATAATGCCTTACTAAAACAGGAAATTGGTCTCTCAGCCCCTTCATCATCCTTCTGAAAAAAATTAGATGCAATGGTGTTTTCTGAAGCAAAAGAGAACACTTGAAAAGGTTTTTTGTAATTTGGGGCTGCCAAAATAGGGGCATGCTTTAGTTCTTCTTTGATCCCATTGAAGCTTGGATGGAAACTTCTTCGCATTTGAAAACTTGATCCTTCTTCAACATGCTAGTAATGGGGATGGTCAGCTCAACAAAGTTAGACACAAATCTTCTGATAAAGTTTATTTGTCCAAAGAAGGATTGAATTCCCTTCTTAGTTCTTTGATTTCGAACCTTGCTGATCACTTCCACTCTCTCTAGATCTATCATGACCCCTTCTTTTGATACAATGTGACCAAGTAGTTTTTCCTTTTGCACTCCAAAGTTGCACTTCTTTGGATTCAATGATATGCCATACTCTCTACACCTTATCAGCAATCTCTCCAAGTGTTTCGAGTGATCATTTCTATTTCTAGAAAACATAGTTACATCATCATGATAAACAACAATGAAATCGTTGATATAACCAACAAATGCTACATCCATTGCTCTTTGGAAAATTGCTCTAGAATTAATTAATCCAAAAATCATCCTGACATAGACATAAGTTCCCCAAGGAGTAGTAAAGGTAGTATTCATTCTTTTTGAATCCTTCACAACAACTTGATTATAACCAGAGAAACCATCCAAAGTAGATAATGATTTAGAACCAGTTACCAGTTGTAGTATATTCTCCATATTTTGCAGAGGGTAATTATCTTTTAGTAACACTTTATTCAGGTTCCTAAAGTCTATGAATAGCCTTATGTCGCCGTTATTTTTTCGACAGGCACTAGGTTTGCAACCCAAGAAGAGTACCTTGTGGGATGAATGATGCATCCATCTCTCAACTTCTTCATTTCTTCTTGCATCTTTAAAGAAAGGATCAGATTGATGGGCCTCTATTTTTTCCTGAAAGGCTTGGTATTAGATTCAATAGGAATCTTTTGGAACAAATATTCCTTGTATGCCTTCAACTCAGAGTCAGACCAAGCTAGGTAGTCTTCATATTTCCTCAGCAATTGAATATAGGACTGCTTCTCTTCCTTGCTGAGATGGCTTCCTAACCAGATTTTTTGTGGCCTTTCCTTTGTGCCTAGGTTGCACTCTTCGATATCTCTTGAAACTGACATACTACTTTTAACAATGCAATCATCATTATCAAAGTTTGAGTCAAGAGCCACCAAACCTCTCGGAATCATGTTTTTCTTCGGCTGGATGATGTATTTTCCAAATAATATTTCCTTTCCTTTAATAACACACAACATTGGTTCCCAATCTATATTTTGGTAAAAAAACTCACTTTTTTTCTGCACAAACCATTTTACCTGGGCATCATAATAAAACACTTGCAAATTTTTAACGTTATAAGGGACAGATGGCCTTGTTAGTATTTCAACATCATACTCACAAAATGGAGACATTGTACAAATTCCCAAATCTAGATCCTAACACTACTAACTTGTATGAAAAATCATTAAAAATTCTATCATGGTACACAATATTAAAATATTCAAACATTTCAATAAAATCCCAAACTGCATGCTTGCATTGTTTCATTCTCTTGTTTTTAGTAGCATATAGTTTTCTAATTTCCTTGACAATCAATTCTGAGTCCCCTTTGACAAAGATATCCTTTATACAAAATTTACATGAAATTCTCAAGCCTAATAACAATGCTTCATATTCATAAATGTTGTTAGTGCATTCAAAGTTAAGTTTTAAAGAAAATACAAAGTCTTCTTGGCCTAGAGAAATCAAAACAATGCCAACACCATTTCCAAACTTGGAACAGGCTCCATCAAATAACAAGGTCCAAGGTAAACTCAGTTTTTTCAAGACATTTACACAGATCAATCTTGTGCTCTTTGCCATTAGCAAACCCCACAGAGTTATCTACATCTACATCAGCATTTAACATTTCATAAGAAGCATTATTTGGATCTTAAAGAAGGTGCAACATTTTCTTCTATCCATACAACTTTACAAGGTTGCCTTCAATTGGAATGTTGGAAAAAGACATATCCATCTAAACAATTCCACCAAAACTTGGAGCCCACTTTCTTGATAACAACATACCCCATTTGGCAGGGCAATCAATAATGACAACATCAAGTTTTAGGTTCTTACCCAGATAAGCTGCAAGTTTTACCACCAAATCTTTCACACACACTACAACTGGGACCTTTATAGAATCCATTACAGTACACTTGCCATAAGCTAATATCACTGTAATGTTCAATTCATTCATGAATTCCAAAGGCATAACATTACATGATGCTCTAGAGTCAAACAAACAATTGTGCAATAGCATGTCTTTAATAATCAGTGTTGTAAAACATGGATCAACATTTAACTGAGACTTAACTAAAGATGTTGCCAAGTAGAATTCAAGTGGTTCACCTATCTTCTCTAATGCTGGTGGTTTTTCTAGGTCTATAATGGTTGGAGGAGGAGTATTTACATTATTTATATTTCTTCCTGAGGCACTCCTATCCTCTTCCAACCCAAAATACTTAAAGGTCCTCTTCTTGTACACAAGAATCCTAAGCAGTTAACCAATTGGGATAGAAACTTATATCTGACTCAAGACTTGGGCAATGTCATAGGGGATCTATTTTGGTAAAGCAAAATTTTGAGAAAGATTGACAAACTCATCAAATGACAAAATATTTTTCACATTTTGGGCATTGTTGGGAACACCAGTTCTACTTGAGAAAACAAGGCCTTTTCCAGATTCATCCTTCTTTGGAGTCTCATTTGGGACATTGGTGAGAACTGAGGTCTTTGGTTTTTCTTGAGGCCCTACCCCTTTGACAACTTTACTTCATGTGTTATACTCTTTTTTTGGGCCAAAAAAACATTCATTAGCTGTTGTCTGTCCTCTTCTGATGGGATTCCTCCATCTTAATTCTTAATCATTAGAGCTCTTAAGTACTCAAAATCATTATTAGGAAGTTCAAATGCATGTTCCATATCTATTTATAAAGCATGAAAGGGAGGAAGAAGAGGTACACGGTGAATGTAGTACCAAAAACTTGTAGTAGTTCTTGCACTTATTACCTCAGTTTAAGTTGCTCCTTGTTGTCAGCTTGTAGAGTCTTCCACCATTCATGCATCATCATCAGTGTTGTCATCATCATCAAATTCTTCAACTTTCTGATCTATTTCACATGGCGGGTGGGGTAAGAAGAATTTTTCACACCAATCCATTTGATTTGTCTCTTCAATAACAACAACTCTTGCATTTAGAGGATCAGGCACTACTCTATTCTCCCTAGCTTGGGGTTGTCTAGCTCCCATGGGTTCTTTACCTCTATCATCAGACCTCTGATCATTTATAGGATGATTTGTAAGTATTTCTTGTCTTTTTTACCTATGCTAAACCTAAGACCCTTGTCCAATTCCTTTGTATGCCCAAACAAGATTGTAAAATATTTCTTTGAAAGCCCCGACAAAAGTCCTTACAACTTCCTCAATATCCAAAACCTTACTTGATTGAGGGTTCTCAGAGTTGATCAGTTTAACACCCTCCCTCTTAAGAGGTTTTCCAACTGCTTTAATAGTGTTCTCAATTTGTAGAGACATGGTAAATGCCTACCTTAAAGTTCTAGGGTTCTTATCCCTCAAATAATAAGCATCTTTCTTATCAAATATATCTGAACACTTTATCAGACATGATTCATCACATGGCCTCAAATTAACAGGTAGTCTTCTCAATGTTTTGTTAAATCTAGTATTGAAATCATGTGCTAATTCATTAGGATTCTTTTTTATAATTTCAAACACTGAAAAAATAAACCTAGGGTCTATTTTATCACCATACTGCATTCTTAAAGAATTCTTCATCTCTGTCCAGGATTCAATAGAATAATCTAGCAGATATTTATACCAGTCCCTTGGATCTTCTTCTAGAGTATGCATAAATAATTTAATGTATACATCCTCAAACTCTATTTTTAAGTCTTCCATCATATTGACAAAGAGTTTCAAGTGTTGATCACTAGTTATTACATTATTTCCTTGAAAATTAGGAAGTATGTTTCTTACATCTTGTGGCACAACATTTGGATAGCCAGCCATACCTCTAATATTGATGTGGCCAAATTTATTATAAAAAAATGGAGGTATGGGTGAAGGCTGAGCCATATTATATTAAGGATGTGATCTTACAGGAGCAAAAAAATGATGAGAAGTGAGGGGTTTGTGTGGTATAGGGATGTAATTATCATAATGACTACCCTCTAAAGGCTCTGTCTCTTGGAAAAATCTATTAGATTTTGAAAATAAAGGGGCAGATTGATAAGAAATGTTTTCAAATATAGATGAAGGACCTTCTCCAAATGGAGAATTTAATTCAACAAAGAGACTACCTGATTCAAAAGAACTTGAGGAAGTAATGCAATCTTCAATCATAGGCTGATCAGTTTCACCAATGGAGATCTATTTTCTTGATGCTTGATCTCCAAAAACCTTCCAAATTCTTCTTCCTTCTGAATTAGACTTTCCTAGCTCTTGAAGCAACCTTCTACTAGGGTCCTTGCTGAAGAAATATCTTCTTCCTTCCAGCTTTGTAGATATTAATGAAAAATATCACTTGATATATGTTACGACACTAGTATTTATAAACAATTTAAAAAACATGAAGTCACCACTAAGGATTTTCACCTTAGTTTGTGAAAATGCACTATGAAATACCTATCAAATGTCTGTCAATACAAGATTCATGCAAACATTACAAGATCTACTCTTATTTTAGCAAAATTTATCAATGATGATATAAATCTTAATGCAATAACTGTATAAGATAGAAATATTGCACTCAGACCTCACAAATTTTAACAATTCTTATAGATATGAACAAATAATGATGTTTTCCAATCCGAGAAACAACACAAATTTGACAGGGAGCTTAGAAGTAGATTTATCATGGTGTTTGTCATTTTGTACTCGAGGATGAGATCTAGCTAGCCCTTGGTTACACAGATTTGTCGAGAGATGGAAAACAACTTTAAGAGGATTTGACATGCCCTTAGTTTTATAGGTTGTGCATCTTCGACAATGGTGAGAAAACCATTAGTGTAACCTCTTCTTGATGAAGGAGATGGAGATATCCTTCTTTTTCACAAACTCTATGATGAAAACCTTGGGAAAATATGGTCAATACTCCATGATTTAACTCTTACACGTTGTTGCTTCTAAATGATGGAGATACTTTAAACACAAGGCTAAGGTTACTAAATACATTAATAAATCATGATTGTTCCACATATTTTAGTAAGTAGATTTCACTCCTTTGTTGATACACAAGGAAAACATGGGTAGTTCAGGGTGGATTCATGGTTTTTAAATAATTTTCATGGGAGATGAACGAGGATAAAATTTATTATACTTGATCTTCAAAGGGACATCACAAAAATGAACAACTCAACAATAGAAAGCTTCAGAATAGTTAATATGTTTGTTCAACCAGAAGGTGTGCTTCAATGGAGGCCTTGATCAGCATGTTTTCACATAATATTTGAGACTCTAACATGAAGGCTTGAATTAAAAGAATCTATTAAACACCAAAGTCTCTGATAAATCACGCCTAAGGTACATCCGAAGACTTACAGAAAATATTTATAAACAAATGACAGTGAATTGATTTTAAATCTATTTATCTCATCCAAGATGAAGGATCTTCATTAAATGAAATCACAAATACCATTAAATTGTCATAGGTACGAGATCCTATGTGATTTCACAAAGATTTCAATCTAATATTTCAATAGGAATGAAAGAAACTATTTACAGACATTTTAAAAAAAAGAAGACACAAATTGCTAGAGATTAGACACAAATTAATTTCAAAATTACTTAGATTCATCAGAAGGGGAAATCTTCCAAATAAATCTCAGTGCTCGTCAGTGGCTATACATATGCAACCAACTTGACATGATAAAAAATCTAACACAGAAGAAAATAACAGGATATCTCGGATTTGGTCTGTCACAAAGATGAGTTTCTCAAATTTTATCTTAGGAATTCAACTTCCAACCTTATACAAGAGTATTATCATTGCATTTATACATTTCTCTCACTCAATTTTTCCCCTAAAAGAGAAGAATATTCAAGGGACCTTTTCTTGTTACCAATTTGTTTCAAACAATGACGTTTAACAAATTCATATCATAAATCTACCAGTTGGAATAGTTGTGAACTGATCACATTTCTTAGGCCCTCTACTAATGACTAATATGCCATGCCACAACTTTTCAGGAGTCATTTTCATATTTCTGATTCTGTCATGCATGAAATCCTCTTTTTAATCATTTTTCAGAGCCTCTGCACAGCTAGATATGACAGGTAATCTTTTTTTTTTTCAAGGAAACACCTTTTTCATCTTTTATCACTGAACTTTCATCATTTCATCCCTTTCCTCTCTCTTTCATCTATAATTCTTCCCTACATCCATTTGCTCTGGTAATTCTTGTTTTTGCAAGTGCCTGAGAAACTCCACCTCAAAATATCAACCTTAAGATTCCTTGGACTCACAATTTAATTTTTAAATCCATTCACTGGCATCTTAAAGAAAAAGACGACAAATAATTTCATAAAAGAACAATGAAAAATAGTGCATATTCATGTCTCCAGGAGTCTTGGAGAAAAAATGGTGGAAAAAATAGGTGAAATGCACATCAACCATTGAATATCACCCTTTTCCACTTTACATCATGGCCATCCATTTGTTTTCTTGGTGCAAATGTAAAGGACAAGCATAGAGGAAAGTCCCAAACAAGTGCAAGCCTTCCACGTACCTTGGGCACAAGAAAAATTCCTTTTGGCCTTTGAAAAGTCTCGGTGAAAAAAGGAGCCAGTGGAAGCCTCCATATGTCTCAATGGAGAATTTTGAGATGGTCCCTAAAAGCAGAGACCCCAAACAAGTGTGGGTTGAACATGTGTCTTAGTTTGGTAGAGTCTATTTAAGAAGTTGAAGGTTCAGCAGAAGGTGCCATGTGTCTAGGGTCCGAGACAATTTTTCTTTGGTCATTGAAAATTCCAAACAAAGGGCAGAGTGAGCAGAAGCCTCCAAGTGTGCCCCAGGAACTTCTTAAAAATAAAACTTAGTGTCCGGTCCCCAGATAGGCACGGCCCCTCCACATGTCCTAGGCCTTTAGAAAGTTGCTTGAAGAGTCTAAGTATGGGAATATACGACAGAAGCCTCCACATGTCTTCATGGTGCAAATTTGAGATGGTGCCCAATAATAGACACCCTAAACAAGTGTGATCTCACCACGTGTCCCAAACTTTAGGAAATTGCTTTAAAAAGGTTAAGTACAAAGCAGAGCCGGCGGAAGTCTCCACATGTATCAGTATCGCAATTGTTAAGGTGGGACCCTAAGGCAGATCCTAAAATGAGTGCTAGCTCCCCACATGTCCATGGTTTGCCAAAAATATACCGGCTGCATGAAAAATTTGTCTAAGTTTTGAAAAAGCAACGGAAACCTCCACATGTCCCCCTAGCATAACTCCATGGCAAAACCAAAAGGTGAATTTTCAAATGAGTGTCGTTTCTCCACGTGGACAAGTTTGGGGTTGAAGTAAGCCTTAGAGTTTTTAAAATGCCCCACCAAGCCACATCCAACTAAAAAGGGCCACATTTCCACTGATGCGGAGATGTAAATTTGACTGGGACAAATACACCCATCAAAATGTAAAATGCAGGAAAATCACCATTTGAGCCTGGAAATGAATCTTTCTTCAAAGACAAAGAGATTGAAAATGTTATAAGGCTAAAATATGATCCTCTGAGCTACAACCAATCATGTTTCCATAGGTATTTAGGACATAAATGACATGGACAACAAAATGTGACTATGGAAAATGGAAGGAAAGGAAATAATTGAGTTTTACACCCAATTTACAGACTCTATCAGATGGATAGAGGAATGAAAAACAAATTTAGGACCTTTAAGTGATCCTCGACTAAGGAGGGGATTGGTCATAGCAACCAAATGGAGGACAAAGTCTTCAATCACCAATACAAGGAGATAGAAAACATGATAGAGGCCGCAAACTGAGGAATGTCAATGAAAAACGAGGCGAGACTAATTTAAGCAGCAACATAAATCAACCAACCAAATATAACAACTTTAGGAAGGATCTTTGGATTCCAACAACCACTCCAACTGGGAGCCCGTTTTTTGAGATGAGTTTTGAATAACCCACTTTGACATTGTGGATTTTTATCAAAGAGCCTAACTAAATAAGATGGTCCTCAATATCGTTGTAAGTGAATTTACAAGAGGAGAGGGCCTCTGTTTATATGGAGACTTCAGAAGTTGTTGTTCCAAGGGGAGTGATATCCTTCCATAACAATGACGGAGAACCGTCATGATTGGGAGTACCAAACACCGCAACCTTACTACCATAGACATCCTTGGAAATATTCCTAACCCAGTTAAGATTAGAATTGAGGATGAGAGGCTGAAGCCGACTCCACCTATCCTCACAAAAGTCAGCACTCGTACAATTGTTAATATCCTAAGAAACATGATCAACAATAAGGTGTCTGCATTTACAGAGGAAGTTCCAAATATGTGAACCTTTAGGAAGGTCTTCGGTGGAGAGCATAAGAACATGACTCCTTGCTTCTAGGTATTTGTGTTAGAGAACTTGAAAGACTAACCTTTTGGGGTCAGAGATAAAGTTCTAAATAAATTTAACACAAAGCGCAATATTTCGTAAAGAAAAATCAACAATTCCCAATCCACCCAAGGATTTTGGGAGTTTGACATCATCCCATTTAACCAAATGGACTTTTCTCTGTTCATTGTTCCTCTGCAAAAGGAAGGATCTGACAATTTTTTTGAACTTTCTTAAGACAACTTTAGAAAAGACAAAACGGAGAGCATTTAAATGGGGTGTGCACAAAGTACAAATTTAATAAGAAGAGCTAATTGAGAAAGAGAGAGTCAGTTCCCTCTCTATAATTGCAATCAATGAGAGAGAGAATGAAGAAGTTCATCCCAGAGAGAGAATTTTCCATTACCAAAAAATAAGGGGATGCCAAGATACATATGAGGAAGAGTTCCAACTTCGAAACCCATAGCCTCCCTTATTCTACCATAAAGACAAAGAGGAATGTTAAAAAATAAAATAATAGATTTATGGAAGTTAATTACCTTACAAGTAGCATCAGAGTAGGATGCAAGAATACTGTCATTGGCACGAGCTTCCGAAATTGTTGTTGAGCCAAAGAGAAAGGTATCATCTGAAAACTAATCATTTGAAAGAGGTGGGAGATGAGATGTTAAGATAATACAAGATAAGGATCCTTTCGAAATAGAATATTTAATGTCTCAGCTCAGACCCTCAATAACAAGAATGAAGAGGGAGGAGGATAGGGGGTCTCCTTGCCTTAAACCCCGATAGCTAGTGAAGAAACCTTCTGCGAAATCATTTACAAGGACACAAAAACCTGAGGAGGAGATGCAATTAAAGATCCAATTACACAAGTGATTGCAAAATCCCATATGATGGAGGTATTTGAGAAGGAATATAAAGTTGATCCGATCATAGAATTTTCTGAAATCCAATTTGATCATCATACCAGGATAGGAGGACAAATGCAGGGAATGGATAATCTCATGGGAAATGATTATACTATGTGTGATAGATCTCCCTAGAATGAAACCACTTTTCTCTTGAGCTATCAAATTATTCAAAAGAGGGCTCAACCTTGAATCAATAGCCTTGGAAATGATTTTATAAGAAGTATTACAGAGAGAAATTGGATGATATTCATCAAGATTTTTAGTAGGGATTTTTTGAAAACAAACAAATAAACGTGTGATTCATTTCTCCTAAGATCTTCTTGGATCTTCTAGATTCTTCTCCTGCAAGCCCATCATCATTCCCAATAATGTTTCAAAAGTATTGAATGAAAGAAGCTGGGAATCCATCAGGGCCTGGGGCTTTATCTCTTTTCATGGAAAAAGTAATGGAACAAATTTCTTCTTTAAAGAAGGGGGAAAGAAGTTTTCCATAATCAACTTATTGTACGATTTTGGGGATTTGGACCAAAAATTGTTACTGAGAGGCAAAAGAGGAATTGAGAACTTGAGAGGAGATCCGCGAGTCATCGTCCAATTTAAGTGAAGAGATATCATTTTTATTTCTTCTTGCTTTGACGGAAGCGTGGAAGAACTTTGTATTCATATCTCCGACTTTCAATCAAATTTCGCTGGATTTCTGTCTCCAGAATGTTTCTTCTTTCAGGAGGAGATCTCCTAATTCACTGAGGAGATATTTTTCTTTCCTGAATTCCACTTGGCTCATGCATTTTCTAAATAAAAATTAATTTAAATCACATATCTCTTTTTCAAGCTCTTAATTTGCTCCTGAAAAATATTCATGAATGAAGAAGCATTCCAAGAGAGAAGTTGTTCCTTAAGCAAAAAAATTGTTTTTGAAAGAATAAACTGAATGTTAAGGGAGATCGGGAAGTGGTCCTAGTCAGACAGGGGGATGACGGAGCAATCAAAGAGAAAATGTTGCTACAACCAATCTTCAGAAATCATAAAGTAGTCTAATCTAACTGCAATGTACCCAAAGCCCGGGCGTCTGTTATTCGAAGAGAACCAACGTCTACTCGGCTCAACATCCATAAGGAGAGAATCCTTACAAAAAAAATGAAGTGCAATTGGGAATGCGGTTACCAACGAATCCCTCCGTGCTTATCTTTATCAGAGAGGGTAGCATTAAAATCCCCAGCAATGATGATTTTAGAATCAACAAAAGAACAAAGATTATCTATCAACCTGGACCAGATTTCCCTCTTTTTAATAGGATTATTTGGGGCATAAACATTACAGAGTAGGAACAAAGCATCTAAGTGTTTCACTTGAAACTTACACCACTGGAAACTTGGACAATCTGAGAAGAGGTCGATTGAGATTTTACTAACCTTCCAAATGAGACCCAAGCCTCAAGAGGCACCATCAGAATCAACAAAGAAACCTTTCCGTCCCAATCAAAAATGAAACTAGCCAGGGAGACAATAAACTTTTGATATCTTGGTGTCTTGAATTAGAAAAAGATCCACGTCTAAATCTGAGACAAAGCGCGTGAGAAGACGTTTCTTGTTAGCGGCGTTTAGGCCCCTAACACTCGAAGAAAATATTTTCATCCTTTTGTCAGAGAGGAATCACCTCTCCTACTTCATGACGGAGAGAAGGAACATAGTTGAATTTGTTTACCTGTTGTGATCTCCTTCTAAGCGATTCGTTCCTTGGAAGGCCTACCTGGAGGATACTTTGAACCCAAATTTGATCGAAAAATTGTTGGGGTGGGGACAAGAGAGCCCTGAAGGTAGATCTGGTTCTTGAACTGACTCAGACTCGCTAAGATCATCGACCACGCCATCAGGCCAGAGTGTAGTCTCTACATCTTTGTCACAAACCCATTTCTCCAAGGAGGCAGCATTGGATAATGATTACAATAATTATATGTGAAATATGTGAAAGGAGGCAGCATTGGATATTATATATGTGAAATACGATTATATCAATTTTTTATTTAATTTTAATATTTATTTCTAACTAATTTTTTTTAGTGAATATTTTGTTTATTTTATATTTTAAATATATTTATATTTTAAACACAATTACAACAATACAAAATAATCAACTTCCGTAATAAATTTATATTAAAAAAAAAACATGTGAACTTTGCCTTATCATTATAATTTAATATTTTTTTAGGTTTAAGATAATTTTTGTTAACATCCTTACCTACTGTGCATTAAGGGAAACCGTCCATCCCTCCACGTTAAAAATCAAATTTACATGAAGTATATGAGCATGAAATTATGGAATGTGCATGTTCATAAAAAAAGGAAAGTTATGGTTCTTCATAATTAATTTCGATTAGGTGGAATTTCCAAAACATCAGTCAATGAGGGGAATATTGAGCTAGTTTATAACCTTAGAGGTATTTTTGAAGATGTTCTAAACAATTACAAAAAAATAAAGGTGATATATTTTTTGGAATCCCAAGGTATGATAGAAATGATCACATTTTATCTCCTCCTATGGCGTTGTTGTACTTATATCATTATGATAAACTTTTTGAAAAAATGATCATATGTTATGTTTGATGCCTCATAATGTAAAGGGTGACAATGTGAGAAAATCATTGAGTAACATTGGGCACACAAATATTTTATTACAAGTTCAAAATTATGTGAACATAAAGGTTTAGGTTCCAGTTGATCCTTTGAGTTATAAAAAAGAGAAATTCCTTTGGAATTCAATATTGCTACTCTATGCATATGGTTAGAAAGAAATTTCATGAAGGATTGTGTTGAACTTGTTATGTATCCTAACAAAGGTGTGAAGGATTTACTCCTAGAGTGTTCCTTAAAGACTAAGTTCTACACTCCAAGGACAAGGATCCATGGTTTTGGTGGCTAATGGAGCTACTCAAAATTTCATTTATGATATATTGGGGGAAAAGATGGATTTAAAGGTGTAAGACTTTAAAAGATTCATGGTCAAGGTATCAGATGGCTACTCCATGTCATGCATAAAGAGGTGTCACTAACTCATTATCATATTGGGAGATCATGAGATACATGATGATGTTTATATGATTAAAATAGTTGATACAAATCTTATCCTTAGAATCCAATGGTTACATTAATTGGGAGAGCTCACTCTTAATTACCAAAGTATGGAGTTAAGATTCATGTATAATGGAAATAAAATGATACTTCAAGGGATGATTTCAGAAATCACTTAAATCGAGTATTTAGTAAAAGGTATTTTTTCTAAAGAATCATATATATTCTCTTTATCTAAGATAACAATAGATTGGAAGTCTATAATTACATATGAGTATGACAAGAATATGTTTTCTAATGTTGTTTTTTAGGAATAAAGTATGGTTGAAAGGTACAAGGTCATGCATGGGCTCATTCTCCATAAGAATTGGGTCTATTTGGATTCAGAATCAAATGTCAAAAACAAGATATTGAGGATTTTTCATGATGCCCCCGTTGGATGGTCATCTGAGCTATCTCAGGACATACAAAAAGGTGAGAGGAATATTCTTTTAGAAAGGTCTTAAAGAGGAGGTACTTCAATACACATGGGAATTTTTTTCTTTCCAACAAAATAAGGCAAATCATAAACTTATAGTTGGTTTATTGCATCCCCTTCCTATTCCCACTAAAAATGGGAAATCATCTCCATGTATTACATTATCAGGCTTCCAATGGTTCATTGTAGGAGTTTTGTTTATATGTTTTGGTTGATGGAAACAAAATATACCCAATTTTGTCCACTTCCAGCAAAGTAAAATGTCAAACTAGCACAATATACGCATGGTGGAGCTACTTCATGGCTAGCTATTCATGCTAGATATCACCAATAAATTATGTGGGTGGTTAGTGGTGACAAGAGGAGTGTACCTTGGAGAACTATAGATCAAAATTTAACACTTGGTGTTTTTTCATTAATCAAATCAGCCATCTCAAGATGTCATTAACATACATACAAGTGGGTAAGCAAGTAATTTTATTCAAAAGATGGAGAATTTATTTATTTATGAATTCTTAGAGGAAATTTTTTGCCTTTAGAGAGGATTTTTTAATCATTCCAATGCTTAGATTTTCTAATTTTGCAAGGTGGTTTTAGTTTTTTATTTTTTCCATTTTTAGGTTATTGATTTTGATAAAATCAGATTATGAGTTGTTGTTTGTCATACTTGAATATTTGTAAGATTAATCATTTTGAGTTCATGAAATCATTATGAAATAGTGGTAGATGTTTCTAGCTAAAGAGAATGACTCTTCATCCCACATATCTTCGATTTGGGTAGAAAATCAATAATTCATGATTATCATAATTTGTTTCCACCCTACACATAATATGGTATGTGTATTTTCTTGGAAGGGACATGTTATAACATCATTAATGAATCTCATCTTGAAAAGGTATGTGTTTTGGATTATGCACATATGGAAATTTTAAACCTTGGAAAGAAGAATATTTGAAATTGGTTGTTATTTTTTTTGTTCCAAGATGGGGAGCTTGTACCATTGATATAGGGATAGATGTATGTCTTTTTGTTTTTAGCCTATAAAAAAAAAAAATCGTTCTTCAAAAATATGCATAAAAATAATGAGGAGGTAGATGATTTGTCCATGGAAAATGAACCCTCCTGAAAAAACTTTAATAATACTTTGGCGATTATATGATTAAAACAAATTCATTGGGTTGGTGAAATACTAAAATCAGTGTTTGTGTTATTGGCATTATATAATATATTTATTTAAGGAAATTGTCCATAGAGTTGATAATTAAGGATAATTCATTGACATTAGTATATTTCTTACAAAAAATCACATTTTATTCCAAATGGTTAGGTCTGCCACTTGTTTGACTATCACTTGCCTTAGCCTAACCGTTGACCTCAAATTTATTAATTAGTTCATATAATGGATAGTCCATGGAATGAATTCCTAGAAAATACTTGAAATCCCACCACATTATATTAATGATATCCAAAACTATATTGGGATTGAATTTTGCTCTTTAGCTCAGGTGCGAAACATAATGAATGATGTTTGCCCATCCCACCGGGAAACCAAGGATTATCAAATTTTTTAAAGGCTTCCTTAGGAATTGAGACTCATCAAAGTATCTACAAGAAATTTTGGGTATTCTCTCCAAAGATTTAACGTCTTTCAGTAAATGCAAGAATGAGGCTGTGTGTGTCAAATGAAGTGATGCTCTATGGATAATTTATTCCTAAATTTTAAATATATGCCTGAAAATGTCAAAGTTGACTAAGGTAACATGAAGGTTATTTATATACTTCTTGGAAATCAAAAAGATCTTTAAAACCCCAACATCCTTATTGTATGTGGTGATTCAATAAAAAATAGCTATGTTGGTTATGGATAAGCATGGCTTTCACATGAGTCAAATTATTGTTGTAATTTTTAGGAGAGTGAAAAGTTATCCTTCCAGTGTCGTAGGGGAGCTAGCCAAATTATTGATTAATCAAATTCCTAATTAATTAATAATTATAAGCTTAGTAAGCTTTTCACTAAAGAATTTTCGGCATGGTTTAGACCAAGGAAGATTTAATAAAATTGACTATTTTATTGATGCTAATGGAAGATAAACTAATTAGATTAATCTAGATAGAAAGGGGAAAATTAATAAGGTTCCCTTTTCCAAATTGTTCCATTAGATAGAAAGAGTTCCCATTTTCTTCTAGTGGGAAAATTAATTAATATCGATACAAGGGAAACCCTGTGTGATATTATTTTATGTCGCCGATTTCTTGAATTAAAGATTCTATTTGTGTAATTTAAGTATATAATTTCCTAAGAAGCTAAATTGATAGGTTGGATAAACATCATATAATCCCCTTAAAAATATGGAAATAAGCGTAAGTGATGCCAATCTTGGATAATAGATCCTTAATAATTTAGAAGGATATATAACGGTAGACAATGTTCATTAGTGAGGACGTTTTTGTGAGATATCATTTTATCCTCGAGTGTCGATCTAGATTTGGTTTCTCTATGATCGAAGATCACTAAGGGGTGAAAATCCATGTGATGGCAATAATAGGTAGGACGAAGACCCCTCCTAAGTAAATTTTGGATAGCAATAACTCTCTAATTTGATAGGTCTTAAGAATGATATAGAAGAAAAATGCTATTTGGGCGAGCTAAGGAATGAGCTTGTAAAATTGTATTAATCAAGGATTCTGTCACCACTTTAGCACCCTCATATTAGGCATGGATTTACATCATAGAAGTGTGTTATAAAAAATTCCATTGAATAAAAATGTTTTGACATTTAAATTCCATACTTCGAATAATTTCAATTCCTTGGATGTACCAACTAATCTAACATACAACAAGAAATCCAATATAAGGAAACACGATCATTTAAGGGAAAAAAGTTCAAGACGCACATTTTCAAACCAACAACTTTCGAGATGGTTATAAACAATTGCTTTTGTTTCAATAAAGATCCCCAAATTTCGTGATTGACAGTTATAAAGGGTGCCTAAAAATAGCCCCTAAGAAGGATACATTCAACATGTTGTAAATGATGTTAAGGATGATATTTTATTGAAATAAAAGATTAGTGCATTGTCCTAAATAATATCAGGCAACTAGTTATTCCTTTTTTAGCTAGTTGGTATAAACGTAGTTTAGTAATATGGTTCAATTTTGGTTTGTGTGATTGCGAGTCATTTGATTTGGTTCAGCACATAGAAAATACATAGAAATATATGTAATGAATAACATGCATAAGACTTTGAGTCTCATTCGTTTTCAATACATCTTACCCATGATTTTGCAAATTTTTTGACATTTTTGAAAATTTATAATGGGAAATAGAATATTTATAGTATGTAGTATAGATTTTTCTATGTTTTTTTTGATAATTTTTAATTTTGTAATGTTAAATTATTGACAATTTAGAAGCCAAAAAAAATGAATCTTCAGATCACCTGAAAGTAAGAAAATTGTAAATTTGCAAGGAGAAGTGCAATAGGTCCAATGAAGGTAATGAAACTTTAAGCCCTGACCTCAAAAAGTAAATTGATTATTTAAAAAAACAATCATTATAATAGATAGAAGATAGATTTGAGAGATGATAATAGTGGAGAGAATGTATTCCCAAAATGTGAGGAGCTGATAGAGGAAGGACTAAATAGAGATAGAAGTATCTCTTACTTAGTCTTATTTAAACACAAAGCACGATACAATATTTATAGGTATATGGAATAAACAACACTACCCCAAAATGGATGGATTTATTACAAACAAGAATGGAGAGTTACTAATAATAAGAGTGAATAATGGAATAAACAGATAACAACTAGTCTAATAAGAAAATCCTCTATGTATACTATGCTAACATTCCCCCTTATTACATTATTCTTGCAAATGTGACCCCGGAAAAGTTCAAATTTCACTTTTCCAAGAGATTTTGTGAGAATATCAATAACACTTGTGCTTCTTTAGGATAGTATTGGAGCTGATGTGATGGTTCAAGACATGCTCTTGAATGAAATGACAATCAATCTCAATATGCTTTTTTCGTTCATGAAAAATAGGATTCTACATGAACTTCAACACACTCTTATTGTCAAAATAGAGAATAGGTGACTGTTTTTCAGGAATTGCCCATTTCATCCAAAATGCAACGTAACCATATCGCTTCGCACATAGCTCCTCATGCATTATGATATTATACCTCTATGGATGAGATAGAAACAACATTCTACTTCTCGCTTATCCATGAGATAGGTCTAGATCCAAGATGAAATATGTATCTTGTATGGTTGACTTATTGTCATCAACATATCTGACGTGGTCCAAGTTCGACATATCCCTATAAGAATAATTGATCATTCTTCTTATATTCTAGACCATAATCAAGTTGTTCCTCGAATATATCTCAAAACATGCTTTGTTACAGTCCTAGTGACATTTCTTCTAGCTCCTGCATGAACCTAGAAACATAGATAATAGCATAGCATAATTTTGTTCTAGTATATGTCAAGTAGATGAGCCTTCCAACAAATTTCCTGTAGAGAGTAGCATCTACTTGAGGTGATTCCTGGAATAAAGTTGAAATTTTAATCCTTTCTCCATGGGAGTTGATATAGGTTTACAATTAGACATATTATACTTTTCCAGGAGTGTCTTGGCATACTTTATCTGGGAGAAAAAAATTGATTCTCCTTTTTACCATATCTCCAAGCAAAGACAGTAATGTAGTAGCCACAAGACCAGTCATGTCAAAGGTTATTTAGAGATCATTCTTTACAATATCAACCTGATCTTCTGAACTTCCTAGTGATCACAAGATGATCCACATACACAACAAGAATGACAATTTCTTTTCCTACCTTCTTTATATACAAATTAGAATCTAAGGGGCTACGAGTGAACCCATGTTGTAAAAGGTGATCATATATCTTGATATACCATTCCCTTGGAGCTTGTTTCAGGTCCATATAATGATTTGATGAGACGACATACCTTCTTAGGATGATTTTCATCAAAAAATCCTTTAGGTTGGGTCATGTATACTTATTCTTTGCATATCACCATTCAAGAAAGCACTCTTGACATCCATCTGTTGAAGTCTCCATCCTTTTTGTGCTGTTAGTGTACAAACAACTCTGATGGTCTTGATCTTCGCAGTGGGTGCAAAGGTTTCTTCATAGCCAATGCCCTATTTCTTAGAATACCCTTTTACTACAAGTCCTGCTTTATGTTTTTCGATGGATCCATCTACCTTATATTTTGTCTTTAAAACCCATTTGCAGCCTATGGGTTTCTTTCTGTAGGCAGATATCAACAAGTTCCCATGTCTGATTTTTCATGAGTGAGTCAATTTCTATATCCATGGACTTCCTTCCATTGAGGTTGATTAAGTGCTTCATGAACATTATCAGTCTTAAAGCTATTAATCAGTGAACTCATGAGTGCAAAGTTTACCTCATTTCTTGTTTGACTCCTTGTTTTGACTTCAGATAATGTATCTGGAGATTTGTTACAAATGTGATTCTTTGACGGTGCTTTGTACCCACTTCAGATAATAACTTAGCTAGCTTTTGAGAAGAACTATGTCATTTACCCTGTGGATTGATGTGGAGTCACATTCTCCATTTGTCCAGGGTCAAAAAATAGATCTCCTTGCAGCATTTATTTTCTTTGACTAGTCTCCTCTAGTCTAATCATCTCATTCAAAGACTATTCGGTGAGAGGTGGTTGAAGTAATGGTTCTTCTATTTTCAGTATTGAGTGAAAGGATGACTTATCACAAACCACATCTTGACTCTCATATATTTTATTTTTCTCAGGATCCATAGAGCCCGTATGCCTTTGACGTAGTGTTATAGCCAAGTAGGATGCATGGAAGTGTCTTTGGCTCAACCATTCTTTCTTTATTGAGATGGGACATGCATCTATGTTATGCAACCAAATACTTGTAAATGAGAAATTAATGGATTTTTACCAATCCATACGTCTTCTGGATTTTATTCCTATAGAATCTTTTTTGGTTCCCTATTGAGAAGATATATAGTTGTCTATATTGCTTCATCCCAATAGTGTTCCTCTAGCTTTTTGTTGTTAGCATGCAGCGAGCCATCTCCATCACTGTGTGATCATGATGCTCAACAATTCCATTTGTTGGGGTGTGTAGGGAGTAGTCAAATTATACTTCCTTGTTGATTCAGGAAGGCCAAGAAATTATTTATTGTTAATTACCCCCCTCAATCTGAGAAAAGTAGAAAAAGTGGTTACCCAGTCTCTTTCAAAACATGTTGATAAAAATTATGGAAATGTTTAAGAGCCTCACTTTTCTTCTTCAGGATAAACACCCACATCTTGCGAGACTGTTCATCCATGAACAATTGTAATTACTTGTATCCTAAAATAGAAGTAGGCATCAGGCCATTCAAATCATTATGAACTACCTAGAGATGCTTCTTAGCATGGAAGGTGCTCACCTGAAATGGATCCTTGTGTTTTTTTCCTACAGAACAGTCAGCGTAGATAGGAAAGGAAATGGACAATTTAGGTAGTCCATGGAACATTTTTTTTGAACTCATCTAATGCAATCAACTAGCCAATGGAATTCCATATCTAAACTGCTAGAGTGCATTAGATTCAACTCTTGATGCAGAAAAATATATTACAGAAGATGAAATAATATCTAAAGTAAATAAATTATCTTTTAGAAAATCTCTAGCAATAATCTTACCTTGTTGCAAGGTAAAGCATGATTTAATGCCATTTTGGACAAGAAATTATACCTTTGGGTGATGATTCAATAGTTGAGTCACTAATAATAGGTTTCTTGTAAATCCAAGAACATATATTACCTTTGTAAGTGTATATTTTCATGGTCCCAGAGGAATGGTGACTTTGCCTATTCCTTATGCAATGTAGTCTTTGTCATCTCCTATCCAAACCTGATCTCCAGTGGGTTATTCATTCAGTGTATCAAATAGTTTCTTGTCATCTGACATATGCTTACTTACACCAGATTCTATAAACCATAATTTCTTCATGGGCTATGAAGTCTGAGAGACTAATACAAGGTTCTTACAACAATTGGATCCTTCTGATGTCTCCTCATCAAATTCATCATCTTTTATAGCTACGAGACATCCCCTTTTATTTCGTTGGTGCGGACATTGTTTTGACTTTTGAAAATCTTCACACCCTGATGTGCATGTTTGGCTTGAAGACCCTTGTTTCAAAACATTATACCAACAATGATCAGCATCGTGAGTGTTGCTTCTACAAATGTGACACCACCTCTTTCAGTTTTGATCTTTCTACTGTTGATTTGGTTTCGATTGAGCTGGTTACCCTGGGGGACCCTTCTAATTCTTCTGGCCATGTTATGAATATGAGAATAGGGATTTATCTTGAGTCTCCTCTTGGGCTGAATTGATGGCCTCTTCCTAATGTTGCAAGTTCATGAGTTCTTAAAATTCCACTATTTGTTTAGATATATTTAGTTTCATAATGAACACTTGGAATTGAGAGGGGAGTGATCTCAAGCTGATCAGCATGAGAAGTTTTTCCTCCACCATTTCACCGCGCATTAATAAATCTGATTGCAACTTAGGGTAAGTGCACCAAGTTGGGTGGCCAAAAGGAGGTCTTAAGGGGACGCATTTTTCTAAAAAAAAAACTTCAACTTGTATGAGCTTTCTCAAATAGTTACAGTCAAAATTGGAAGATGTTGTAGAAAAATGAATCTTAGAATGTTTAGTCTAGTTTCTAAGCTAGTAAATTTTATTCAAAATGGATAAGTTAAAGTTGGTCAAACAACTAAAATACCAACAGATGCTCCTATTTTTTTAAAAAACATTATAGAGTGACTTTCATGCCTCCCACCATTTTTTGAGCACCATTTAGTTATTTTAAAAACCCTTTGGTAGAAAGACAACTAGGAGCATCTAGTTTGGGATCCATTTTTTAAAGATATTTTTAGGGAATATTTTTTTATTTATGATTTTTCTAGTTCAGAAATTTTATGTTTTGAAATATAACGGAACTCCGACCGTGCCCCCCTGTAACTACCTCAAAAAATATCAAAAATTAGTTTTTATTCAATATGTATATAATTATGCCTAGTTTGGGCTAGTATAGCTATTTTAAAATTTCAATCAGCTAAAAAAAAAAGATACACCATGAACGGTAGACATATTTACACTTCAAAAAATAGCTTTAAAAAGGCATAGTTAGAAAATAAATAATATGGAAACCTTATATTAGTTATAAAATTTGGAAAATTATATTTTTAGAAAGAAGAAACTTTTCTCTACGTCATGGTATAATTTTAAAAAAATGGATCGATAGTTTTATTTTGATTTATCATAGAGGAAGTGGCATTTTTACATTTTTTGCAAAAACATGTTATTTTCTATTTTTATACATGTCCATGCCTTTGGCTTGGGGATCCAAACCGGATCCCAATCCTTGAGGAATGGCTTGGAAAAATAAAAAATATAAAACACAAATGCGTTATAACGCATATTATTTTTTATTTGTTTATAAATTATGGCCCCCCAAAGTCTCTTTGATCTCTTTCACGGGAATTCTACAAACATTCTATTTTATCTATAATTTTCTCTACATTCTTGCACAATGTTTTAGTAGTTCATTTTGTCCCCTACCCCACTAGTTGATTTTTTTTAATC
Source organism: Taxus chinensis (assembly GCA_019776745.2). Lineage (NCBI taxonomy): Eukaryota > Viridiplantae > Streptophyta > Pinopsida > Cupressales > Taxaceae > Taxus > Taxus chinensis. The sequence goes on from CM034151.1 coordinate 803,864,534, forward strand.
ATGGGTGATAAACGTCAAGATAAGGACAATAGGAAAGTCAAGAACAAGATACCGAAGCAACTAGAAGAGAAGAAAATAAAGAAATTGAAGAGAATGCAAAAACTTCAAGCAATGAAATGTACATCCGCTATTTCAAATGTAGATAATGTATTAGAAAATAGGGATGAAATATATAATGAAAATGTAAAGAATAATGATTTTGCAATGAATAATGATATTCAATTTAATGATAATGTTGCTATGGATGAAGAAATTTATATGAATCCAATTGTTGAACCCTTACCTGAGAATTTAAATGTTAACCTTGAAATTTGAATGAAAAAACTGAATGAAAAAAGTAACCTTCTAAAAAAAATTTCACCTCTAAGAAGACCTCATTCCATTTTTTAAAGAAAACCAATTAACTTAATTGAAATTGATGAAAACATTATAAAACCAATGCCTAACAAAATGTCTGAAAGAAATGCAAGAAGAAAAGCTAGTGGAATTTGGAATAATTACTTTGAGAATTTAAATGACACACAAATATGTCAATCATTTGTTTCATTGATGAAACTAATTAAGATTAGACCTATAATGAAGACTTTGGGCTTAAGAACATCTAATATTGTTGATCAAAATGCATCAATTGTTGAAAACATACATAAAGCATACCAAATTGTAGGTGGCAAAAGACGCACCAAAGATAGTAATGTTATATGGCATGTACTTACTAATTGTATAGAAACTAATAAAATAATTAATAAACAATTGATTAGTAAAATAATCAGTGCTTTGAATTTAAACAAAAAAACATTAATGAAAGCAATAGAGATACGTAAACGTTTTGAGTTAGTCGATAATAGTGACTATTGGGATTTCTCTAGCAGAATTAAATGAAAAGACAAGAATAAATTATAAAATTTTGGAATGAGAAAACAAGGGTGTCGCTGAATAGAAGAGATACAGTAAAAAGAAGAATAGGTTCTCGTTATTGTGAATCATGTGCAAAACATTTCTTAGATATGATTCAAAAAGAATTTTTCTCTAAGTTTTAGAATGAAAATCCAAACATTAAAATTATCCAGATATTCTATGAAATGAGAAAACCCTTTTATGTGAAAATCAATCACTCACGTACCACTTGTTGTTGTAGGCGTCATGTTAAATTTTCAATGCATTATGATGTTTTTTTGTCGAATGCATCGTGTTTTTCATACTGACATCATGTTGCAGGAGTGTGGAATAAATGTCCCAAAAAAAATCTTCAAGGGAATTTATTACGACAATATTTTGTGAAAAAGCAACAAGACAATTAAGTGTATAACATAGCATGTCTGGATGGAACGTTAAATGTATGTGGTGGCTTGCCAAATCTAAAAAGTTGTATCCACGAGGAGAGTACATATTAAATAGGAAAATAATTGGTTGATTTCACCAAATATAAATCGGTGGAATATCAATTAAAAGATGGAAAAAATTCTAAGAGGTGCGAGATTGTTAGAAAATAATTACTTGTATCAGAATATATGCTCAAATTCAGAGAGGAACTTTTTTTTGAGTATGCAAGGCACACACATAGAGCTCGAAGGTTGAATGAACAATTGAAGTTAAGAAAGGAAATATTTTGACTTGGTACTATTGTTTCAGTAGTTGAATTCACAAAGAATTACACCTTGCAGCTAGAAATGGAGGTTCAGTCTCAATATTATAACTCAGTTTAAGTTTTTATTTTCGTGCATATAACATTCATGAATTCTCTTGAAAGCACTTAACAAGATCAAAAAATATTAAGAGAGTACCATTTCTACATCAGTGATGATTGGAAACCTTCTACAAAATATGTACAAGGGTGATTCTAGGTGTTTTATGTGAACTTGAATCAGAGGAACATTAGTTTCGATCAACATTACATTTGGTCAGACAACTGCACATCACAATTCAAGAATGCACGGATGTTTTATTTGCTAAAAAGGATGCACAAAGAAACAAATGTACAACATATATGGAGTCTTAATGAGGTAGGGAATGGAAAAGGAGAGGATGATGGTGCAAGAGCATGTCTGAATAGAGAAATTGCAAGAGAAGAGTTAAAGTTCAAGGATGGTGCTAAATTTACAGATGCAAAAAACAATTTTTATTGGTATGTTAATAATATGGGCCATGAATCGTGAGAGAGATCAATGGTTCATAGATATTTTTTGGTTAATAGAGGAACAACATCTGAAAAAACTTTGAATATTGTATGAAAGTTGCAGGATAAGGTGATATGCACTCATTGCATAGTCTAGATTAAAATTCTTGGACTATTCATACTAGGTGCATGACATGTTTTTATATATCATCCAATTATTTTGTGTGGAATAAATATGAGTCACAATAGTGGATGGATGAATGGACACATCAAGTTCCATGAGCATTACAACTTACAGGGTCTTCAGATCAAAATGAAAACATCACTTGACTTTGTCCAAGTCTCTGATTTAGTGCAACAAGGTACATACATATATGTACATGCCATGTTTTAAATTTATAAATTATTAAATGGTAAAATCTTAATTTATTTTTAAATTGATTGAACAATTTCACTTTGTCATACATAGGGCACATTTTTGCAGTCATTGCGACAAAATTTAACAAAGAGGGAACAAACTACTTCTTATCTTGTTGTGTAGAGGGGAAAAAAATTGACTTCCACAGTCATTGATGGTGAAGACCTTAACTATCCCACTGGATCAGTGGTAGTCAACTGAAACATGGCTTCAATGATATCCTATACAAATAATCAAACATTTTCTTGTTTGAAGACTATGATGTACATCGGAAGATACTTCACTATTCACATTTGTTCCTTGTAAAAAATATTAAATTGATCATATATCGAGGTCGGCCATCAAACAAGAATCTGTGGAAGGTTCGTGAATCAGATCAAGAAGCAATTCTTACTACTGTCAAGAATAGAGTTGATCCTAATAGTTTATGGATTAAATTTGCAAAGGTATGTTCTTCATAAATTTTAATTTGAATATTTACTTAAATGATTTTGTTTAAATTTTGTATGATTTAAAATTCTATTTAATTGCTTACTAACATGTTTATGTAGGTTAGTGGTGCCAAAAAAGCTTCCACCTTCACATGGTTGGCACTGTTAGTAGAGAATTTATTATAATTGTTCTCTAAGTTTTATAATGAAATTCCACAAATTAACATTAACCAAAGTTCCTTTGAAATGAAAAAACCCTTTTTTGTGAAAATCAATCACTCACGTACCACTTGTTGTTGTAAGCATCATGTTGAATTTTCAATGCATTATGATTTTTTTTTATCAAATACGTCGTGTTTAGAATATTAACATCATGTTGCAGGATTTTGGAATAACTTTCCCACAAAAATCTTCAAGTGAAGTTATTCTGACAATTGGTTTTGAAAAAGTAACAAGACAATTAAGTGTATAACAAAGCATGTTTGAATGGAACATGCAATGTATGCGGTGGCTTGCCAAATCTAAATATTTGTATCCATGAGGAAAGTACATATTAATTAGGAAAAGAATTGGTTGATTTCACCAAATATAAATCATTGGCATATTGATTAAAAGATGAAAAATAATCCAAGAGGTGTGAGCTCGTTATAAAAGAATTACCCGTATTAGAATATATGGTCAAATTCAGAGAGGAAAATTATTTTGAGTATGCAAGACACACACATAGAGCTCAATGTTTGAATGAATAATTAAAGTTAAGAAAGGACACATTCCCTATTGGTAGTATAGTTTCAGTAGTTAATTTTACAAAGAATTTCACATTACAGCCACAAATGGAGGTTTAGTCTCAATATTATAACTCATTGCAAGTTTCTATTTTCGTGCATATAACATTCATGCACTCTCCTAAAAGCCATGAGCAAGATCAAAAAATATTAAGAGAGTATCATTTCTACATCATTGATGATCAGACACATTCTACAAAATATGTACAAGTGTGTCTCCATGTGTTTTATGCAAACTTGAATAAGAGGAACATTAGTTTCGATCAACATTACATTTGGTCAGACAACTGCACATCACAATTCAAGAATGCACGAATGTTTTATTGGCTAAGAAGGATGAAAAAAGAAACAAATGTATAACATATCTAGAGTTTTACTAAGGTAGGGCATGGAAAAGGAGAGAATGATGGTGTAGGAGCATGTGTGAAAAGAGAACTTGCAAGAGAAGAGTTAAATTTCAAGGATGGTGCTAAATTTACAAATCCAAAAAAATTGTTTATTGGTGTGTTAAGAATATGAGCCATAAATCTCAAGAGAGATCAACGGTTTGTGGATATTTTTGATTGATAGAGGAACAACATCTATAAAACTGTAAAGATTGTATGATAGTTTGAGGATCAAGTGATATGCACTCATTCTGTAGTTCAGATGCAAATTATTTCACTATTCATACTAGGTGCATGACATGTTTTTCTATATCATGTATTGATTTTGTGTGGAATAAATATGAATCACCATAGTGGGTGGATGAATGGACTTATAGACCTCTAATTCCACTCGACACACATTAAGTTCCATGAGCATTACAACTTACAGGGTCTTCAGATCAAATGAAAACATCACCTGACTTTGTCCAAGTCTCTGATTTAGTGCAACAAGGTACATACATATATGTACATGCCATGTTTTAGATTTAAAAGTTATGAAATTGTCAACTCTTAATGTATTTTTAAATTGACTGAACAATTTTACTTTGTGATACATAGGTCACATTTTTCTGGTCATTGAGACGAAATTTAACGAAGAGGGAAGAAACTACTTCTTGTCTCATTGTGTAGAGGGGAAAAAAATTTTAAATTCCACAGTCATTGATGGTGAAGACCTTGAGTATCCCACTGGATCAGTGGTAGTCACTGAAACTTGGCTTTGATGATATCCTATACAAAATTTCAAACATTTGGTTGTTTGAAGACTATGATGTACATGAGAAGATACTTCACTATTCACACTTGGTCCTTGCAAAAAAATTAAATTGATCAAATATTGAGGTCAGCCATCAAACAAGAATCTGTGGAAGGTTTGTGAATCAAATCATGAAGCAATTCTTGCTACTGTCAAGAATAGAGTTGATCCTTGTGGTTCATTGGATTGAATTTGTAATGGTATGTTCTTCATGAATTTAATTTAAATATTTACTTAAACGATTTTATTTAAATTGTGCATGATTTAAAATTCTAGTCACTTGCTTACTAACATGTTTATGTAGGTTTGTGGTGCCAAAAAATATTCCACCTTCACGTGGTTGGGACTGTCAGTAGAGAATCTATTACTGTTTGAGTCCATGTACAGTTGCCAGACATTGTAGTTTGCAAACGGAAGCTCGTGGGACCAAACCAACTATGCCAACACATTGGGTGGCTTGGTGAATGCTAGTAGTGTCTTTATTTTTGTTCCCTACACTTCCCGTGCTTTCAGGCTACCTCGTCTAGGCATAGTCCCTTAAGAGCCTTGAGGCCAAAACACACTATATCTATGACAAGTGATTTCTCTGACTCCGTGGCATATAGAGACTTCTCATAAGATCCGAGAAATCTAACTTGGGGCCCTCTATTAAATCCTCTCTCGATTTTCTCCATCTCCATTTGGTTCTCTTGCTGTCCTATTGTTTGCAAACATGCAAAATAGTGCAGTCTGAGATAGTATAGGGCTGCCGGATGTTGTAGTTTACAAACGGAATCTTGTGGGACCAAAACAACTACACAAATACATTGGGGTGTCCAAATGAATGATATTGGAGGTTTTTTTTTTACTCCCTATATTGTCTGTGCTTTTAGGCTACCTCGATAGGGCGTAGTCCATTACGAGCCATGAGGCCAAACTACGCTATATCTTTGATGGGCGATTTCTTGGACTCCGTGGCACCTAGAGACATATCCTCAAATATGATACCTCCATGTTGAGGCCCTCTATGAAATCCTCTCGTAGTTTTCTCCATCTCCATTCGGTTCTCTCGATGTCCTATTGTTTGTAAACGCTCGAAATAGTGCAGTCTAAGTCGGTGTAGGGCTGCCAGACGTTGTAGTTTGCAAACGGAAGCTCGTGGGACCAACAAGACTACACCAAAACATTGAGGTGGCCTCATGAATGCTATTTGAGGATTTATTTTGGTTCCCTACACTCCGTGTGCTTTTGGCCTACCTCGTCCAGGCATAGTCCCTTACGATCCCTGAGGCCCAAACATGTCATATCTTCGACAGGTGATTTCTCGGACTCTGTGGCACGTACAAACTTCTCATCAGATCCAAGACCTCAAGGTTGGGGTCCTATATGTGTTAGCATATGTTGGATAACTGATATTTCTTAGGTGTCTATCCTATCTCTTTATCTAATCCTTCTAGTATTCCATTATTCTCTCCTTCTGTTGTGTAACCTCTCCATTCATTTAGGGGAGTCCAGTACATTTTCTTTCCTGTAAATACTATACGTGAGCTTTATGTTGAATAGAATAATATGAGACATACAATCTCTATTCTTTCTCCTTCAATTTCTATCTCTTAGTTTGGTATCAGAGCTATCAGAGCCTCTGACCCGTGTGCGTGGTGCTTAGCTGAAGAAGTTCCTGCCTGTGCGTAGCCTGTGTGGAGCAACAGGTGGTCCGAGCAGACCCAAGGAGGAGTGCATCATGCCGGTGTATATGTGGGCCACTGGCAGTCGAGCCTTGTGGAATCATAATTAAAGGATATTGCAAGGGAATATTTTCTACTATTTTATTTGTTTCAGTCAAGCCTTGTGCCACTGAGCAGGAAAAATACCCTGCGCGCCAACTATGTGAAGCCTTTCGTTGATGAGAAGAGGAGGCACGTGATGTATTGGTAGGCATAGCCAATCTTGTGAGAATAGTGTAAAAGACAGGAGAAAACGTGGAAGTTCACGTGGGATAAATATAATTTTTGCTGTTGCGTGGAGGAGTCTTCAACAAAGAGGAGAGACTGTTTCTTTTTCTGCCTATGCGTTGGAAAGAAGTCTTCTATTTTTTCTTCCTCTGCCTGTGCGTGGAAGATTGTGGTTAGGATTTTTGGTCTTCTATTGTCTTGTGTACATGGGAGAGGAGTCTTGATGCTGTGCATGGAGATCTTCTGACCTGCTGTGCATGGAGATCTTCCAACTTGGTGTTTTGTGCGCTAAAAACAACAACCAGCCACCTGCTGACTGGAGGCGTTAAAAGTTCTTGGAGTAGCTTGTAGTTTTTTAGACAGCCATGGAAAACCTTGATTGTTTGCTACCTGTGCACGTGGAGGAAGAGAGAGTAGACTCTCCCGGAGACCTTCAACCTGTGTAGTGCTGTGCAAAATAACCTTGCTTCCTGAAGTTTTTACCCTCTACGAGGAAGTCTGATACTAGCAACGTCGAGTTTCTTCAACACTACGTCGAATGTCGAGTGTAGACAACTCGATTGAGAGTGTCAATAACATGGTCGCCACAGCTGAAAGCAAGAATATTAACTCGCCAGCTAGAGAACACCGTGGAGAATCTCCTGAGAGCTCTGGGTTCTACTTTGCTCTATTAAATGAGCTTCGAAATTCCGGCAAACTTGCATTCGACAAACTACTTCGAGAAGGACTCCTTGAATACTTTCTTTTCGACATCAGATACCAAGCAAAGCAAGTATGAGAAGAATTAGAAGCCAGATACGATACCGATTGTGATGATGAAGAAGAACACCTTACAAAGTGTCACCATCTCACAGCACATGAATATCGCGAGCATCTACGAGCCAGTAATTCTCGACAGTGAGTCCAAATTGTAATAACTTTTAAAATAAATAAATAATTTATTTTTTATTACAATGTTTGCTCCTAAGTTACTTCTGTCTGACGCTCAGTTGCTCAAAGGGTGTAATTTTGAGGCCTGGAAGACAAAAATGAAGACAATCCTTCAGTTTGAAGGATTATGGGGAATTGTCATACGGTCTGTGCCTGCTCCCACAGCCCCTGATGAACTAATAAAATATGACATGGCTAGTGCTAAAGCCTTGATGTTGATAATGCTCAGTATCTGTGATGATGTGCAACCACATGTTCGGAATGCGGAGAAACCCAAAGAGGCCTGGGACAAGTTGGCAACCATTTATGAAGCCAAAAATCAGACAAAAATTCTTCATCTTCAGTCGAAGTTGCACACCCTCTCTATGGGGTCTGACGAGAAAGTGGAGGAATTCTTGCGTCGCGTGGCAGAGCTGAGATCAGAGTTATTAGCACTTGGTGAAATGGTGGACGGTAAAATTCTTGTCCCAATCACCTTGAGAGAACTCCCTTCTCAATTTTGAGTGTTTGTTACAACACTGAATGTGTCTAAACAAACAGTGACATTCGAAGAGCTTGTGAATTTGCTGCAGCAGGAAGAGGCTATCACTTCATCACATGAGGAGTCTCAAGAAAAAGCCTTGTTCTCAAAGCCTAATCGTGGCCAGAAGAATCAGAAAGGTCCCCCAGAGAAGCCAAATCCAGTGCAACCCAAATAGAAAGATCAAAATTCAAAGAGATGGTGTCACATTTGTAGAAACAATACTCATGAAACTGATCACTGCTAGCACAATAGCTTGAAACAAGGGCCTTCAAGCCATACAAGCACATCCGGGCGCGAAGATTTTCAAAAGTCCAAATGACGTCCCTGATGGAGAAAGCAAAAAGGACATCTTGCATCCCAACAAGAAGATGATGACTTTGATGAGGAGACATCAGAAGGAGCCCATTCTAGTAAGAATCTTGTACTGGTCTCTCAAAATTCTTAGCCCACAAAGAAAGTCTGGTTGATAGACTCTTGTGCAAGCAAGCATATGTTAGGTGACAAGAAGCTATTTGATTCACTACATGAAGAGCCAACCGAAGATCGAGTTCGGATAGCGGATGACAAAGAGTAAATTGCAGAAGGAATAGGGAATGTGACCATTCCTCTGGGGTCACGAAAATGTACACATACAAAGGTACTATATGTTCCTGGCTTGACTAGCAACCTTTTTTCAGTTACTCAGCTCTTGAATCATCACCTTAAGGTTGAATTTCTTGTTCAAAATGGCATTAAATCATTCTTAATCTCCCGACAAGGTACGGTTCTTGCTAAAGCTTTTGTAAAAGATAAGTTATTTGCTTTAGATATTGTTTCATCTTCTGCAGTAGCTTTATCTGCTTCAACAATAGAATCAACCACCTTATGGTATTTTAGATATGGACACTTGTCAGTCGGGTCATTGCACCAGGTGAGTTCAAAAGCATTGGTCCGTGGACTACCCAAATTGTCCAATTCCTTGCCTATTTTCCCTGGCTGTCTTATAGGAAAACAACATAGAGATCCGTTTCAAGCGAGCACCTTCCATGCCAACAAGTGTCTGGAGGTAGTTCATACCGATCTGAATGGCCCATTGCCTACTTTGTTTTCAAGATACAAATACTTCCAGTTGTTCGTGGATGACCACTCTCGCAAGAAGTGGGCATATTTCCTAAAGCAGAAAAGTGAGGCTCTTCAACACTTTCAGAACTTCTATCATCGTGTTGTCAAAGAGTCTGGACAACCACTTCTTCTACTCCGCTCAGATCAAGGGGGGGAATTCACATCAAAGAATTTCTTGGCCTTCCTAAACCATCACGGCATTAAGCAGCACCTGACTGCTCCCTACACACCCTAGCAAAATGGCATTGTTGAGTGTCACAATCGCACAATGATGGAGATGGCTCGCTGCATGCTATGAACTGCAAAGCTAGGAGAACGCTATTGGGCTGAAGCAGTACAAATGGTTGTATATCTTCTCAACAGGGCACCAATAAAGATTCTACTGAACAAGATGCCAGAAGAGGTATGGAGTGGTAAAAAACCATCATTTTCTCATTTGCGAGTATTTGGTTGCATAACATACATGTATGTCCCAGCTCAGAAGAGAAAGAAGGTAGAGCCAAAAACACTCTTGTGTATCCTTCTTCGCTACAGTACTACGTCGAAGGCATATCGTCTCATGGATCTTGAGACAAAGAAAATATACGAGAGTTAGGATGTGGTTTGTGACGAGTCATCCTTTGACTCAATAGTATCAACAGAAGATCCACTTCCAAACACATCTCACCGATTAGTCTCTGAATCAGATGATGAGCAGAAGGAGACTACTCAGAGAAGAGAAATTCTACCAGGAGAACTATTTGTTGACCTTGGAGAATTGCAGAATGTGACTCCACATCAATCCTCATGGCAACGACACAGTTCTTCTCAAAAGAAGTCAAGTTCTCATCCGAAGTGGGTACAAAGCACTATCAAGGACTCACATTTGCAACAACTCCCAGATACATCATCCGGAGTCAAAAAAAGGAGTCAAACAAGAAATGAGGTAAACTTTGCACTCATGAGTTCACTGATGAATAGCTTCGAGCCAGATAATGTTCGTGATGCACTCAGTCAAACTTAGTGGAAGGAAGCTATGGAAACAAAATATGACTCGCTCATGAAAAATCAAACATGGGAACTTGTCGATTTGCCTACAGGAAAGAAACCCATAGGCTACAAATGGGTTTTCAAGACAAAATATAAGGTAGATGGATCCATCGACAAACATAAAGCACGACCTTTAGCCAAAGGATATGCTCAGAAAGAAGGCATCGACTATGAAGAAACCTTTGCACCCACTACGAAGATGAAGACCATCAGAGTAGTTTGCGCACTTGCAGCACAGAAAGGATGGAGACTTCAGCAGATGGACGTCAAGTGTGCTTTCCTAAATGGTGATCTGAAAGAAGAAGTATAAATGACCCAACCTGAAGGATTTGTTGATGATAGGAAGTCAACTATAGGATAAATATTTCATCTCGGATTTGGACCTATCTCGTGGATAAGCAAGAAGCAGAATGTTGTTTCTATCTCATCCATAGAGGCAGAATATCGTGCTGCACAAAGAGCTGTGTGCGAAGTGATATGGATACGTCACATTATGGATGATCTGGGAATTCTTGAAAAATAGTCACCTATTCTCTATTGCGACAATCAGAGTGTGTTGAAGCTCGTGCAGAATCCAGTCTTTCATGAACGAACAAAGAATATTGAAAATGACTACCATTTAATTCGAGAGCACATCTTGAACCATCAAATTCAGCTCTAGTACTATCCTACTGAAGCAGAAGTTGCTGACATTCTCACTAAATCCCTTGGAAAAGTGAAATTTGAATCTTTCAGAGGTCACATTTACAAGAATAATGTAATAAGGGGGGGAATGTTAGCATACGTTGGATAACTGATATTTCTTAGGTGTCTATCCTATCTCTTTATCTTCTCCTTCTAGTATTCCATTATTCTCTCCTTCTATTGTGTAACCTCTCCATTCATTTAGGGGAGTCCAGTACGTTTTCTTTCCTATAAATATTGTACCTGAGCTTTATGTTGAATAGAATAATATGAGATATACAATCTCTATTATCTCTCCTTTAATTTCTGTCTCTCAATATGAAATTATCTTGTTGTTTTCTCCATTTCCATTCGGTTCTCTCTCCATCCTATTGTTTGTAAAGGTGTGAAATAGTGCAGTCTGAGTCAGTATAGGGCTTCCAGAGGCTGTAGTTTTTCAAATGGAAGCTCGTGGGACTAGACCAACTACACCAACACATCAGGGTGGCATGGTGAATGTTATTGGAGGCTTCATTTTGGTTCCCTATTCTCCTCGTGCTTTCAAGCCACCTCATCTGGGAATAGTCCCTTAAGAGTCCTGAGGCCCAAACATGCTATATCATCGATGGTTGATTTATCGGACTGTGTGGTACCTAGAGATGTCTCATCAAATCCAATATCTCCATTTTTAATCTCTCTATGAAATCCTCTCATGGTTTTCTCCATCTCCATTTGGTTCTCTTGATGTCCTATTGTTCACAAACGCACAAAACACTGGAGTCTGAGTAAGTGTGGGGATTCAAGAAGCTATAGTTTACAAACAAAATCTCGTGGGACTGAACCAACTACGTAAACACGTGAGGGTGGCCTGGTGAATGCTAGTGGAGTAGTTTTTTGGATCCAATGCTCCCCGTGCTTTTAGGCCACCTTGTCTAGGCATAGTCCCTTAAGAGGTCTGAGGCTAAAACACGCTATATCTTCAATGGGTAATTTCTTGGACTCTGTGGCACCTAGAGATGTCTTGCTAGATTTTATACCTCGACATTAGGGTTTGATACAAAAGTATCTTATGGTTTTCTCCATATCCATTAGGTTCTCTCACTATCATATTGTTTGTAAATTTTTGAAATATTGGAGTTTGAGTCAGTGTACGGCATCCCGACACTGTAGTTTGCAAACGGAAGCTCGTGGAACCAAACCATCTATACCAAAACATTGGGGTGGCATGGTGAATTAACTTTATTTCACTTATGTGGTTGAATATGAATATTTTTGCTCTCTAAAAAATCTTCAATTTTTGGGAAATTAAATTGAGGTGTTACAACCTGGAAGAAAAAGATGCACTGATTCTCAAGTTCAAAGAGCTATGGGAAATCAAAAGTGGCACAATGACACATTCAACCAACGTTGATGAAAGGATGAAGTATGACAAAGCTAGTGCAAAAGCCTTTATGTTGATCACTCTCAATGTTTCTACATAAACATGGTTTAGACACATGTACAAGATGTGACAACATCAAAGTAATCCTAGGATGATCTCTCCACCATATTCGAGGCAAATAACTAGACAAAGATCCTCCATCTCCAAACCAAGCTTCATACACTTAGTATTAAAGATGGCGAGAAAGTAGAGGAATTCTTACATCATGTTGCAGAGCTATGAGAAGAGTTGTTAGCACTCGATGAGAAGGTGAAGAGCCCAAAACTGACTAGATTCGCTTAAGAATCACTTTTAGAGCTCTATCCTCTCCCAAGAATACATATTTTTGTCATGACATTGAACCATCAGTAAAATAAGTGGTCTCATTTGAAGAACTGATGAATATGAGTAAGTAGGAAGAAGCCCTCCACGACATTGCATGTGAAATTCAAATACAAGGCACTAATCTCTAGACAATAGAATAAACCACATGGATGCTCTCAAAAGGGACCTTCAACAAGAGAAATAGTCCTAGGTAATCATCCACAACAATAGTGATAAAGTGTGATCACTGATATCACATTTATAGTTGAATAATTACTACACATTTACGTGTATTAACATGAATTGGGACAATGACCTGACAATCAAGATAATTATTGAGAAACAAGAAGCACATATGGTCATAGTGATTCACATAAATCGAAATGACATCCTCAAACCATCAAGAAGATGGAAAGGACATGTTGTACAAATTGTGACGACTCTCGGGTGTATTGATAATTGTTGGAGAAGGCTCCAAGGACCATTACAAGAAATGCAGTAAGTGCATAATAAGATATCACACCAAGACAAAGGAAACCGTGAGAAAGAAGTCAAAGACACTTGACTCAAGCCACAATACAGAGATACAGATTGATAAAAATAAAAGTAACCAAATCTCAATTAGAAGAATGTAGACTCTAAGATTCATGTGCGTTGGGTACTAATTTTCATTTTGAGGAATATTGATTTTCAAATTTTGGGAATACCATCCACTCCTACCTTGATGAGATGCATTGTCAAAATCCGTACCTCACCAATACATGGAATAATAATCCATCAATGGAGGAAATAGGCCTAAAGAAGGATATCAAAAATATGATCTTCATTCCAAAATAATCTCATACCTAGGAAGGTCTCGTACAAGGATTGGCATCAATGGTTCCAAGGATGAGGGGCTTGGAGATGTGCATAATAAATATAAAATGTCCAAATAGGGGTGGATTTGACCCTTTAAGGGCACTGCCATTTAGAAGAATTACATAGGAATGCCATGCACATAGGCATTCAATTGTGTATGTCATGTAAGGACAGAGATACCCTTCCTACTCAACAAAATCTTATCCCCACTTCTTGAGCCTTGCTCGAAGAAGGCACAATCCCTTAGATTGAGATTGACCAATTTCATGAGCATGAATATGTATTGTCAGAAAAGCCTAGTTTTTTCATAGTTCAGTCTTCCATGTGTCTAGACTCGCCTTTCGCCAATGAGCCTTTAAGTGCAAATCTTCTCGGGGGAGATCAAGAGACTCCATCCATAGTATGTTTTCAAAATCTTAACATACGAGGTATGCTAGAACATTTTCAGTGGATTTACATAAACTTTACACAAATTTTCCACAATGTATTTCCAATGGCTTCAAAGCAAGGATCATACCAAAGTACTTAGATGATTACATCAGGATGCTGCTTACAATGTGAATCAACAAGTATGATTACTGACGAGAAGAAGAAGTCCCAAGCCCTCAGAAGATGATGATGGAGGGATGATGATGTTCCCTACGATAGCTACATTTTGTAAGAATAATGTAATAATCGAGAATTTTGCGCATATAAAAACTTTGTCCTCATGTAACTCTACATTCTCCCACATGACTTGTGACTAATTCTAGGTCCTCACATAGTCTCTATCATTTTCTACCAAAACACAAGGCTAGTTGTATCATATGAAGAGGGATACTTCGTGTTGCAGGTAAAGACATCCAATGCATATACTTTATGCAATGACATTCATTAACGTAATTTAATAATTCTACAATGGTGCAATAAATTAAAAGCCTGATAATATAATTTTAATAGTGAATTACACGCTGCAAAATCAATAATAACTAGGTATCGTATTGAATACCTCATGGGAGTCATGATTGCACAGATGTCGAATCACAGTTGCCAACACTTTTATGTGACATATCTTACCACATGTTGTATGTTGGCATGTGTGTCATTATGAAGTCCTACATGTTAATGCGAGAAATCTATAACATATGAAAGTGGACTAACACATAAAAGAACATACATATATTTGACTTCAAAACTAGTATATATATATATATAATATATATATATATATATATATATACACACATGCAATATATATATTTTCACATGTATGTGAAAATTTTACATAATTAACATTCTAAATTACCTCTGTGAATGTATGTGTATGCATGGTGCTCACGGCCTGTGGTCCGGATGAAGATGTGCCTCCCACACGCTATAATATCAATGCATATACATTTAAAAATACAATTATTTCAAAAATTTAACATATATAAGTAAATCAAGTAATCCAAAATTTTTGTAACACACATAAAAAAACATAGCAAATTTCCCTGCGAAGGTGACACCGATGAATGTAATCCAAATGTCTCACTCAAAAGGACATCTGACATAGTGACATTATTGTGTGCACCCCTAGCACTAGGTGCAATAAACTTAGTACGCATGAAAGTATCTTCCTTCTTGGGCCCCAAACATATGCTACCACAAGACAAGAAAATATATGGCCTCATGCTAGTACTCCTTGAGGGAATACTCTGTGTACCTATGCAAGCATCTAGCTCAGAAATGTCCCTTGTATTTCGAACTAGGGTCACAAATATCCCCTAAAGCGTGTGGAGTGTATCAATCTCTACTGTCTCCTTCAATTTTTGAGGGACAATCTCAAGGTGAGGGGGCTTCTGTGCGGGGAATATAACCTGTTGAATAGGTGCATGCTATGCACTTGGTTGATCCTATGCAAATCCTTTCCCTTGGCCTTGGAAATCTTAGAAATCAAAATAATTTGGGATCTTGTTGAGGATAAACTCATAATAGAGTTTCCTCAAAAATTATAGTGGCACCTCGTTGTTATTATAAGGTGGAAAATCAAACACCATCCACCATCAGTCCCAAAAAATATTTTTAATCAAATTATTATTGTACCAATGGATGGGAAACCATTTACATGACAACGAAATAGGAATATTAGTGCGGGGTTCCATGAATAAGGCGCATATGAGGTCTTTTGAAATTTATTTTTCTTTACATCTACATATGACAATTTGTTGGAATAATAAACCCTACAACCCTCTCTGTAAGTTGTCCAACGATCAATTTTCCAGATTTCCACGTCAATTTGAACAAGTAATGCCTCCAATGTGTTTGCAAGAGAGGTACACTGGGGGTTTATAGATTATGAATCCCTCATTGTTTTTATTAAATCCTCAATTTCAATTTTATTTTCAACAATGTGGGCTGCTAAATCATCTTGACTACCTAGGGGATGTTGAGCAATTGTGGGAGTATCGGGAGAGATGACACGAATAACAGGGTTTTGTTCTGGTTGATTCCCTTGACGTCTAACTGTAATAATAAAAAAATGTATTCAATTGAATTTTTAATCTATAATTATCATATTTCAATGCAATTTTGATAAAATAATTTTTCTTACGTCTTCTCCATGGTGCCATCATCGATTTAGATCTTCCTGGCGATCCAGAATCAATCCTTTAAGGTTGAGATCAAGCTAAATGAAAAAACGTGAGGGCATGTTTAAGCTCTAAAACTCGGGTTTGAGGGAGATAAAATGATAGAGGCTTGGTCCTCTTTTTCTTTGTTTATAGTAGGCATAATGCATATGCGTTCTGTAAGGCATATGCGTTATAATGTGTACACGTTATGCTTCGATAAATCCCAAACCTGACAATTGAAATCGTGGTTGCGTTATAATAGAACGCGTATGCGTTTTGATTTTTTTCAGATTCTTGTCCACTTTTTGGCCTCCCAACTTCGTGCACTTACCCCTCAACCACAGGACATAAGAACTCCTCAACTTTCTCATCTTACCCCATAGAGAGGGTGTGTAGCTTTGACTAAAGATGGAGGATATTCATCTTATTTTTGGCTACGTATATAGTTGCCAACTTGTCCCATGCCTCCTTTGGTTTCTCCAAATTTCCAAAAATGTGGTTACACATCGTCATTTATACTAAGCAATATCAACATCAAGGATTTGGCACTGACAATCTCATAATTCATTAATTCATCAGGGGCTATGGGAATGGTAAGAGACCCTGTGACAATGCCCTATAATCCCTGAAACAAATGGATTTTCCTCATTTTTGATTTCCAGGCTATAAAATTTGGACCTTTAAGTAACTGAGCATTTGAGAGTAGAATTTTTGGTGCAGACATTATAATAAAATATATATTTTTTATTGATTTATTGTTTTAAGAGATACTACAACTTTTAATCACTGATAAGTACTAGTAGCTTGTAGATGCGCACGATACTCATGTGATGAGATATGATGAAACTTTATAAGGAATTCATCTTTTTCTTCTCAATCAGTGTCATACCTGAATTCTAGTTCTTCTTGAACTAACTTTTCTTGATAGATAACATCAAAAAGGAAATACTCCAAGAGTACTTTTCTAACCAGTTCATCAAGGAAAAGGTTACCGGTGTTGCATAGCTATTAGAGAAGTGAAAAGTAGAACTCAAATTTTTTAGGAGCTTTAGGACTGTGCTCTATAGATTGCGAGTTAATGTTGTGGCTTTCAACAATCTTGATCATATCATTCACGTGTGTCATTTGGTGTGGATTTGAGAGACTCCACGTTGCCTTGGTAGAGGATTAGTCTCCAAGAAACTAATGGCCCATTTTTTTTAATGATGAAACAAACTTTTAGGCTTCACGCAGCTAATTTTCCTCTCAATGTGTTTCCTTTATGTTTCACATAGGGAGCCTGATTGGAGATCTTCAAGTGGGTATTTTCTAGAGAAATAAGAAGAAAATAAGAGATAGTAGTAAATTTCCATATATCCATTATACATCACACTCAGGAAATATTTCAACGAAACAGGTAGCATTCTCCACGTCGAGGCTAATACTACTAAAGAGAAGGATTCTTTTATAGAATATCTTTCAAACTAGTCATGGAGCATTCTTATCTGAGAGTGATCTTCTCTCCATGTACATGTATGTTATAATAAGATCCACACTATGAATTGATCTATTAGTATTAATGTATAACCAAAATATGGCCAAGTTTGGCTTAGACGTTTTTCTCATGTACACCACGTGTGTAAACAAAAGTGACCTAGAGAGGTTGTATTGAAGTGTCCAGTTGATGTTGATGGTATTGCTAAAGTTTATTTGAATTCCATGTGCCTTTTATGCTGGTCATTCCAGGATCCACGCAACAAGAAAAATATTTTCTCTTTTTTATTACAAAACATCTCAAACTTTCCACACAGTGGTTTGCATAACCACGTCTAGCAAAAAAACAATATGGTATTCTCCCTATGTTGCAGTTCAAGAAAAACACCACTTAAGCTTTGGGGACTTCCACGCAGCATGAGACAAAGTTTAGAACAATTCATCTTGTCAAAAATAATTCCTCTTAAAACATCCACACAACCTGTTTCACCACCTCTAGAAGCCTTCAATCAAGCTCAAACCTCCGCGTTTTAAGGATTTCTCTAACACACAAGTCAAAGATCAAGTTATCTTCGATACTAGATTGTGAGGAGATAAGTGAGGAGAATAAATATATATAGAATATCTCTTACTCAGTCTTATTTAATTAGAACACGTATAATATTTATACGGCTTTGAACAAACAATACTCCCTAGATTGGATGGATTTCTTACTAACAATAAGAAATAATAATGGAATAAAAAATAGAAACTAGCATAATAATAAAATACTACGTAGACTATGATAACAAGGGTATCACGATGGGTCAAAATAACTACACATATACCCCTCCTAGGGAGGGGTAAACCTTTATGACAAGTTCATTTTTTACTAGAGGGCTTCCAATTTTTTACCGTAAGTGATTCAAGAGTGAGTGGTGAGTGAGTGATATAATGTGTGTCCTGATATGATGGAGGGGAGATGACATGGTCTAGGAGTATTTCCCAGAGTAGGCTGACCCACCATCTGTGAGTGTGTAAATGTTTCTCATCCAATTTAGTATTTAATAGAATGAATTAAGGTTTATTCAAGCGTAAAAATAGTGTACACACACCTAGGGGTGTGTATGCACTCATATTGGCATGTAAACATGAAACAAATGTGTAGAAGCATGCACATGAACTCAAAAAACATGTATGCCCATACATATATATAACAGATTTGTATGCACATGTGTAGGCACAAAAACCCTAGTGGACACAAACTTAAGTCATAACATGCATATTCCTTAGTGTATACACAACAACACACACATATGAGGTAAAAAGGTTGTGTACACATCAGTCAGAGAATAGAAAATAGTGGAATGAGAGTATGCATGGCACCTAGGTGCATGCACAAGGGAATAAGCATCTAAGCACTAAATAAGAAAAGTGTTGCACTGCTTAGAAGAAAAACATTGGATTTATTTTAGAGGAATATGAGTAAATGTGGATGAAATTAGTTGATTGAGGTCCTAATTAGAAGAGAATAGAATAATATAGAATAAATGTTAGCTCTCATATGTTTTTTGTGATTTTTGTAGACATGAATTCAAATTCTGCAGACGAGAGAGCATCATGGTCATCTTGCAACCATAGAGGAAATTTTCCAGACATGACATAAGTGTATGATGGATGTTCTCCTAGAGGTGACTAGGTTATCCCATGTTGCAAGGATGCCTTTTATTTCTTTGGATAATGATCTGTTGAAAACCTCAGTGGAGCGGTGGCACAATGAGAGTCAGTGCTTTCAACTCCCAACATGGTAGATGACCATAAATATCGAGGATGTTTGGTATAATTTTCATGTGTGGATATAAGGACATATCATTGACTGTATTAGCATAAAACTAGGAAATTATAAACATACTGATTAAGGTTTTTGGTCGTATCGATATACCTCGTCGAGGGATGACAGTTTCATCTGAATAATTGACTACGAGATCCCAATTTTCATTGTATGGTATTTTATATGATTAATCTTATCAATGGAGATTTATTCATTTGCTAAGACAAATGCCACATTTACTCTTTTGTTTGATTGGTGTGATACAAGGTATATTCCAATGGTGAACATTATTGATGGGGCCAATGTATTTTTTGCACATTTGTATTAGGTATCTACACCTCATTACTTACCATGGTCAGAAGACCATGGGCCCTGCTAAATTATTGTAGATTTGGGCATGGGACTATATCCTATGTTGGTCACCCCCATAGGTACTCTACGAGTGCGAGAGCAAGAGGATCCTAAAGTCATTGTATGGATTAGGATGACCTTTGTGGGAACCAAGTTGATGGATACTATTATCAAAGGATTTTCAATGATAATGCACAACATCGTGAAATATTATGCGCTGAACTACTACAATTATCAGTGGACAGACGATCCACTTGAGCTTGACATAGCCATTATTGAGAATTTATTGATTGGTAAGCGGGGTTACATCATAAATTTTTATAGGGTGGATAGGTGTCAGAGACAGTTTGGCATAGCATAGGGTGCACCAAGTTCTGATATGTGGTATGCACGCAAGACATCTAAGAGTTTTGACATGGGCCCCACCACTCAGCCAAATAGGTCCTCAGATAATTTTGACGGGATGGTGCCACTTGTTATGGCACCCATGAGAAAATTCAAAGATCTTGGGCATCACATCTAAGAACAGATCTTGGTACCTAAAAATTTTTGCCATGTCAGCTAACTATTCTATAGGCTTTATGGGATTGCCATGGTTAGGACACCTACCGAGGATGATAATGAGCATGAAGATAATGATGATGACGATAATGACGATGATGATGATGGTGGTCCTACTAACGTTTTTTGACAAGTTCCTCCATCATTTCCATGACAGAGGAAGAGGCATGTGTCCATTGTTATATAGATATAGATGCCTCGAGTGGGCATACCAGTTTGTATTGACATTCCTTTATAGTATGTGGAAAAAAACACAGAGCACAACATAGGGTCTTCCTATATGAGGAGTTCCTCCATAGAGGTCACTACAGAGGGCTGCACCACATTAGGGGGACACTAATTAGCCCATTGCATGAAGGAGGGGGTGGAGATGAGATTAGAGAGGTAGATGGCGGTGATGGAGGAAATATAATAATGCACTTTAATTATAGCTAGAGTAGGTCATAATTGTTCAGTTATAGGTCAAACCAGAGAGGGACTATGATAGGGCTCAGATACATATGCTAATAGCTGATTGGGACTAGGATAGGGTAGAATCAAGTGAGGGAGAAGATGGTGCTAAAGGGTTCCAACAGATACAATAATTGATAGTGCAGATGTCTCAAGATATGAGCATACTAAAATAGTCACAGGCCACAATTACATGATATTACCTACACATCAAGACTAAGCCACAGTCCCAGGTTATTACTATTATTTTAGAGAGAGATCCACTGGCCACTAAATAGGCACATACACAGGCTGATGTTACCCGGATGTTATAAAAGAGTGAGATGGTACAGTGCTGGAAGCTACAAACAGTTGGGTAGACAAATATTTTGTTAGATATTATGCGAGCTAGTGAGGAGGTTTCTTATTACAAGGAATCTTACTTCAGAGTAGTTACAGATGGATAGAGGATCATGCCATTTGATAAAATTGTCTGTCAGTCGATCTGAGAATAAATCTCATAGAAACCTCTAGATCCATCCACTTAGTATAACAAACCATAGGACAACGGAGTGTAGTTGCATCATCAAGGCCTTATCATCAATAGCAAATGTATCCTTTGCACCCTTAGCTAGGCAGTCCTAGTGAGGGAGAGAGTCATGGATGACTGATTTTATTCATGCATTTTTGTAGATGTATCTGATGTATTCCTCTTATGAAGGATCATTTTTTATTAATGTACATGTATTACTTTTGACATGCCTCGTGATGAAGGCATATTTTGATTCACAACCCATGATGGACAATTTTGTATCTAGCTGATGCACGTTTTGAGAAGTACATGTATATGGACATTTAAATATAACATTTATGATGATGATGATTATGGACTCCATATTGTTGATGTTATTGTATCACATGTTTATTTATTTATGATATATCATTAGGTGGTATCATTTTTTATTACATATCTGATTGTTTTTTTATTTATTCACATGATGAGATGATGATATTGGTGTGTGGTGCAGGGCGATAGATCTTAGTATTTGCAACCCCCTCTTTCCCCCTTTGATGATACAATATGTGATGCTTATCTTAGTATACATGTATGATGGTAGACTTAGCATTTCATTTATATATGATGTATAGATGATCTTTAATGTGATGATATACATGGAGATATGATAATGTGATACTAAAACTATTTACAAGTGACAAACAAGAACAAGAAAATGTTAACAAAACTACCAAATATACACACTAAAACAACTTTAAACAAAGAAACCATGTACAACTATTTACAAGCATAATATACATCTATATATACACAAAAGAATAAAATTTAATCTAAGTAAAAAAACACAAAATCTAAAGTGGGATGTTTAAGAAATACACTATACAAATGTACAAATAAGGAAAAACTATACAAACAACGTATACTTAACCAAACAAGAAAATTAAGAAACAAAATAAAGAAACAAACCAAGTAAACTAATTTTTATTTTTTTTGTGATACTGTTTTGAATGCATTTTTTGTTGTTTTTTAGGGAGATTTTCTGGAACAATTTTCTATTGTTTTTAGATTTCTTAGTCTTCTAATGTGTTGGAGGTTTGTTTAGGTTCTTTACGAAGGTTTTTGGATTTTGAATATATCTAAAAGTTTTAGTGTTTCTAAAAACATATCTGATTTTTTTTTGCGATTTTCAAAATGTTTTCCAAAGCTATGTATAGGAAATCGAGAAATTTGGGTTCTCCCAGCGTTAGAAGGGAATATACAAGGGTTAGTGTCCATGTTTTATAAATTGAAAGGTGAAAGTATGAAAGTTCCCCACAACGTTATATGGGGAATATACAAAGGCAATCCCTTCACCAATTTACAACGAGGAGAATTCAGTCGGATCAAGGTTTGACATGATAGGCTCACAAATAATCCTGGATGCAGGTGTGAAAACTAATCCTAGAGAGAAGTTAAAATCAACCCCTCAAATGCAAGATTCTTGTGAACAACGATTCCTCCCAAGGTGCCGGAAGATGGTTTTCTCCAAGGGACCCTATACAAAGCGCCAAAATTGTGTGGTTTTCACATTTGGATGATCTGTTTTCTCTTTTTCTTTTACTTTGTATTTTTTTTGTATTTTTTATAGCTTTTATACTTTTTTGGTTGTTTTTTTAATTTTTTGCATGATGTTCAAGCATAAAACCTCTTAACATGCATGGAATTCATGGGTTCACAGAGCTAATCCCTACTCGGATGGGAAAGCTTGTATGCTCTTGACCCATATTTGGCCACAATGACATAGGGTCCTTACTAGTGAGGTTCAAACTTTCATTTCTTCTCTCTTTTTGCCATTATGTTGAATGGGTTATCTTTCACCTACCAAATCTAAAACCTAAAACTAATAAGGAATGATACATTTGTCTTTATTTCCATGATACTTTGTTTATTTATACACCTTGAGATAGTTGAGGGCAGTGGATGTGACATTTAATCGAGGACCTCTAATTCTGCCAGCTTGGCCACTATGTAATCCTCATCTTTATCTAGGTAATCTCCTAAGAGATATTAAAAAGGGAAGGAAGATATATTTCTAGTGGAATGATTGATTATGTTACTAAATGCTAAGGAGTAGGGTGTCGCACCAGTGGGGGTGCGAATAAAAGTCTTATAATCCTAGAGGGATGTGTGAATTTCTAAATTCCAATTACGACATGTTTTACTCACAATGTTTTCCATGATTTGAACACGTGTTTTATTAGTGGCTTCTACCTAGCCCACTACCGTGAGGGTCATATGGTGTGGACCGGTTTAGTCTTTTCTGAAAGAAATGACAAAGATATTTTACAATCTTGTTCTTCAAATATTTTATCGTTATCAGTAAACAATGCCATCAAGAATGCCATCCCAACAAATAAGGTGATTCATAATGAACTTTTCTATCTAAGAACCTATAACAGATGTCAAGGGAATGACCTCAACCCACTTAGTGAATTATTATGTGGTTTTGATGATGTGGGTATGAAGATTAGTTGGTGTAGGGGGTGAGCTTCCTTATTAAGTCTAATCCCCATTTAGATAATGGCCATGGTGTTGTTATTGGTTGTAAAGGGTACGACAGTTCATGAACAATATTTACTATACTTTTGACATAGAAAACACTTCCTTACATGGTTGTTAGCAATCTATCTCCATAGTAGGCCTATAATAGCGTACCCTTAACAACTTCTTTGCTAATACCATTCCGTTTGTATGGGCTCTAGACACTCATTTGTGTACCTCCATGATCACTTGTACAGAAATCTAGTACATATAGAAAACAGGATAGATTCCCATCATAGGCATAACAGATAGAGTGCATGCCTCCTAGGAGGGTGTAATGACATATTTTATGGATAAGCATTTATATCTCAGACTAGGAAATGGTAGGAGGAAAGGTACCATTTTTGAGGCATAGTTAAAAATAGGGTCTATACCATGGGGAGTAGGGACCTACAATTTGAACATGTAAGGCATGTTTCTTACATGTCGTATGTAGGTTGACATAGATTTTTAAAAAAACATGCCATATCATTATTTTCTGGAAAAATTTGTACCATATAACCCATTGTTACCATTACATATGCAGATCAATTTTGTGCCCTTGAAATTTGTTCAAAAGGTGATGCGCAAAAAATATTCTTTCAGATTTTCCACCCACTTTTTATATGTGATGACTTTATCATCCTTGACGTTATACACATCATTGACTTGCATGATAATCGGTTGTGAGTCGCCAATTACCGTAATGTGGTGAATATTCCCTTCTATAGCCAACTTCATCCCATTGATGATAACCTCATATTTTGCAATGTTATATGTGCAAGGAAAGCTAAGACAAAAATCTTGTTGTATGAGATCTCCTTAAGGAGTAATTAGCACTACACCTTCCCCCGAACTATGGAAGATGAATGATCCATCAAAGTGCACTTTACATATAACATATTATTCAATATTCATCAATGATGCATCCAGTAGATCCAAACTCACATGTTCTATTCCAAGGAAGGGTGATTTTGTTAATTGGTCAGTGAGCACCTTTGCTTTGATGGAATTTTGGTGTACGTACTCAATTTAAAATTCACTAAGTAGGATGATCCAATTAGCCATCCTACCAGTAAGGGAAGGTTTTGACAATTGGTATTTGATTCGTTTAACCTTTGATATAAGCTTGGTTTTGACATTCAATAGGTAGTGGTAGAGTTTTTGGAAGGTAAAAACCATACAAAAACAAGCCTTTTCTATTTTGGTGTAGTTAAGCTCATATGAAATCATGGTACAATTGAGATAGTACATTTCTTTTTATTTTTGGCTTAGGTCTTACTGAGAAAGTAATGTGCCAATTACAAACTAGGTTACAAATATATATAACAAAAGTGGTTCACCTAGGGTTATAGGCATGAAGAATGGCAGATTTTCCAAGTATTTTTCGAGTGGGGAAAAGGCTTGTCACTTCTCTGGTCCCGAAATGAAGTAAACATCTTTTATATGTACATGGGTAAAGGAATGAATTTTGTCAGCAAGATGTGAGACAAAGCGAAAGATGGATTGTGTTTTTACTTGCATGCTACAAAATTGTTTGATGTTCTTGGGAGGAGGAATTTTAGTAATAAAAATTACTTTGGATAGGTATAACTCAATCCCTATTCTTGATACAATAAATCTCAGTAGATTTCCTGAAAATACCTCAAAGACACACTTCTTTGGATTTATTCTAACCTTATACTCATAGAGATGTTCAAAGATATGCCTCAATTCTTTAGGATGATCTTCTTTGGTTTTTTATTTTTCTAGGATATCATCTACATAGTCCTCCATGATTTCATGAAGCATATCATGGAATATCACTATCATTTCCCTTTGATAAGTTGCATTGGAAAGTTTGAGGCTAAAGGGAATTACGTGATAAGAGAATGTCCCCCAAGAGGTTGTAAAGGCCATCTTATGTTGATCTTCATCTACTATCTTGATTTGGTTGTATCCTAAAAATCCATCCGTAAGATATAAAATTTCATACACCACAGTTAAATCGACAATCATGTTGATGTTAGGAAAGGGAAAGTCATCTTTCGGACATACCTTATTGATGTATCAAAATTTGGTTCAAATTCTGATTCCAAGAGGTTTATTTTATACTGCAATGATGTTTTATATTCAACCTGAGTAGTCAATGGGTCTGATGAACTCTCTTGCTAATAATCTCTCTAACTCCTCTTAACCAGAAGCGCCACTCATGGATACATTTTCCTTAGCTTCTGTTTAATAGACTTTGCGTCTGCAAGAAAATCAAAGTTTCACACAACTAAACTTGGATCTAAGCTGGAATATCTTTATAATACCCTGCAAATATATTCACAATTGTTTTTAGAAACAAGGTAAACATCTTCTGGTCTTGTCCTATAAGCAAAGCTATTAGATTGAATATCTTCAGGTTTTATTTTGTTCCAATATTCACATCAATAGTTTCCTCTAGGAGCATTTTTGACATATCATCCACATACATAGGATTGGGAGGAATGTTGAGATATTCTTCCAATGGTGTCTCTATGAGATTTTCACCCTCAGCATGGTCATTTATTTTTTCCATTGATTTTTTTATTTGTTAGTCAGCCAGCACATCAAAGAGGTTTTCACTATGTGACTTGGATGTACTTTTTTTTTATGATATTTTTGGGAACTTTTGCCCTCATTTGTTCTTAAATTTTTTTGACCAAAAAACTCAGGTTCCTTTCTAAATTATGTGTAAGTACCTAGGTCAATGAAGAAACCTTTCGTATGATCTCTGATTGGAATGGAATGATGTATGTGCATAAACTATGCAATAGCCCCATCATTCTCAAATAGGTGCGATGGCACATGACATTGTTGTTCCCAATCGACAAGGGTAGGGTATACAATGTCAATTTTAGGATTGGGAGTGGTTATGGTAAGGATATAGGTATCCATGAAAAGGTTTATTAAGGAAATATGCTTGTATTGACTACAGTGGGAATATGTGTCACTATTTAAATAAGCTGATCTATCCTCGTGTCTAGAGGAGGTAACATATCGATCCATCGGATACAACCAAGAGGTTTGAGTACCTATACAATTGCACTCTTTTTTTAAATGTGGAAGTGAGACCGGTTCTCTTTCTCCTTGTTCAAAATTTCCACATCTGAGTCCTTTATAACCCATGGAATACATAAATAGAATGGATTGAGTATATTTTGGGATTTCTTAATAGGTAGAATTAGTTTCTTCAGGGACCAAAGTTTTAGGTGGGTCTTGAAATTTCTCTTCTACTAGTAGTCATACAGGTAATAATTTACTAATAGTAATTTCATCTCTAGACCATTTCATGTGATAGTCATGTCTTCCCTTTGTTTTTGGTGACAAAGATAGATCTGAAACTAGGAGATCCTCTTGCACATTTTATTCTAAAAAACTATACTCTAGGATTTTCATATCCTATGAATCAAATGGAGAGGTAGGCCTAGAAGCCTCACGAGAACAAGAAATTAAGGAGTCTGAATCTACCCGTGATTCAAGAGCTTCTTACCAAATGGGAACAAAAATATCAATAGAGATACATGCATATGTACCCCTACATGAAAATTTGTTGAGATATTTGTAGTTAGTGAAGGGTTTTGGATCACCTTGAATGCTAATAGTGTTTCCCTCATGTTTCAATTTAAACACTAATGAAACATTGATGGTATGGCCTGTATGGCATGGATCCATGGGCTGCGAAGAATCATAGTGTATGGAAGCTCCAAATATAATACAAGAAACTTCATGTTGGGACAACTAGGCCATAGTTCCATCAGAAATTTTATTATTCCTACAGACTCCCACTCTACGTTATCGTATGTAGTTATGGTGATAACATGCGACTCTATATCTACCTCCATGTGTTTGAACTATTTGATTAGTTTCAATGTGCATATTTCAATCCTGAATCATTGTCCAAAAGTACCCTCTTTATCTTTCGGCAAGTAATAAATACTTCTATATAAAGAGGAGGCTATGTGTAATATGTATGATCTTAGTTAGTGATTTCCTTTTGGTTAAAAGTAATATGTTTTCTTGGTGTAATGTTTTCTACCAAAAAATTTAGGTGTGAAGGATATAGTTACGTTTACACTACTAACCCCTATAGGGTTTTGTATAGGATGTCTTTATGTACATTTCATATCTTGAGAAGGTATAAGATTGAAATATTAGCAGATGACTCCTCAAGTTGCTCTGGGATATTGTACAGACCATCCTAAGGTGTAGACAAAGGATCTTATGAGATCATGAGACAAGTATGCCTTTTTACGATAGTGTAACATTTTACCTTGATCCTAATGGTATTCAAATGATCATAAAAAAGTTAATAAATCCACTGAGTGAGTCATAATGATAGTTATCACTTTTGGTATATAGATAGTTTACGGCTTTATATCTTCAGGATGACTCTCCTTGATATAATTATTTTTCACTTAGTTTGTCATGCTTTGGGAATAGTTCTTTGAACATTCCAATCTTTTTATTGGGATTTTGATTGGATTCTACTTAATTTAATTCTATTTCCCCACTATGAATGAGATCTTCGAGGGAGGCATAAGAGTTTTTGTGAGTATTGTGATGGACTTCTTGGAGGCTTAAAGGTGGACATCCAAACCCTTTGGAGGCATAAGAATATTCCCAATGTTCCTTTCGCCTTCTTTGATTTTGTATTAAGACTTTGTATTTGGGATCTTTCATGGTTTTAGTAATCTTGTAGTTTTGTATATTGTGTTAAATGTATTGCTTATTTTTCATTCTGGAATCCATGTAGAGTTGTCAATGGTTGTTTAATACCCCCTCATTACTTCCTTGTTGTAGCTCAAGTGGCCAATGAGGAAGAAGACTTCTCTCCCACATTGTATTATTTGGCTTGGGTGGATAGTATTGTCTAATCCCCCCATTTTGTTTTGTTGTGTTGGATTTGATGAAGATGGTAGAGCTCAAGTGAAGATTGGTCCCTTGGTAGCACTTGAAGAAAACAGAAGATATATTCCTACCTATAATAACTATTTGTCATATGGCTTCCTCTCAAAGAGGAAGGATTGTAAAATTACATTTTAAAAGAAAAGTTCTTAGATATTCTACTTATCAACTTTGTGATGTTGGACTTTGTTGTAAATGAAAGTTGAGATCTTGAAATTTATTATTCACATTTGTTGTAAAGAGAGACTATCATATTATAAGATGTATCAAGTTCTTCAGTAAAAGAGTGCATTGTTATGTAGCCATAGTTGTAATATTTTAAAAGATGGAAATAAGAACTTGAAAATTGTAGTAAACTGGAAAATGTATTTATTTTTTTAAAACTAAAAATAAATAAAAATTTATACTTCTTGTGTTTTCTTTTAGGTGAAATGATTGGGTTAGAATGAGAAAAAGTTTTAAGTAATTCCTAGGTTAATCTTCTACTATTGAAGTAAATGACATTCATCCTATGGTGAAAGGAAAGTTGAAAATGCTTAGAATGAGGAAAAATATACTCTTTTCTATGTATATAAGGATGAATAAGGAACTTCATTAGTTTGCTCAATTTTTCTCTTATATGTATTGGCAGAAAACTAGGGTTTCCTTTTCATGTAGAACTTATATATTGTTCCATTTTTTTGTATTATTTATAAAAAATAAAAACAAACAAAGATACCTATAGGTAGATGCAATTATAAATAAACTTAATTATATAAATTTGTCCTACAAATTTATATATATTAAAACTTATTATAATTTTTATCTTAAAGAATATATATATATTAATTGTTATGTTTGAATTGATATTAATGTTGATATTAAATATAGTATTAATGTTAATATATTAATAGTAATATATATAGTAATAGTTTTCAACAAATATTAATAAAAGAAAATTAAACTTTTTTTATTATTATTTATTAATAGTTTTCTGAAAGGGACTATACCCTTTTACAACAGTGCTTAAAAGTAATATTATTCCCCAAAAATCCCAAAAACAAAAAATACTCTGTCAAGAACCTGCAAAACCAAAACAACTGCTTCAAAAAAAGCTAAAAAATAACAACTTAACGGCAACACAGCTGCCCAACAACTGTGCAGTTGGCCATTTACCTAGATGAGACAATAATAGCACCAAAAAATGACAAGAATCATACCTTGTCAGAAGTGGTGGGGGATTTAGATTTGGCATTTCCCTTCTTTTTCCTATCCACCACTGTCCATTCTGGATTTCCTGCATCCAATGCAATCGGAAGAGAAACTACAATGGATTTTATGGGGATGTGACCCATAGGAAGGGGGGCCGAAACTTCCTTAAAAATTGAATCAGTAATCTGCGGAGAATAGTTTGTAGGTAATTTCTCTGTGTTGGTCTGCGAATCAACCACGATGTGTGAGTCAACTTGCAAGGGGGCACTAGAATACTCTAACAGATCTGATTCAATTGTAAGATGTTCAGGTAAAGAATCCTTCCACTAGGTAGTTTTGGTCTTTCATTTGGAATGTTCACAATCATTTGTAACATGACCAGTTTGGAAGCAACGCTGACATCTAAAGGCAAGTCTCTCATAGTAAATCCTCTGTACCTAGAGTCTTCCTCCAGTCTAAAGATTGATTTCTGTTGGTAAGAGTTTGGAGGTATCAATCCTCAACCAGGATTCGAGAAAACGTAGTGTGTGTTTGAATGGAGGTCTTATCATTAACTGCCATACATGAGCCTAGCGTATCTCCTATAACAATGAGACAAGATTTATTCCAAAGATGTAACGGAAGTCATGGTAAACGAACCCAAATCAGGTAGGTATCAAAAGAAAACTTTAACGGGTCGAAGGATGGATATCATGGTTTGCACATAAGCCCATGTTCCCCCCAAACCCAATGTTGGCTAAAAATTAAATCCCTATCTGCAGAGGTTTCAAAGACAACAATGAAGTAAGCTTTAGCACAAGGATAAAGCTCAATTTTACCTTGTATTTTTTCCCTCCATATCTGGGCTTTCCATTCATGTAGCTAAGAAATCTTAGGCCAAAATTTATGGAGTCAGCATATGAGACCCAGCTTGGAGAGATTTTCCTCTTCAAGAATCTTTAGAAGTAGATCCTCCTCGATTTTCAGCATCGGGACCTCCTGGGATTGTTTGAAGAGCTCATTTCTGGTATTTTCCTTTTGTTTGGAGACTGTTGAAGCATGAGATGCGGACTTATCTCCACTAGAGGTTCTTGTGTAAACCACTTTTTTGATTGGCATTGGCAATAATTCCCTTGAGACTCTAAAGCGAGTTGGATCTATCCATGCTCTTGAGAGAATATCTGTCATTTTTAAATGATCCATAACCATTGTTAAGTTTTGTAGGAGAGGCTGAGCCATCTTTACCTAGCCCAATAGATAGACCACCTATTTTGTGACAGGTTGGAGAAACTCTATCTCAGGATTTTCTGAAAAGGGGGGTCTTGGTTAGCAATCGAAAGCCATGTCAATCCAAGAGATTGGTGCTTTATTTTCCATGCCTTTTATACAGCTGCCGCCATCAGATCTGAATGCAAGGGGACTAATTCCCATAGCCACTGCCAATGTGAAGGTCTTCCTGTTTTGATTCATAAAACTCTGAATCTCTGGCAATTGTGCCTTATCCAGCCCCATCTTCTGGTCGATCCATGCACAGTTGAGAGGGGCTCGTAGACCTACGCGAACGCGTAGCAACCAAGGCGGCTAGGACACGAGTGGATAATGTGCTAGAATTCATGGGATAAAATTAAAAAACTTTTATTTTACTAAGTCGTATGGCTTATACCACTCCTCTGCGGCTTTGTAAATTGTGGTTTTGATTTTACGTTGGGGTATGGTGGGGGGGGTGGAGGTCGCTAAACCTACCCACCACCCCATATTATATGGTATGGAGGGTTGGGTAGATGACCTCCCCCCCCCCCCCCCCCACTGCATTAAAATGATTGTATGTTAATATTTGTGGCCACTTTAAACATATTTTCAATGCGGCCAATCCATATTGCAGTTGGCGCTAATAAGGAATGCATTCTTTGTAATCCTTTCTACATGTGGCCACAGATTTAATTAACAATTATAGACACACACATAACAAACCCTTAGAAAAATTTTGGGTTTTGTTAAATGAAGAAAAATATATTTTTCTACCTGCAAGTAAAATACCTTAAAAATAAAAATAAAATAATGAAGGAAGATCAATACCCACAAAGGAAATGGGTAGAATCCTTATGTTAAGCACAAAATGATAACAAAAATGAAGATTCCAACCCTCTCTCATGGTCTCCTTGGCTTCACCTTATTTTCCTCCTCCAAACCTGCAAACAAGATTGAGCAAATGAATGGGAGACTAAGGTATATGGGAATAAAAATAAATCTATAAGTATTTCTAGGGAAACCCAAATCTAAGGGTTAGGATAGATTCAATCCAATGGCCGCAGATTTAACCCTACATCACTTAAGTGGGGAGTTATTTTTGCAGGAATGTTAAATTAATTATTTTTCATGGGTGATGGTGTGACTGGGGCCTATTGGGGTTAGACCAAGTTGTGCACACCTTGCTATTTTTGAAATAGTAAATCAACTTTAATGTGCATGGTTTTTAATTATAGGATTATTAGTCTTATCTAATTAAATTTGGAATTTAATTACGGGTCACTAATTAATTATATTTGAGAAGATTATGGGGGGTAAATAATGAAGAGTAAAGATGAGTAATATTTTTTAAAATAAAATATCAGGACTTAATAAGAGAACTTAAAACATAATATTAATTTAGGGGTTGGGTCAATATTAACTAATGAGTAATTATTATCTGACTTTCCGTGTTTATGTGTAAAATTTTATATCTAATGATTTAATTAAATCTTGGATAATACCCCACCCTTTCAAAAATACATTATGCCATAACTCTCCTTAGTTACTTATTGAGTTATAAAATGGGTTTGAGTGGGAAAAATGTGGGCGTCACACTTGGTGTCAGATCTATGGGTTCAACACTTAGCACCATAAGCAAACAAGAAAACCTAACAACCAGTTAATGAAACTTAAACCTCTATGAACAATATAAAAATAAAATAATAAATTTTTTTGGATTGTTGTACCTCACCTAGTGGATTTTTGTCGAACCCGTTTGACGGGAAATGTTGAATTAGATTTATATTCTTGTGAAATCTTGGTGTATTAGGAACTTGGTTTCCTTGCAAATATCTTGATTGGTGAGTCCTAGCTCTCTACTTTATTCATTTGATGTGTTGACCCCATGGAGATTCCTCCTTGTTTTGAATGCTAATTTGTGTGGTGTGACTCTTATGGATTAGTGCTAGTGGTTGCATTCAGGGGTCAGTTGGAGGAAATTAGAAGTTGATTAGTTGTTTACAGCTCCCCTTCATTCAATGGTTATCTGAGTTAATTTTGGTTGTCACTTTTTTGACTTAATCCACATATGGGGAGAGTAGAGTATCAAGACATGGTGTCAAATTTCATCTAGTTTTTCTTATGTGTCTCTTGGATATGAGCTCAATTTATAGTACCCATAGTAGTAGCCCATGAAGGTGGTGTGAAGTGAATGTGATGTGGACTTTTCTGTATTTTATATTCGTAAAATTAAGTTATTTTATCAAGGACCAAAAATTTTATGTTGATTCAATTGAGAAGCACTAAAACTCTTTTTATTATATATCTATATTTATTTATCTTATTGCGATATTTTTAGGGATTGTCTATGCAAATACTTAGCCATTTTATTTTATTGCTGAGATTTCTTTGATTTTACTTTTGATTGGTGACTCAGAGCTCGTTTATCTTCTCGAATACTTAGCTAAATGTTATGTGATTCTTTTCTTATATGTTGATGAGATGCTTCAATACTGGTTTTATTTTGATATTTCTGTCATATGTAGGTACACCTTAGGTGCCGTTGATTGTCTTCTTAGGTTCTTCAAGTTATGAATTTTTCTTCGAAGGAAAAAACCTTGTGTGTATAGGATCTTAGAGTGACTCTTTTGTTACTCAACATTTCTTGAGAGAAATATTTCTCTCATTCATGCATGGTCTAGTTGGAATTTTTGATAGCAGTTGTTGTGATTCTCTAGCACCCTTGTAAGATCTTTGTTCCTCATTAGAGTAGATGTGCTTTTGTTTTGTATTTATTGCTTGGGTTAGGATAAAATTAACTCTTTGATGATTGTAGGTTTTAGTGGATAGTGTTTTGTTTGGATGTGATTTTCAACCGATGGCATGCTAATTTTAAACATGTTTTCCTTGTTTCATTTTAGAAAGTATCGATAGTTGGACTGTATGTGTCTTGGTAAATATTGTTATATTTGATCCCATTTAGGAAATTTTCTTAATTAAGTGTACTTGTTTTTATCTTGATGACTCATAAATAGATCTATCCTTGCCTTAAAATTTTAAATTATTTATGTATACCACTCTATAATATAATAAGTGTTGGGTCATGTTGAGACACGTATGGATGCCTTGGGGTCTTTGGTACCTTTCTCTTAAAGATTTTGGTTTTTTATATCTTAAGATTATAATCTTAGTTGTGCTTATGTCATACTCTTTCTTTTTTAAGCTATAACTCTTGCCCCTAGATGGCATGTTTGGGTAAATTAGTTGTTTTTCCCTCTTGTATTGGATGTCTTTTGGATGGGAAATGTGGTTCCCTTGAAGTAATAGTTTCCCTTATCATATTTTTTCTCGGTTGGTGGTATCTTTTGGAAGTATCAGTTATTTTTGGAAAATATCCTTGTCTTATTAACTGAACCTATTTTGAGTCTAAACAGAATATATATATATATATATATACATATACATAGATATTTTATTTCGCAAACTTGATATAAACCTCTTAAACTCGTAAAACATGCGATTTTCCATCGTAACTTCTTTTGATACTTGTGGAGACCCACTTGGAGTGCATCAGCGATGCTTGTAATTCTTTTGTAAACTCTTGAAAATCTTGGTGTGTTGCATATTGGTAGATTGGTCTCTTATTCCTATTAAAGTAATGATGTGATATGTTTGACTCATCCTACTCATTAAATCTAATTGGTAATGTGATTAACTTGAACATAATAAAAACTCTAATTGAGGGGCTTGGAATTTAAAAACTTCGCAAGTAAATTGGAATATTAGGAAAAGGAAAATGGTTCCTTACTCTAATCCTGGTGGATTAATAGAAGAAATAAAACTACGTGAAAATAGAAAGAACTTTTTTTTTTTACATTCCCTATAAGTAAGATAAATTATCTTTCCGCCTATATAGAATGGCAAGATATCATGCCAACATTGACTGTGTATTTTAATGATGCAAAATATGTGATATCGTATAAAAAGGGATGTATTAATTATGAAAACTTATAATAAATGTACTTAGTGAGCGTAAATATAACTTATGACTTATATTTTGGATTATGGAATGAGTAATTTTATGATTTTGAGCACAACATTTATAATTAAACAACCTTGATTGCATAAATGGATATTGCATGCCCTAGATTTATAGAATACATAGTCTAGCAAGGTTTGAGCTGAATGAAAGGTTCCTGTAAGCTATTGTAGGATTATATAATATCTTGTATGGCCTAATATTTTTGAGTGTGATATGGTTCATTTTTTTCCATACCCCCTTGTTATATAAAACAATAAACATTTGTAAAATGGTTATGACATAAGTATATGCAAGGTCATTTTTGGGCCTATCTTTGAGTAGTGCAAAGTTTTAAAAATACATAGATATTTTATCCCCTCTGTTAGTGTGAATTAGTTGAGATGTTTGTGTTGATGGGCCCTACATCTCATCATGCCAAGGGTGGTAACTAACTGAACATTTCATTTTTTCCACCTACCTCAAATGAATGAAACACCTTGTTGATTGTGATGTGTTATGGTTGTGTTGGACTCCCTTGAAACATAGATGTTTTTGTTTTCCCCTTGTAGGAGTTTTTTGGGTCATCCCTACACTTATTGCTTCATAGCTTGATGAGTTTGATTTGTGGCCTTTTATGAATTGGTATTAATCTCTAATTTTAAGAAAGGAACTCTTCTATGTGTACGGATTAGGTCTTGTTGACCTAGAATTATTGTCTAGTTTAGGCAACATATGTTAAGGATATGAAGGAATTTTGTGAAGTTCTCTTTTTATTTTCATTGAAAACCCTGATATTTCTTCTCCCCTTTTTTCCTAGGTGAAGGGAAAGTAAAAGTTATTTTAGTAAGTTTTTACTCGAGTATTTGTGTGATGCGCTAATAGAGTGTATTTGGAATCCCTTCTCATTGCTTATTTCTTTTCTTAGCTTTTGTTATCTCTTGAAAGTGCACCCTATAGAGATATTGTTGCAGGTGTTATAATATTGAAACATTGATCTCTCTCTTTTGTAGATAAAATGGAAACACCTCAGGTCTATGTGGATATACCTATTTTGAGGTTATTCTCCGATATCAAGGTCTGGTTCCTTTTTGATGTATCTTAAACTGATTTTATGGGGTTTGAAAGTAAAAGAAGACTACTAAAAGGATTCAAAACTAAGGTGATACACCAAAATTGTATGAGGTATTTGACTAAGTACATGTACAATTGATATGAGAATGAATTCTTATATGAACAAGCCAACAATTTTCTGGAATATTAAGGCAAACACTTTGATGTATTGAGGGAAAGATTCACAACAATACTTCTAAGTTAAAAATGCACATTAATATCATAAAAAAATTACTAAATTTATAATAGGGTTAGATGATTAATCAAGGAATGTCAACATTCACAAGATTAATGGAACATACAGAAGACTTCAAATAATTGGAAAGGAAGAATATACTTCTCATTCAGAGAGAAAAACTAGCAAAAAAAGCTTCAAAACTCCTATTTCTAAAAGTCTTCTTTCTTGTGCTTGCAATTGCACACAATATATAGCCATAATTATTAGCCTCACCCTTCCTAAAAATAGGTTAAAATTATACTCGCCCATGCATCCTGTTTTTACCCTTTATTTAATAATAAATAAAGGAATTAAAATAATCATGCTAACCACAAAGAGGCATTAATTGCCTTTGATTAAAAAAATACTACTTAGTCAAACTACAATTGACTATTCTATTTTAAAGAAAAATCATGGTTGAATAATTTTTTAATAATAAATCTTACTTAATGAGCAAGTCTCCTTCTTGGTACATGCAAATTTTTCTTATTATTGTTGATGTGAAATCCGCAACTTTGATCCATTTGTTATGATATGTTTGACATTCTTTCGTTCTACCCCTCTTGGATGCACATGAAAAATAATTTCTCTGTGTATGAGTAACATAATTTTATTATTTGCAATATTTTGTAAAAATAATTCACCCAAGCATCCATGTTGATGGGGAACACCTATGGTTCTAATGCTGACACTTGTTCTATCTTGTTGTGGTCACATGAAAAATATACTCCAGTGTATTATAATTTGACCATTTTCAAAAACCTCCCACTGTTGGGACCACTAATGAGCATGTGTAAAATAATATATTCTCCTTTGTAAAAAGTTTTTGGCAAGATTAAGGTATTTTGGTAAGTCTAAGGTAATGTGTAGATTCAACGTTTCTTGGGCTATCATGCTCCATCTTAAACTTGGTACATGAAGTGCATTACTAACTTTACTTTTTGGTGCCATTATTGTATTGAAAATTTAATGGACCACCTTTGGTTATCACTTACATAGTCATGTCGAATTTTTCTTTTGTGATGATAAGATTTTTTAGACCTTAGAAAATGTCAAGAAGAAAATAATTTATCAATTAAAATTATTCCTCCTCCAACGTTGAGTCGACCCTTCACATGTCAGTGGAAATAATTTCAAGATTCCATTGTGTTGAGTTGGAATAATATTTCTAGCTGTTGATCTTTTGCACGATGTAACCTCATTCGTTGATCTTCTAGACATCTTAATGCCTATAGGTGAACTATGGTTAATAGTCCACAATTGATATGTGTAGTAAACTGATTTGATTCGTTGATTTCTTGACCCTTGGTTAAGGTTTTTGAACTTGCATTAAATGTGGCATTGACATTGTAACCATAATGGTTTGCATTGAACTTTGTATTGATCCTTGATCTTTGATTTTGGTACTTGGTTGAACATTGATCGTCGATGCTAACTCAGGAGTGGGTTCAGTTGAGATATGGTAAAGTTGAGATCCCTAAATAAAATCAAACCCCATCATTCTTCTTATTCACATTTGGATAGTTTTAGGGTAGAGCCTTGGAAATAAATTTACTCGACGCCCCTATTGATCTTCCAAGCTTTGTTCTTCTTCAAGAATGGTTTTCTATTGTTTGCTGCTATTGTTTATCTCTCTTCAGGGTCTCATGGCCAACATTATTTGATTATTTGAGCTCTATGGGTTTATGTGAGGTATTGCGGCGATAAAGGCTCCAAAACTTGTATCTATTGTCATCTTGGTCTTCTGTAGCAAAAGAATGGCTTCCATTGTTTATCCTTCAAAATCGATTCCTCTGTGTTTTTATTGGAGATTTTGCAAGCTCTTTGTTGAATTCGATCTTGAGCTTGGATGAAATATTTCTATAAATTCTGAGCTCTGTTTTTTTGAGTTGATGTGCTGTGGACTTAGGAAACTCTATGTATTTAATTTAGGTCGTTCTTTCTTGAAGGTGACCCTTTGATTATTTGGTTAAAACTTGTTTTTCTCAGTCGATTCGACTTTAATAACACTAACACCACAAAACTTTGTGTTTCTTTTGATCTCTGGCATGACCTTGATATTTGAGCTTAAATAAGTTTATGGGTGTCATCATTCTTGAGGATTTTTACGGTTAAATATTTCAATGAACTAGAACTGGTAACGTCGCCCACCTTTGAGTTTCTCTCCAATACTTAAAAATGTGACAATATTTCCTTGTAGCTCATTTTTGGTTCTTTTCTTGATTGTTATGTTCTGAATATCAGATGGATATTCACATTTTTCTCAAAAATCACCAAATCTAAATGTTTGTTGATGTGGGTATTCAAAAAATTTCATTTCTTTTGATTCTGTAAATTGTTTTGAAGATTTTAATGGCTTCAAGAACATTGGATATGGCCATATTGTTTAACTCCACTTCACATCATTTTAAACTCCACACTACCTAATTCGATTTGACCTTGTACTCGCCGAGTTTGAATCTTGTGTTTGATAGATTTTAAGAATTCATCGGTGCTCTGTTTCCAAACTTAAGTCTGTAAATTTTTGCATCTATTTCATGTGCTTCAAAATTTACTGAAACCTAATTTCATCATTGTTTAGAGCTCTTTTCTTTTGATGTTTGTACTTCAAAGTCATTCTACATTAAAATTTTTTGGTAACTTCTTATATTTTGATTCAAAATCATACTATTTTTTTCTCCACTCGAGACTTTTTGAGTTGGGCCATGGTAAATTTTAGATCCCTTTGAATCTTTGTGGGTTTTTCTGGTTGTGTAAAACTATGAATCTTGCATTTAATTTGAGCTCTGAAGCTATACTGTAGCATTCTGTGCACTTGATACTTGCTTCATTCTGAAAAAATTGTACTTTAGGATGGTTGCACTTTGTAAATGTTACCTCAAAATTTAATTTTTCTTCAAGTGTTAAGCTATAATGAGTGCTCTAAAGTCCCTTCACATTGATGACTGGAAGTGTAGTTCACATTGGATGACTGACAACTGTTTCAATTTTAATATATGGTAATCCGTCATCCTATTGTGAGATACTTTTGAGAATTGTGAGGGAGGCTTTGTATGTGGCCTCCTGGAAGTTGTAAATATTTTCTCACTCTTGAAATTCCATTAGAAGGCATGAGAATTGATTTAGATGTTTTTTTGTAATTCCTGCTTTGTATGCTTTGTGTGCATTATTCTATGAAGGAAACTTTATCCTGTAACTGTGAAGTAGCTTTCTATAACTTTTTTTTTGACATTATTCTTCATTTTCAGTCTGTGAATAACTTTAAATATTTGATTATGAAAACTAAAAAATGTAAATTTAATCATTTACTTCTTATTTGAGAACTTGAACATGGCATGTTATTTCTGATATTTTATTTTCACAATTCCTTCATGCTGAACATTGAAGCTTTGTTGAAATGTTGTAGTCCCATTTCTTTTCTTCTCAAATACTACATTTTATCATTATTACAAATTTAGTATGCTTGCTGGAAAATAATAAATCTCAATTTTACATGGCGAAGCCCTATCAAATTTTTTCTTAGATTTCCTTCTTTAATTCTATTTCAGTTGTATTCTTATCTTTGCATTTAACTTTAGCCTTCATTTTTTATATTCTTTTGCTTCACCTATTTGAAAATTTGAAACATGTACTATTATCTTTGAGTGGAAGTAAGCATGCAAGTCTCTCCTCTGATCTTCACTATAACTCCTTCTATTTCTATAATAGCTACTGAACTCAGAGTTACATTATTCCCTAATACCAATATGTACTTGTGATTTAATCCAATCTTGATGTACCGTAAGATAGAAATCATTGAACTCCACAATATTTATCTAATAGTGAGGACTATAAGACATGATTTTATTTTCTTCTTCACTACAACCTGTACCTACACACTTAAGAAAATAGTTAAAAAATATTTAGGATGTT
The DNA here is from genome assembly GCA_019776745.2 of Taxus chinensis. NCBI lineage: Eukaryota > Viridiplantae > Streptophyta > Pinopsida > Cupressales > Taxaceae > Taxus > Taxus chinensis. The sequence goes on from CM034151.1 coordinate 803,905,104, forward strand.
TTTCCTCTCTTATGTTTCATAGTATTTTTTTCGTTTCTTCTCTCTCTCCTAATTTATGAGTGAATAAATCATGTATTCTGTTACAGAAAAGTATATTTATTAGTTGTGCCTTTGATCCTCATATAATTTATATCTCCTATTGTTAAGAGATCCATTTGCATGAATTTGGATAGTATAGGAATATGGATTAACCCTGATCTCATAAACTGATAGTTTTCTCTTTTCTATTTTTAGGTACAATGCCTTAAGCAATGAAGATGGAGATGGAACAAAGCTGGAGCTGGAGATGAATCAACCGGAACATAAAAAACCCCCAAGGAAATGATGGGTTCATTCATACTCCTCTATTTTCTATTTCATTCATATGTACCTCTTACTTGAGTATTTGTAATTCACTCTTCAGTTACATTCCACGGCTTGTGTGGGAACATTTGCAATTTTTTATGAATAAAACATTAAATTCTGAAATTCAGTTGTGTATATCTACCTCTTACTTCATATTTTTAAATGTATTTTATGATGAATTAAAGAAGTCAATAATTTAATTGAATGTATTAATCATAAAGGAAAGAACCTTAAAAAATACCTATAATAACTAACAATGAACTATGAATATTGTAATATGTAATTACGATTGTTGTTCCAAAACTTAACACTTCATCTATTCTACAATTCAATGTCTTCATCAAAATAACACATCTATCCTTCGAAGCTTTAAGTTCTTTTGCTAAAGATAGCCATGAAATTGCAAACTATGTGATCTTTTACATTTTCTAACAACACACAGCTGTAGATTTTATATAATTATTAATTAATTCAACAAAAACAACATTGAATTGAAAAATTATCCCTTAGCCTAGGTCCACTTCACTAATGCTATCCATTGTAACAAAGTTTTGAGTTACCCATTTTTGCACAAGTGTAAAAATTGTCAACATTTTTGGTGATCCTCTGGAGAAAGCTGCCTGCTAGCTTGTAAACTAGTGCCTTGCTCTTTTCCATTGGACATGGAATCCAAAGAATATAACCAAAATCTTCCTTCCTGAAAGTACAACCTTCCCAAAATGAACTAAATATGGAAAGGAACTGGTAAAAAATATCACGTGCATGAATTCACTTTATTGAATTGAAAACCATTGCAATGTGGAGGAATTGCACTTATTGAAGGGAAAATCTACACTAAATAGACACTGTAGAGTTTTAAATAACATTTTTTTAGAAACATACCATTCATAGGAATGGAAAGTTCCTCATCATTCACCCTTGAGAGATGAAAGTATTGTGTTCTTTGTAAAATGAAATCATGTAAGGAAAAATCTAGATTATATCAAAATTGGTGTGTTTTCCTGGATTTACACGATCAACATCTGACTTCAACACAATATCTCCTTCATTGAAGATTCTAAACTTAGCCTTCTTATCAAGAGTTTTCTTAATCTATTTTTGATTCTTTTCCATATTTACATGAGCTTGATCTCTTAGCTCTTGTAATTCCATTAATTATGCATAACAAACCTGCAATGGTTCATTTTTAAGAAGCTCCATTTGATGTAGAAAATCTAGCATAGGTAACTCAACTGAAATAAGCATTCTTGCTTCTCTTCCGTAAACAAGCTTGTACGGTGAATCACTAATTGATCTTTTAGGAGTCATCTTATCAGCCCAAAGTGTTGAATTCAACATTAGATGCCAAGCTCTCTGGTTATTTTTGAATGTTCTTCTGATGATCCTTAAAATATTCTTGTTAATACTTTCAGCTAACCCATTAGCTTGTGGGTAATAATTAGATGACGAACTTAAATAAATTTTGTGGTTGACAGCCCAATCTATTACCTTTGCACATAGAAATGCTAAATCATTATCTGAAATGATAGTTGTTGGAACACCAAATCTACAAGCTATACCTTCATAAAAGGATAGTATCAAAATTTCATTAGCATCTTTCAAGGCTATTGCTTTAGTCCTGTGTGTAAATTAATCTATAGCAGTCAAAATCCATTTGTGTCCCTATGACGAAGGTGGGTATATCACGCCAATAAGTCAAGACCCCACTACATAGAAGGTTGATCAACTAAAATAGGCTGTAAGATCAGCAAAGCTACATGTTTCCAACAAAGAAAACACTTTTCCTACACTTTTTGATCCATTTGAAACAATCTTTGAATGTGTTGGGCTAATAGTAACCAAATTTTATAATTTTTAAGGTTGTGGTACGTGCTAAAAAATGAACTCCTACAGGTCCTGTTATCACTAAATCACAACACCCTTATGTTTACACAAGTGCATATACTTGAGTTCACAGTGTTATTAGATAACGTGGGTACTATCTCCAAGTTGTGGGACTTGCTACTTGAGATAGACCTCTAGAGAAATTTGGTTCTTGCTCCTAATCTACCTGCCACAATCTACTCTAATGCAAGCAAAACTAGCTGTCCTAATCTAACTTTCCAAGGGACTAAGGAGCGAGAATGCATAAAACACGAAAACCTACACTATAGCGGTGATACTCTAGAAAAGGAGGGGGGTGGGAGAGTAGTATTCAAAAGTTTGAGATACAGAAGCAAAGTACATACTAAAAGGGGTGATGACAGTTCTCCACAATCTAGCAAAATGCATTCACAAAAACATCTCAAACATACACAATGATAATGGATCCCTACAAGAGAATAAAAATAGACACAATATTCTTGTAATGAAGGTTGTAATGGAAAGAAGAATGCAAACAAACACAATAGGGGAAGATGAATCCACAAAATTGTATTTTATTACTTCATGATATGCAGAATTCAATCTATTACAAGATAACGGCCTGGATCACCATGTAAGGAGTCCACTAGAAGGGGTTGCAGAACATTGGCTTCAAAAAGCAATTTTGAAAAAGCTTTGCTACAACAAAAACTCTTCTTACAATGAGTTTAACACTCCAATTTATAGAAAAACGAGAAGAGAAAGAGAAGGGGAAAATGGAAACCCCGAAATATGTCCTTCAACCACTTGTAAGATTCATTAAATGGAGTGAAATGATTATATATTACTTGTAAAAGGCTCCCCATACTATCCTAGGTGCTGCAGTAGAGAAGGAATGATGACCATGCCTCTTAATTGCACTCCCAACTACTAAATAAAACACTGTCATGAACCTAGACATGTTCTATTTAAAAAACCCATTTATTTTTCATCAAATCCAGAATTTATTGATTTCTGTGCATTTTTCTCAAAGCAATGATTCAAACAGTACCAATACCATGCTATTCCATTGAGAAATGTAAAAGTTATGGCCTTTTGAGTAGGAGCATCTATTCTAGGTATGCCACGCATTTTCTATCATTTGACGAGAATGAGCATTAAATGATTGGAGCCGAATATGGTTCTCATTCAAGAAAGTCCAATTTTATGAAAATTAGAGCTCAGAGTAAAAATTTATGGCTATTTGAAGTTTGGAAGGTCAAACTTTGAATTTTCTATTTGTTGTAGTTATTTCAGCAAAATCGGGTCCACGTGTCCCAACTGTCCTAGACACATTCTTCCACATTGGACGATTCAGGCTTCCTTTTCCCTATGCATCCACCGTTGACTTGGTCATGAAGGCTGTTAACTCCCACATTCACTGGATCCACTTAGCTTTGCTCCTTGTGTGGTGATTTCACCTTTTCACGACCCGTGCGTACTTTTGTCCTAACTGTCCCGGATGAAAATCTCCACGCCACCCGCAATAGACTGACTGGCAAAAAATCAGCTGATTCATGTCCCATGCGTACTTTTTCCTCGACTGTCCCATGGACCGCCTGGGACAAAAATGTCTTATTTTTCCGATTCCTTTGTATTTCAGCCCCAAACTTGGTATGACGAAGCTTGGTACGACCCGCAACCTCTAGACCTGCGACTTAATTTTTTGGATTTTTTCTTGGATGGGGAAGTTAGAGAGATACCAAAGGGACCCCAAAACATTATTTTTGATCTTGAATCAATTCTACTTACTCGGGACTAGATAATTTGGTACATGTTATCAAAATTACCTTGGGGGGTGAATTTTATATAACAGGTCCTTCATGGAATTTGAAAAATGATTGCTGAATTCTATCATAATCAACACATCGCAACAAGATTCTGTTTATATTTTTTTTAATAGCACACTATCAATAAAAATCTAAGGTATAAATTTTAACCTGAAATACCTTTGTTTATTCTTTTCCATACCTTCTAGATAAATATCATGTTGCAGATAGTTAATTTAATCATTCATCCATATTGATTCCTTAACTTATTGAGCAAGTTTAGGTTGATGATTTTATTGCTGCACCGTGATGTCTTATTGCTAATACGTAACTTTAGCATGTTATTTTTGATCTTCTGATTCTATAGCCTACTATTTTTCCATATTCGCAATTAGATACACAAACCTTTATCAACATCATGCTAGATGACCTTCGTTATCCAACCTGATCTCTTCTCTTTCAATTATTTATTTAACAAGAAATATTTTACACTTGAAATAGAAACAAGAAGATGAATTTTTTTGTTTGAAAGCATGTACTTAAAATTCTTTAGTCCTATGACTACTGAAATTACTTATTTTTCAAGAAATGTGTACCTTGTTTCATAGTCATGCAAGATTTATCCAAAGAAAGTAATTGGCTGTTCAATATTTTCATCATTAAGTTGAGTTAATAAGGCTAAGATTATTTTAGCTTTAGCAAGTGCATACATTGTAAAATATTTATCAAATTTTGGATTTGCAAGAGTAGGAGCTTGAGAGATGGTTGTTTTAATTTCTTCAAAATACTCTCTCCCTTTGCTCATCCAAGAAATAGTATTCTTCTTCTTTAACATAACTGTCAATCGTTTAACCAATGCTGAAAAATCTAGAAAAAATCTTTGACCAAAGTTAATTTTTCCTAGAAAATTTTTTAATGCCTTCTTGTGATGAGGAAATGATAGTTGTGATATGGCTTCAATTTTGAAAGGGTCAATTGCTAAACCTTTTTTAGAAACAATATGACCAAACTATTTACCTTGATGTACTGAAAAGATACACTTTTTTAGATTCAAAGATATTCCAAGATGCCTGCACAACTAAAAAGTATGCCCTAGATGTATTAGATGTTCATCTATTTTTTTTGAAAATACAGTAACATCATCTAAATAAACCAAGATGAATTTATTTAACAAGTTATGAAAATCCATGTCCATTTCATGTTGAAAAATGTCACCAGCATTTGAAAGGCCAAAAGGCATTCTTTTGTAAGCATAAGTACCCCATTTGGTTGTAAAAGTTGTTTTGTACCTACCTTTTTCTCAGACTAGAATCTGATTGTATCCATTATAACTGTCCAGAAGAGATAGTCTATCTGAACCAAAAACTGTTCTTAAAATCTTATCCATATTTGGCAGTGGCTAATGATATTTTAATGAAGCTTTATTAAGATCTCGAAAAACCACAGATAATCTGATTTCTTCAATCTTTTTCTAGACTAGAACAATATTGGCTACAAAACTTGAATGCTTAAACTAGAAATATAATGCCTTCTTCGATCAACTTAGATAAATCTTTCCTCATTAGAGGCTCTATTATGGGATTTATAAGCCTCTTTTTCTACCTAGCTGGCTTGGAATTTGGATGTAATTTAATAGTATGTTGTGCCAAACTGTGATCAAATCCTTTCAGATGTTGGTATTTCCAAGTGAAAACGTCCTTAAATTCCTTGCAAAGATTAATAAAGAAATTCTTTTCAGCTAGAGAATGTACCTTTCTGAGAAACAAATTTTTCCTTTCGTGAACTGAGATCTCTTCATAGTTATCAATATGTGTTGACATCTTAATTTGGTCTTTCCTTAACTGATAATTAGTGCTGAAGATTTCTTCGCATGTGACTAAACCTTGAGGTAGTTTATTTGTCTTTAACTGAACAATCTATTCACCATATAAGTGATGTAATTTATCTTGATTTACCACAGAAAATTCAGTTTTTTGCAGTAAAAACCTACAAATTTGTTCATCATTTTCAAAAATCTGCCAATTCAAAATATTATCAAGTATAGAAGGCTTGACAACCAACTTCATGTGAGGTTGAATCTCGATGTTTTTTATCTATTTCAGCACTTCAAAACTGGTAGCAATCACTACAATTCTATCTACACCCTTGATTTCTATTCTAGGAATGGACTGGATATTAATAGCATTGAAATAGTCCATTAAGTTTGAAACTATTTATCTATAAGACTTCATTAATGGGTTCTTACAAACATTGAAGTTTCTTACTTGATTGATAACCAACTTAGAATCACGAAAAATATGTAGCATGCTAATACCTCTCTTAATGGACCAAACTAAGCCATGAATTAACACTTTGTATTCATCTACGTTACAAGTGCATGAACATTTGAGACTCAAAGCTGAAAAATACTTTTTTTTTTTGGAGGAAGTGAGCATCAAACCTACTCCTTGTATTTTCTTGTTCTTATCTCCATCAAAATGAAGCTTCCAAATCCCTTATGCTGCATTTTTTGTTCTGGATAGTAAGTGAATTGGTCTGTTTTCCTCATGCAAACAATACACAGAAAATATATGTCCATAAAATTCTTTGAAAAGATCATGAGAATGTTCTTCATGTGTCTTTTCATCCATAAAAAGGTTAGAAACACCATCTAGTGCTGAAACATTAGTTGTATTATCGAAATCAAACTAGTCTGAGGATGCATAATTAGCTAATACATTAGAAGTGTGAAGCTCAATGTGAAATATATCCAATGGGTGAGAATTGATAGTATCTTTGGTTCCATAAAGTGTAGTAGAAATAAGGACCAATTTGAAGAGAGATAGCCTCTTATTTTTGCTTTGAAATCTCTAGATAGGCATATAGCGAAGTAAGGAGGTAAATCCATAATAGTAATATCTTGCAAAATATACACATTTGGGAAGGCATGCAATGTTGCCACCAAATTTTTGATGACACCAACTGTATTCATTGTATTCCCATCAAGATGTAGCAGACTCTTCTCTGTAGGTTCATAATGCAAACCTAATTTTTCTTTAATTACTTTTAGCATAATTGTGTTGCTTGCACCGTTGTTAACCATACAGTTATGAACAAGATGCTCTCCAATAATCAGTGAAAAATAAAATGGTTGTGGTTTCTTGATGTGATGAGCATTTAAAACCTTTTGAACCATCGATTTAACTTCTTTAATGCAGTCTTGTTCCATTGTTCCAAGGACCATATCTGTTTTTTGAACATCCTTTTTTGTTGTTTTTGAAGAAATCTGCAACTTAACAAGTTCGTGAGAAAGTAACTCTTGTTGTTTTGGAATACTTAGAGCCTCCCACATTGAGATGTTAACATTATGCTTTTTCATTACAAACAAAAATTTGAAAGAAGCAACGATTTTAGAAACAAACTCTATTGTTTAGCATAGACTTTAGCGAAAAATAATTCTGCTTGAGCTACTTTTAATATCTGAGGTATGAATAATCTTCTTGGATGAATCTGTAGCTATTTTTACTGCTCTTTTCCAACTGAAACACTTACTTTTTTTTATATAACAACATAACTGTTAGCTAATTATTGGCCTATAGTTGCTTATTTACTAGTGACAGTGGGAAGAATAAGCCTATTTTGTTGTTTTTGAATCTCTTAAGCCCTAGTAGTGATTGGAATGAAATCATCCTCAGTCAAACTGACTAAGTTCTATTTAGGTGCTTTCTGAACTCAGGTTTATTTCTACCCACCCTGCATTTGAGGCATGAACAATGTCTTAGATTGAGGTTGCACAACAAGAGTTATATTTAGAAAAGCATTTGTGTAACTTGTAGCTGAATGAGGTTGATTACAAGGTTGACACCCTTATTTTGTAGTGATATTAACTAGGACTAAAGATTTAGATGGAGCAGGATCCTTTGGATAAAAATTCCTTTGTGGGTAAGGCTTCCTATAATTTTGATTCTAGTAGTAAGGCTTCCTATTTTGCCAGTTTTGCTAATAAGGGGCTTGATAAGGTCTGCTAGGTAATGCAAGTCTATTTACAATTTAGGTCAGCTTGTTTCCCATAGTCTGCAAATCTTTAAACATGTCATCTGATGGGGCTGCAATAATAAGTTCTATAATCATGATGGGTTGTGGGATAGGTGTTAAATCTACCAAAAACGGCATCAAATTCCTTGGTGCTAATATTCCGGATTGAATAAGACTATTTTCATCTCAGATAGCGATATCATAGGATGTTCGGAGAGTCTCTCCTCCCATAGACTGAATCATAGTTGAAATATCATTTTTTAGGGCTCTAAGATAATATAGAAAAGCATGATCAGCTTGAGGCATAACACTTGCTGAAATTCTTTCCCAAGTTCTGGCAAAATGAATAGTGAAACTTGAAATAAATTTTTGAGGAGCTCAACTAATGGTAGACAACTATTATATGAGGGATAAATGATCTAAAATATCTCGAAATTGTTTTAGGAATTTACCACCTAGGTCATTCGAAGTTCTTATGCTTCCAATCTCTAAATTTCAATACCATTGCAAGGCTTTCCTTTAAAGGATGCAGCTAAAAATCTCAAAGCCACATCTTCATGAGTAATATTATGGACTGCACATAGGGCTAAAACATCTTTAATGTGCTCTGTAGGTGTAACATGATTTTCACCAGTTAATAAACGCAACCTTTTCATGGTAGCATTAGGGATATCATGATAAACTGGAGTTACTAATGGACTGCCATTAGTAAAGGTCATAAAAATTTCTAGGTAGTTGAAGAGCCATTGGGAAAACTGGGATTTGAATATAGAAATTGACAAGTATCTAGGGAATTTTAGGAGGATGGTTATCAAAACCAAGCCTATTATGAGGTAAAGTATTACCAACTCTTCTCCTTCTAGAAAAATTAAAAAGTAAAGAAATAAACTCAGAAGGAATTCCTCCTACCGGTGATCTTGTAGTAACTTTAGGCATGGAATATGCTACAAAATTGATCTGACATCATCTTTAAGTAGTCACCAAATAAATCTTTAAATCTTTAGAATAAATTGTTGCATCTTGTCGATCCAAAAGTAACTTTTGCTTGCTGAAAATCTGCTATAAATTGTTGTAATTTACTCATAGATCTAATTCGTTGTCCCACTGGGCATGCCAAAAACTATTATCTCTCGAAAGTGCACCCTATAGGGAGATGGATACAGATTTCCTAAGCTCAAAAAATTTATCTCTCACTTTCATAGATACAATGGAAACACCTCGGGTCCGTGGTTATACCTATTTTGAGGCGAGTCTTTGATATCAAGGTCGATTCCTTATTTATGTATCTTAAACTTATTTTCTAGGGTTTGAGGGTAAAAGAAGACTGTAAAAGGATTCAAAATTGAGGTGATAAACCAAAATTTTATGAGGTATTTGATTGAGTACATGCACAATTGATATGAAAATGAATTCTTATATACATAAGCAAACAATTTTTTGCTTAATATTAAGGCAAACACTTTGATGTATTGAGGGAAAGAATCATAACAATACTACTAAGTTAAACATCCATATTAATATCATACAAAAATTAATGAATTTGAAATAGTGTAAGATGACTAATTAGGGAATTTTAACATTCACAAGATTAATGGAACATACACTAGACTACAAATATTTGGAAAGGCAGAACATACTTCTCATTCAGAGGGAAAAAATGGAAAAATCTGCTTCAACACTCCTATGTCTAAAAGTCATGTTTCTTGTGATTGCAATTGCACAAAATATATAAACATAATTGTTTCCCCCACACTTCCTAAAAATAGGTTAAAATTGTACTTACCCATGCATCCTATTTTTACCCTTTATTTTTTAATAAATAAAGGAATAAAAATAATCATGCTAATAAAAAGAGGTATTAACATCCTTTGATTACAAAAATAACACTTAGTCAAACTGTAGTTGACTCTTCTATTTTTAAGAAAAATCACGAGGGAATAATTTGCTAATAATAAATCTTGCTTGATGAGAAAGTCTCTTTCTTGGTGCATGCAAATTTTTCTTTTGTTGTTAATGTGAAATCTGTAACTTTGATCCATTTGTAATGATATGTTTTACATTCTTTAGTTCTGCCCCCTTGGATGCACATGCAAAATAATATCTCTATCTGTGAGTAAAATAATTCCATTATTTATAATATTTTACAAAAATAATTCACCCAAGCATCCATATTGATAGGGACCACCTATGGTTATGATGGTGACACTTGTTTTATCTTCTTGTGGTCACATAAAAAAGATACTCCTGTGTAATATAATTTGAACATTTTAAAAACCTCCCACTATGGGGATTGCTAATAAGAATGTGTTAAATAATATATTCTCCTTTGTAAAAGGTTTTGGGAAAGATTAAGGTATTTTGGTAAGTCTAAGTTATTGTGTAGATTGAAATTTTCTTGGGCTATCATGCTCCATCTTAGACTTGGTACATGAAGTGCATTATAAACTTACGTTTTGGTGCCATCATTGTATTGAAAATTTAATCGTAAACCTTTGGTTATCATTTACATAGTTGTCAGCTTTATCTTTTGTGATAAAAAGGTTTTTTAGATCTTAGAAAAGGTAAAGAAGCAATGAATTCATCAATCAAAATCAGTCCCCCTTGAATGTTGAGTCAATCATTGGCATGTGGGTGGCAATGATTTCGAGATTCCACCATGTTTAGTTGGGAACAAGATTTCATACGGTTGATTTTTTACACGAAGTAACCTCATTTTTTGATCTTCTGGACATTTGACTTCCGGTAGGTGAACTTTGGTTAGCACTCCAACATTGATCTAGGTAGTAAACTAATTTTATTCATTTATTTATTGACCCTCAGTTATGGTTTCTAATCTTGCATTCAATGTGGCACTAGCTTCGTAACCATGGTGGTTTTCATTTAAATTTTTATTGATCCTTGATCATTTATTTTAGTACATGGTTGAACGTTGATCGTCGATGCTAACTTAGGAGTTGGTTCGGTTGAGCTATGGTTAAGTTGAGATTCCTAAATTTACCCAATGCCATTGTTGATATTTAATCTCGGTTCTTCAGAAAGAATGGTTTTCTATCATTCGTTGTTGTTATTGAGATCTCTGCATGGTCTTATGACAAACATTTTATTATTATTCAAGCTCTATGGGGTTCTCTGAGCTCTTGTGGCCATAAGGGATTGAAAACTTGTATCTTTTTTCATCTTGGTCTTCTATAGAAGAAGAATGGTCATCGTTGTTTATCTTTCAAGTTGGTTTCCTCTTTGATATTTTGTGATCTCTCTGTGTCATTTGATCTTGAGCTTAGACAAAAGATTTCTGTAAAGTTTGAGCTCTATTTTTTCAAGTTGCTATGTTGTGGACTTAGGACAATAAGTGAATTTAATGGAGGCCTTACTTTCCTGAAGGTAACCATCTGATTATTTGGTTAAAAATTGTTTTGATCAGTCGATTTGGCTTTAATAATACTAACCCTAAAAAAAATTATGTTTCTTGTGATCTCTGACATGACCTTGATCTCTGAGCTTATATAAGTTTCTGGGTATTGTTATCCTTAAGGATTTTTAGGGTTTGAGATTTCAATGAACTAGAACTCTAAGTCACCCACCTTTGATTTTCTCTCCAATAGTTAAAAATGTGACAATATTTCCTTGTAGCTTGTATTTGGGGCTTTTCTTGATTGTTATGTTCTAGATATAAAATGGATATTCCCATTTTGCTCGAAAATCACCAGATATGAATGTTTGTTGATGTGGGTATTCGAAATTTTTCATTTCCTTTGATTCTGTAAATTGTTTTGAAGATTTTAACAGCTTCAGGTGCATTTTATATGGATGTATTGTTGAAATCCACTTCACATCGTGTTATACTCTGCACTACTTGATTCAATTCGACCTTGTACTCATCGAGTTTTAATCTTGTGTTTGATCTGTTTTAAGAATTCATCTGTGCTTTGCTTTAAAACTTGAGTCTATAAATTTTTACATCTATTTTGTGCTTCAAAAATTAGCAAAACCTTGTTTCATCATTGTGAAGATATATTTTCTTTCGATGTTTTTACTTCTCAGTTGCTCTCCATTGAAATTTTCTAGTAACTTCTTCTATTTTTATTCAAACATAGACTATTCTATTCTCCATTAGATCGTTGTTGAATTGAGCCATGGTCAAGTTAAGATCCCTTTGAATCTTTGAGGGTTTTTATGGTTCTATAAAACTCTAAATCTTGCATTTAATTTGAGGTCTGAAACTATACTGTAACATCCTATGCACTTCAACTTGCTTCATTCTAAAATTTGTTCTTTAGAATGGCTGCACTTTGTAAATTTTACCTCAAAATTTCATTTTTCTTTAGTTGTTAAGCTGTAATGAGTGCTCTAAATTCCTTCACCATGATGACAAGAGTGTAGTTCCCATTGGATGACTGAAACTGTTTCAATTTTGATATATGCTAATCCTTCATCCTATTGTGAGGTAATTTTGAGCATTGTGAGGGAGGCCTTGTATATGGACTCCTGGAAGTTGTAAACAATTTCTCACTCTTGTAATGCCATTAGAAGATATTAGCCTTGATTTAGACGTTTTGTTGTATTTCCTACTTTGTATGCTTTGTGTGCATTATTCTATGAAGGAAACTTTATCCTGTAACTGTGAAGTAGATTTCTACAAATTTGTATTGGATATCATTCTTCATCTTAAGCTATGAATAACTTTGAATATTTTATTCTAAAAAATTGAAAATTGTAAAGTTAATCATTTACTTCTTATTTGAGAACATGAACATGACATGTTATTTCTAAAATTTTATGTTCACAATTCCTGCATGATGAACATTAAAGATTTGTTGAGATGTTATAGTCAAATTTCATTTCTACTTAAATAAAACATTTTATCATTATTACAACTTTAGTATGCATGCTGGAAAATATTAAATTTTAATTTTACATGGGGAAAGACTGTCAAATTTTTCTCATATTTCCTTCTTTCAATTTGTTTCAGCTGTAATCTTATATATCTAGTTAACTTCATCCTTTATATTCATATTCTTCTCCTTCACCTATTTGAAAATCTAAAACATGTACTGTTAGCATTGAGTGGAAGTAATCATGCAAGTCTCTCCTCTTATCTGCATTGTAACTCCTTCTATTTCTAGAATAGCTACTGAAGTCTGAGCTACACTCTTCCTTAATACTACTATGTACTTGTGATTTATTCCAATCTTGATGTACCATAAGATAGAAGTCATTGAAATATATAATCTTTATCTAGCAGTGAGGACTGTAAGACATCATTTTATTATCTTCTTCACTGTAACCTATACCTGCGCAGTTAAGAAACCAGTTAAAAAATATTTAGGCTTTTTGGCCTCTCTTATGTTCCTTAGTTTTTCTTTTCTTTTCTCTGTCCTTATTTCTGAGTGAATAAATCATGTATGTTGTTATAGAAAAGTAGTTTTATCAGTTGTGCCTTTGATCCTCATGTAATTTATATCTCCTATTGTTGAGAGATCCATCTACATGAATTTGGATAGTATAGGAATATGGATTAACCCTGAGTTCATAAACTGATAGTTTTTTCTTTTCTTTTTTAAGGTACAATGCCTTAAGAAGAAAATATAGAGATGGAATGAAGCTAGAGCTGGAGATGCATCAAATGAAACAAAATAAACCACTAAGTAAATGATGGTTTTATTCATACTCCTCTATTTTCTTTTTCATTCATATGTACCTCTTACTTTAGTAGTTGTAACTTACTCTTCAGTTACAATCCTTGAATTTTTGGGGAACATTTGATCCTTTTGAATAAAACATTCAATTCTTAAATTGAGTTGTGTATATCTACCTATTACTTCATCTTTCTAAATGGATTGTATGATGAAGTAAACAAGTCAATAATTTAATTGAATTTCTTAATCATGAAGGAAAGAACCTTAAAAATACCTCTAATATTTAGCAATGAACTATGACTGTGGCAATTTACACTTATGATTTTCGTTCTAAAACTTAGCACTTCATCTATTCTACAATTCAATTTATTCATCAAGATAACACATCTATCCTTTAGGGCTTTGTGTTCTTTTGTTGAAGATAGCCATGAAATTGTAGACTATGTGATCTGTTACATTTTGTAACAACACACATAGCTGCAGATTTCATGTAATCATTAATTAATTCAAAATAAATAACATTGAACTAAAATAATCTCCCTTAGCCTAAGTCCACATAACCCTATCCATTGTAATGAAGTTTCAAGTTTCCCATTTTTGCGCAAGTGCAAAAATTATCAACAACTCCCTTGAGTGTTCTTTTTTGTCACAATTTAAGCATATGCTCTCTTTATCATTATTTATAGCTTGGGTAGGACTTAAAATAAATAAATTCCGTTGTGTTTTACAAGGTGATTGGTGTCTCTTGTGTTGATATGATAGTTTATGTAAGGATTTTTATCTTTCAAAGTTGAAATATTATCCAAGTGTTTGAAGTTACTAAAGAAAGGTTAGTGTTGTGTGTTCAATTTTTAGTGCAAATTCAAGTTTAAAAAAGTTTCTGGTCAATATTATTCTCAGTATTACCATGAAAATTTTAGATTCCTTTCGAGTTATAAAAGTTCTTCCAATAAATAGCCTACATCCTTCAGATCAAACTGAAACCCATTGGTTCTTTTTTTTGTAATCTATTTTTCAATAGATTGTGCATGTACTCGTTCAAATCCCTCATTATATCTCGTGTATTGCCCCATCGCAATTCAATTATAACAATGTTTTTACCCTCAAAACCCAAAATTAGAAAATTATTTTAGGATACATCAATAAAGAACCGACCTTGATAACAAAGACTCACCTTAATAATAGGTATACCCACAGACCTGAGGTGTTTCCATTGTATATAAAGAAGTGAGAGATAAAAAATCTTAGAACCCATGTTGTTATCTCTCAACAAGGGTGCACTTTTGAGAGAATAGTTTTTGGCATGCTCTGTGATACCACATATCAGATCTATAAAAGATTACAATAGTTTACAGCTAATTTACATCAAAAGAAAATCATTTTATGAAGAAAAAATCTATAGAAATTATTTGGCGACTCCATAAGGTTGATTTTAGACCATTTTTACATCATGTTCCATGCCTAAGGTGATTACGAGATCAAATGTATGATGTATTCCTCATAAGTTTATTTCTTTTCCTTTGAATTCAGTAAGCTGAAGAAGACTTGAGAATACCTTACCCTACAATAGGCCAATTTTTGGCAACCCTCCTCCCCTAGCTTCACCACCTGTTAATCTTGTTGTTAAAATCCCAATAATTCTTCAGCAACAAGCACCCCCACCACCGAGAAATTTTGTTATATTTACTAATGAAAACCCTTTAGTAGTTCCAATCTATCATGACATACATATTGTTTCTTTGAAAGGTTTACCTTCATTTACAGGTGAAAATAAAATTACCCCTACTGAGCATATTAAACACATTACACCCTTTTGTACAGTCCATAACGTAACTCATGAAGATGTAGACTTGATACTCTTAACTGCATCATTTAAAGGACAAAATTTATAATGGTACATAACTTTACCGATATAGAGTATAATAACTTGAGATGAATTAAGAGATCAACTACTTAATAAATTTCATGAAATTTTGATCATTTATATCTCATAGAACAATTTTCTACACTCAATAGATCTCCTTATGAATTTGTGGCTAATTTTAATATTAGATTTTTTAGAACTTGAGAAAGAATTCCAACTAGTGTTAAGCCTCAAGCTGATCATGAATTTTTATACTATCTTATAGATTTAAATAGTGAAATTTCAACCATGGTACAATATAGGGGATGAACTACACCACGAGCAGCTTATGATATAACTATCAGGGCTGGAAACAATCATATTCAAGCTAGCAAATTAGCCCCAAGCCCTTCTATTCCTTTATTAGCATATTTGGCACCTATACCACAACATATTACCATAATAGAGCCTATTTTTGTAGCACCATCAAATGACATATTTAAATATTTATATAGTATGGGAAACAAATTAACATCAATTAAGAATAAACTAGCTCAGCCTAGTATGCCTTATCAGAATACTTATCACAAAAATTAGCAAAATAGGTACCCATATCAGCAAAATAAGAATTATAGGCAGCCTTATTAGCGAAGAAAATTTTATCGAATTTTTTTTATCTCATCTAGTTCTCTTGTTCCAATTAATATGGATTTATAAGAGAGGTCTTTACCTTTAAATCAACCTCATTCAGCTTCAAATTTCCTAAATGTGTTCCTATATATAAGCCTTGTTGCAAAACATAAATTTGAAGCATTATCCATGCCTCAAATGGAGGATGGGCAACAAAATGCTTAGAGTAAGAAACCACCTAAACAAAACTTAGTGTTGGAGAAGAAAAATTTATCATGGTTACAACTATGTCTCAAGAAAGGGATCAAGATAAAGCAAATGCGGGAGAAAAAAAGTGAAATGTCTTGTTATTCCTTCAAAAAAATCAAACATTTTAGCTCCTAAGGAGCAGAAAAAAAAGTTACAAACTTATCCTAGAAGATTATTCATACCTCAGATTTAAAAGTTGTTGAAGAAAAGTTAGTTTTTGCTAAAGCTTATGCTAAAAATGTAGAATATTTTTCTAAAACTGTTGCTACTTTTAATATTGTTGAGGTAATGAAAAGTCATAATATCATAATTTCATTAATGGATGGTTTGATTATTCCAAGATAGTAGGAGTTACTTGCTCATGAGTTTCTTACGTTGCAGATTTCTTCAAAACTAGCAGAAAAGGAAGCTCAGAAAGTTGATATGGTCCTTGGTACAATCAAAAAAGATCACATGAAAGAGGTTAACTGAATGGTATAAAAGGTACTAAATTCTCATGATATTAAAAATCCACCACCATTTTTATGTATCTTTGATTATTGGAGATCATCTAGTTCATAACTGCATGGTTGATAGCGGAGCAAGCAACATAATATTGCCTAAAGTAATTGCAGAAAAGTTAAGCCTACAATATGAACCTATACAAAAGAGTGCATTGCAGTTGGATGAGACAATAACCAAAAAAGTTTGTGTTATTTAAAAATTTGGAGGTAATGTTACATGCTTGTCCAAATGTTTCTATTCTTGAAGATGTAACTGTTGTAGATCTACCTTCCTACTTTGCTTTATCTTTATCAAAAGATTTTACAGAAAAGATAGGAAGTTATAATTCTTCAAATTTGTCTTTCTTATTCTTCACTACAACGTATGGAGCTAAAGTTACAGTTAATTCACAGCCTTGGGCTAGATTTCACATTGAGCCTCATGCTTCAAATGTTGTAGTACATTATGCATTCATAGATCAGACTGAATTTGATGTCACAACACACGTTTCTACATTAGATGGTATTTCTAGCTTGTTTATGGATGAAAAAACTCAAGAAGAACATGCTTATGATCCCTTGAAGGAAGTTGAAGAAGGTTTATTTGTTGTTTATTATTTTCATGAGGAAAATGTACCTATTCATTTGTTATCCAAAACATAAAATACAATATAAGGAATATAGAAGCTTAATTTTGATCGATAAAAGAACAAAAAAGGACAAGGTGCTGATTTGATGCTTACTTATCCTCCAAATGAAAGGTTATTTTTGAATCTATGTCTACAAATTACATGTACCTGTAGTGTAGCAGAATATGAAGCCTTAATTCATGGCCTACAATGGTCCAAAAAAAGAGGTATCCGCATTTTACAAGTGTTTGGTGAATCAGAGTTAGCGATTAATCAAATAAAAAAAAATAATGTTTGTAAGATTTCATTGCTGAAAAGTTACAAGTATAGAGTTTCATATGTAATGGAAGATTTTTAGGCTATTACATGTAATATGTTTCAAAAACTAAAAAAAAACATGTAGATAGACTTTCAACAGTTGGTGTTAGCTTTGATGTGCTAGAACAAATTGAAAAAACCTATAATTTAGCCACATATAAAGTTGATTATAAAACCTTCACTACCTAATAATGATGAACATTGGCATGTTTTTTTATGATAATGAACAAATATACAAATTTATGTAACAAGTAGCTAAATTTTTTGTTGTTAATCAAGAAAAATTAAAAAATTTATATGGTGACTAGATTATTCAATTGAAAACAAACAAACTGCCTCAAGGGATGGTCACATTAGAGGATATTTTTAGTTCTGATGATCAACTAAGAAAGGATAAAGCAAATAACTCAACTCATGCAGATAACAATGAAGAAATATTAATTGAAAATAAAAATAAATTATTTATTGGAAAGGTATATTCCTAAGTTGAAACAATTCTTTCATTAATTTATGGAAAGAATCTATTTTTTTTTTTGCTTGGAAATACCAATATTTGAGAGTATATGATCCAATTTTTTGTCAGCATACCATAGGTTGAAGCCAAATTCAAAACTGGTAAGGCATAAATCTAGGCCTTTTAATCCAAAGATTAAATCCTTGATGAGAAAAGAGTTATCCAATTTTATTGAATCAAGTATTATATTTCAAGTTAAGCATTCAAGTTTGGTATCTAATCTTTTGTATGTTTGGAAAAAGAATGGTGAAATCCAATTGTGTGTGGAGTTTAGAGATCTTAACAAGTCTTCATTAAAAGATGATTATCTCCTTCCCACCATGGATCAGATTTTAAGAATAATTTTAAGCTAGGATGGATTGTCCTTATTATATGGTTACAATAGATACAATTAGATTCTTGTGTGTGAACAAGATAGATACAAAACAACCTTCACCTCAAATTTTGGTACTTATGTTTACAAAATAATGCCTTTTGGACTTTCTAATTTCAGTGCAACGTTTCAACGTGCAATGGTCATGGATTTTATATCCTATTTAATAAATACATAGTAGTTTATTTAGATTATGTTGATATATTTTCACATAATTCTGATGTTCATCTTATGCATTTAAGGCTAGTTTTTCTTCTTTGGAGGAATTTTGGAATCATTTTGAATCCAAAAAAGTGTATCTTTTCAGTCTATGAAGGTAAATTACTTGGAAATATTATTTCTAAGCAACATTTACTTATTGATCCTTTCAGAATTGAAGCAATTTCACAACTGTCATTACCTCATCATAAGAAGGCATTAGATTTTATTCTAGGAAAAATCAACTCTGTTAGAATATTTGTTATCATTTTTTTCAGCATTAGTCAAGTGATTAAGTACTATGTTAAAGAGAGATAAAACTTTCTCTTGGACCAGGGAAGGAAAAAAATGATTTGAAGCTATCAAGTCGGCTATTTCAAAAGCTCCTACCTTGGTAAATCATAATTTTCATGAGGATTTTATGATGTATGCATTTGTAGGAGCTCAAGCATTTCAACCATCTTAACTCAACTTAATGATGAAAATGTTGAGTAGCCAATCCCTTTTTTTGGTCAGAGTTTACATGAATATGAGATAAGGTACACTTTTCTTGAAAAATAAGTACTTGCTGTAGTTAGAGGAATAAAGAATTTCAAGTACATACTTTCCAATAATAAGATACTTGTTTTAGTCTCTCATCCAAGTGATAAAGCGTTCTTGTTGAAGAAAGAACTAAATGAGAAGACAAAAGGTGGGATTAGAAATGTTATAGAGTACGATGTTGATATCCAAGTTGGAAAAATAGTCCAAGGTAAATAATTATGTTAACAATTGATTGTTTATATGAAAAAATAGTAGGCTGCAAAATTAGAAATTCCATTAAAGTATGCATAAATTACATATCAGCTATCAGAAATGTTATTACAGCCTTAAAATCAGCAACCAGAACTCAATCTAGAGGTTCAAGGCTCAAGTTAGATGATGATTTTATTTCTTACTTACAACAAGGTACTTATCCATAACATATGGAAAAGAAAAAAGGAAGATACTTCAAATTACAAGCTATACATTATGTTTTCATAGATGGTGTGTTGTTCAAAAAAGATATAAATTGAGTGTTTTTGTGCTCTATTGATTATGATAGAGGGCATTAAGTATTCTTAGAGTTTCATGAAGGACCTACAGCAGGTCACTTCTCAACACGTACTATAGCCTCAAAGATTATGAAAGATAGTTATTATTGGTCCAACATATTCAAGGAATATTTTGAATGGATTAAAAGGTGTAAGAAATATGCATTCTTTTTTAGAAAAGAACATTTAGTGTCACTACTTTTACAACCTATTCCAGTGGATCATCCATTCATACAATGGGGTATGGAATTCATTGGCATGATAAATCAACTTTCATCACATGGACACAAGTGGATCTTGACTGCCATAGATTATTTTGCACAGTGGGCTGAAGGAATAGCTTTAAAGAAGCTAACGGGACTTCTATCTTATCATTTTATGAAGATATAGTTTGCATATTTGGTGTTCGAGCAACTATCATTTCATATAATTCCTTAGCATTTCTTGGTGCAAATATAAAAATTTGCCTTGTCTAGCACAATATTTATTAGATTACTTCACCTAATTATTACCGTGAAGGTAATAGATTAGCTGAAACTACTAATAAAAATTTGTTATTTATTATCACAAGAACACTCAAAGACAACTAAAGAGCTTGGTATCTGATGTTAAATTCAACACTTTTGGAAGATAGAGTGACTACTAAAAGATCAATTTGAAATTCATTGTATAAGCTTGTTTATGAACATGATGTAAGAATTCCTATTGCAATTGATCTGCCCACATTTTATTTACTACATCAAATGGAATTACTTGAGAATGAACGAATGCAGGTTCATTATGCAGAATTAATGGATCTGAAATAGCTAAGAGATCAAGCTTGTTTGAACATGGAAAAAAATTAGAAAAATATTAAGAGAACGTTTAATAAAAAGGCTAAGTTTAGAGTCTTTAATGAAGGAAGCATTGTGCTAAAATGGGATGTTGATCATGTAAATTTGGAAAAATGTACAAAGTTTGATACAATTTAGATTGGTCCTTATATGATTTTAGCTTGCAAATAACACAATGCATTTCAGATTCCAAGGGCAAATGGAGAGGAAATTTCCATTCATGTGAATGGTATGTTTCTTGAACACTATTATTGAAAATCCTATAGAGTCTAGTTAGAGTAGGATTTCCATTTTAATAAGTACATTTCATACACATTGCATGTTTTTCAATTTCAATAAGTGCATTTCTGCATGTGATCTAGTTTACTAGATCCTTTCCCAGCTTTAGTTTTGTTTTTTAGAAGGGTCATTTTTTCAGAAAAAGTAGATTTTACTTATATGATTTGACTCCATTACCAATATAATAGAGAAAGGAACTGGTCTTGAAGGTAGTAGGTAAATTTCTGCATAGGATCGCTAGAAATGTTGACAATTTTTACACTTGTGCGAAAATGGGCAACTCAACAATTTTATTTTTGATGGAAGGAGTTGATGAATGATCCTAATTAGGGGGCATATACAGTTTAATTGTAATTTCAGTTAAGTGAATCAACAAAGAAAAATACAGCTATGCATGCTATTACAGAATGGAACACCTCATGTATGTTGCTATCCCATGATCACCTTCATCGAAGATGCACAAAAGCTCCAAATAACTAAAGAATATCCTTGTGGAAGGTTGAGATACATGGAAACTTGAGGATTTGGACTCCAAAACAAAAAATATAGTTTCTGTTTGTATTGCAAATGTTCATTATTTAAGTTATAATTATTTTCAATTTGATCATTTCCTATGATTAAGTGTTATTAAGTATGTATTGAGATATTTAATTCATTGTACCATCATTAAAAACCATAAGAGTTGAAAGTAAAAGGAAGTACACAACTTAATTACAAAAATAATATCATTTCTTCATTAAGGGAAATTAATGTTTCCCACACAAGCCATGGGATGTAACTTATGATTATCGAAATAAATGATACATGTACATAAAATTAAAAGCAAAAGAGTATAGAAAAAACACATCATTTCCTTGGGTTTTCTTTCTTTCTTCATCAATTTAGTTCCCACTCGTCCTTCTTCATCTTCTGCATCCAACTACTACAGTGTACCTGAAATAGAGACAAGGAAAGAACACCATTTACAAGCTCAGGGTATAATTTCTATTCATGTGCTATCTAGTTTTAATCCAATGAACCATTTGAGATCATAACATCATAACGTACATTAATGAAGTGGTTTCAGATTTGAAAAGTAGTCTCTGTTATAATCTCATGGTATTCACCTAAGTCATGACATATCAGAAAAGAAATACAAGAAAGACAATGGAACAAAAGAGAGGCAAAAAATCCTATTATTTTTAACTAATTGGTTTAATTATGAAGTAATATGTAGCGATTGGAGAAAATAAAATATTTTTCATGATTGATTTTTGTACTATTTAGTATAGATTGCATTCAGGATATAGGAGAAAAATTCATTTATGTATTTCACAATTATTAAGGTACAAGATTTTCCAGGAGAAAAAAAGAGAGGAATAAAACAAATGATCAAGTACAGTTGAATCAGAATAGTGAATGGAAATTATTTCAGTTTAAGATCAAAGGAAAGAAAATCATGCTGAATATCAAATAAAACTTCATTCAAAAATTAGTTTTCTAGATTCACATATTACAAGCTAATATATAAGCATTTTCTATGTTTTAAGTTATATAGAAACTTACAAGATAGAAATAGATCAAAAGAATAGTAGTAGAAACTATTCAACTTGATTGGCCTGATACAAGATTAACTTTTCTTATCAAGCTTCATATCAAAGAGCTACTCTTGTATGTCCTAAGTACAATTGCATGATTTAAATCTCAAAGCTTAAAGAATAAATATATGCACAATAATGTTTTGCATAGTTGACTAAGTTACAAATAAACAAAGTAAATTTTCTTATGAAATACAAGATCAAAGTGAACTCTTCAAAGAAATTTCATCAAGTACAGTTATCAGGTTAAGAATGTAATTTTCAACAACCAACAATTACTCAAGAATCAAGCTAAAAGAAAACAAGATGATTGTATTTCTTCATCTAAGAATCTTCATTCTTATATCATCATGTCCTAAAATAGAAACAATTTTCCAACAATAAAATAACAGATTACAAGTTTAAGTATTCTTTTAGTTATCAACTTGCAAGTTTTACAATCCAAGATACAACTTCAATTAGCAACAGACAAGTCATCACCGAAGCTAATATAATGAAGTGTGCCAACCGGAATGCATAATAATAACTGCATCCAAGGACCATACCTCTACTTGTATGGCTACCATGATTATATTACTGAGTATACAAGCATCAAATCTAAAGAGTTATAGATTGCACATAATTATATTAAAAGGAGCATGAATTTCTATTAAGTTCAAGAATTATAAATATTGAAGTACATTAGGTCATCAAACTTAGAAAGCGTTTTTCAGATAAAGAAGTGAATCCCAGGAATATTCCATTAGATCCAACAAACATAGGTACATCTATTAGAAATACTTCAACAGAGCCGCATTCTCAAAGTGCAAGTATCGATGAAAGATTCTATCTAATGTGTAGAAAATATATGCTACAACACATAGTCACTGAGAGATAATAAATATAGATGGACCATTAAACTCATGATTCTTCCACTAAAGTAATATATACCAAAATGTGAACTCAAAATAACACGAATAATGCAAATATCTAGCTACAAAAAATAATTTTAAAAGTAAAACAGACCATAAAATATTGTACGGTCGGGGGTTCTTTGGTACAAGGCCAATAATATTGCATCAGAAAGAAAAGGAGCTACAAAGTACACACAACGATATTTCAAAGTTTAAAATTATATATATAAACGCCAAAAGAAAAGACTAAGCAAATTGTAAACTGTTTAAGACTACATTTATCAAGTCACTACTAAAAATAGGCATTCAAGTGCGAGATCATCTATAAGAAATGATTCAAATTTCAGGAAACAGGAAAAATAATGCAGGTATTTCAAATCTTATAGAATGAAAAGAAAATCAAGTTCATAACAGCCTAGGGTCAAGTTCACGGAGAATACAAACATCAATTCTTAGTTGAATTCAGAACGACAAAATTACCCCATACGCGGCAAATAAAGCACATTTCTCTTACCAGAGTAATGTTTGCAATCACATAAAACCAACTGTGAGCTAATGCAATGGAACGGGGACTTTGTTGAAGCAAATTCAAGTACCAAAGAATAGACTTGGAAGTATCAAACGAATGACTAAATCTTAGAAAAATCAAAACCATCGTGACCAAATAAAAACACTCACTTATACGGAAAAGATTCCAAAGACAACATTTACAGTTAACATAGAAAGTGGCAAGCTCTAACAGGGTCACAAAAAATAGTGGAGATGCAGAACACCCAGAAACAAATATAGTTGGCTGTGAGGAGAAAAACGAGAAAAGTTTAAAATATAGGCTTTTACCTTCAAATGACAAATATTAGTGAGAAAATCATTTATGAGAATATTCACATTTTCTAGTGTAGATGCACTTTCAATGAATAATCCAAACCTAGAAAGCGCAATAAAATCTAGATCTCAGGAAGAAAGGGAGAAGCCTCCAAGTTTTACAGAATATCGAAATGAAAATCATAGATATATTCAAGTGAACTGAAAGCTATAAAAAAGGGGAAGATAAAGAGTTACCTTTTTAACAGGTTCATGTAACGTTACAGTAATTCCAAAACCCATATTCTCATTTTTGCATATCACAGTATATTTAAATGGTAATCCATCAGATCCAAGGTGGCTCAGATTAGGTTACAAAATTTTTATGCAAACTCAGGAGGATGAAGAATGCAGTGCTCACCGACAATCAAAAGAAGGGTCGAAAGCCATCATATGGAGGGGAATTTTGTCCCAATAAGGAAAATATCATATCCATTGAAGCTTCTTCAAACTCGCAAAGGTATAACAGTACCAAATAATAAATGTGATAACCATCAGGGATCTAGAAAGGTAAGGACATAACAACCAATTTATGCAAATAGATCTATGTCGAGAGATCAAACTGACAACATTATAATATGTGCAATGATAGAGTCCCAAAAGGTGGCCGAACTGGCCTGTCTTCAAGTAAAGAATCAATATGATTATTATTTCAAGCCTGAGAGGTAGATTAACTTAAACCAATGCATAGAATTCAAAGGAGGGGGCCTTAATTATTATATTAGTTATGTGCCATGTACAATCAAAAGCCCCCAGCATCATAACCAATGGTGGAAATATATCTCTGCAGAGAGCTCAAGAATATTCTTACCTTAAACAATTACATAAAGTACCTTAATATGTGCCAAAGGAACCTCATAAAAAGGACAATTTTGGAGTACATTATTAAGCTCAGAATGTGCACATGAACAGGTGGTCCCCACATTGGGATGGATCTATTTTGCTAAGTATTCCCCCCGATTTTTCAGCAATGCACATGAATTCTTGCATAGACTATATTTTAAACTATGTCTACTCACCTAGAGGACAAATCAGAGATAAAGACAAAATCATCAATGCAAGTGGATGAGGAACATGTTAGAGTAAATTTTTCATTGATTGTCAAAGATAACAACATTAGTGTTGATGGATTGACCCTACTGATGATATTTTTTTAGATCATTTAAAATTACAACATTAGTGTTTGTTAAATATTTATCCATGTCAAGCAATTAGATGTGATGTCAAAATTCATAAGAATCAATGCAAAATATTACAGACAGTCAACAAGGAATCTTACGACACATCGGTGGGATGTAGATCAAGAGACTACTTCCAATGCAAAGCGTCTTGTTAACCATAATTCGAATATGGCACCGACTTATGATGCGTAAGAGATTCTATAACAACTTATGACGCGCAAGAGATTCTATGACAGCTTATGACGTGTAAAATATTTGATGATTAGTTTTATGACGTGTAAGTAGATGTGCTATGATGCATAAGAGTCAGTTATATCTTACGATGTGTCCAAGAGAATATTATTCAATCAAGTATGCATGCCAAGGTAAATATTTAGATATTTTGAGACAATCTATTGGCCCATGGTATGGGCACATTGGTTATTAGGGAAACCACAAGTGGGTTTTCCTCTCCTTCTTTCTATGATTGAAAGAAAGGTATATGTTGTGCACACATTTTGAGGAGAAGTCAAAGTAAAGAGAGCCAAATTATTACGATGAGTGTGGCCCATATGTATGTGAGCTAGACCTATTATAAAGGTCTCTTAAGTGAGTATAAGTATGTGCCACGATCAGACAAATATCAGAAGGTAGTCATTATTATTCAAATTGATTTGTATGTGCAGGATTTTCTAGAGTATGGTGCTTTGGATACATGGGGATTGCCTGTGATCCAGAAGTTGGTGCTTCGAATTTAATCAGATTGCACAGGTCAGTGAGTAGTTTGCATTAAAGGGCTCGTAAATTGGCATGTTCAGATTGGAGATTGGTGTACATGATCTGTGAGTGGAGTGCTCATTACCTTATTCTTGACAACACTATTTTTTCGGCTAGATTTTGACAGTAGATCGACAGAAGTCTCTTTTGGTGGATGTAGCCCACACTAGGTGAACCACAATATATCTGGTGTTATGTGGATTTTATTTTTTTGTACTACTTTCATTTCTACTTTCATAATTTGAACATATTGTTGCAGTGTGATCAAAAAAAAATATAATATGTTGGAGAAAAAAAAATTTATTGTCAAATACTGAGGTCACCCCCCTCTCAGTATTCCCTTGCTTCTACATCAGAGGATTAAAGGTGTATTACTTAATCATGCAAGAAAAAGACCAAGTATGCATGCACTTGCAAAAGAATACTTGCACATCAAGCAAAGGCTATTAGTTAGCCAAAATATTCATCCCAGTTTATTAATAGTTTTAGATAATTAAAGCAGTCAACTGCACTTTAACTAAAGTTTATATTTATAACTAAGGCTATAAAGGCCTCATTGTAATGAAGATGTCTATTTTTATTCCTTTATTTATTCATGATAAAGGGGTAAAATTAGCATACATGGGTGATTATAGATTGTAATTCATTTTTAGGAGGAGTTGGATGAATTATTTCTTCTATATATTGTGTGCATTAGCAAGGCACAAGAAGGAATGTTATTGGATATAGGAGTGTTGAAAAGCATTTTTTTGCCTAGTTTTTCCCTTGAATGAGAACCAGTTATTGCCTTTCCAATTATTTGTAGTGGTGTGTATATTTTTATTAGATAATTGTAAATGTTAATTCCCTAATTTAATTATCTTTACCTTGATACAAATTTGGTGTACTTTCTATACAGTCTTAGTGGGTATGTTAGCAATTTTGTTTTGTTGTGATTTATTCCCTCAAAACACAATTGTTTTCCTTAGGATCAAGCTGAAAACCCATTGGTTTGTGCATCTGTATCTTTAATACATATCTCAATTGTATTGTGCTTGTACTTAGTCAAAGACCTCAATCAATTTGGTGGATCACCCCATTTCAATTCAATTATAACGATATTTCCACCCTCAAAACCCCCCAAAAAAATAGTTTAGGATTCATCAATAAGGAATGGGCCTTAATAGCAGAGACTCAACTCAATAATAGGTATACCCACAGACTTGACATGTTTCCATTTTATCTACAGAAGTGAGAGATAAAGAAATCTTAGAACCCCTATAGTCATCCCTTAACAAGGGCGTAATTTTGAGAGATAACAAACACCAGCTATCTCTTCCACACACACGTCAATGATTAGGTCACCTTGAGGTTTGTCTTCTATGAAAACGACCACTTCATACACTATATCTCTCGAAACATGATTTTATCCTATCTCCTTATCATGTTCATCACTTTACAACAATTTTTCATTTGGATTTTCATTGCTTGCTTCTTCAAAAAATTTATCTCATGGGTATAGGGATGAAAGATTAGTCCATTTTTTACATATGTAGCCATGCCCAACTAACCTGCACTTATTTCAAAACATAGGAGAGTCCTCAAATATTATCTTTGGTATCCATACTCCATCACGTGATTCTAGATTGATGACCTTAGGGGGAGTTGTGCCAGCAGAGATGTTGATACACATTCTAGCTGCTATGAGCCTTGTTCTCTTACCTATAGATGGATCAATAGAAATCAAATCTCCCAATGATTTAGCTATGCTAACAAACATATTTGTTTCCCAAAATTCCAAGGGCAATCTAGTGAGCTTGACCGATACAGGGCTTGATCTCAGACTGTGGATATTCACTCCCATTTTCCATCTAACCAAAGAGAGGGTGGTTCTCACATTAAACTAGGTCCTCCTTGCATGACCTCATATATATCTTCTTCTAGAGAATATATGAAGAAGAAGCTTCACTCAGAAAGGTAAAGTTTGGAGAGTAGTCCAAGAGGCTTCCATTTCAATACCATGTAATTCTTGTGAAACAAAAACTATTTAAAATTGAATTAAATTATTTTTGGTCTTTAAATTTTTGAAAGCATTGTTATGAGATTTTACATATAAGTATACAATTATTAAAAATTATATAATCTAATATAATAAACAAGTTATGTAATAAAAACATTGTACTTATTATTATAATATTAAAATAGTGTACACTTTTAAATAATTTATATAATATAATAAAATTATAGTTTAAGAATTCTATAATATAATATATTAAATAAGTGATAAAATATAATAAATTTATAATTTATAAATTATATAATATAATATTTTTCTACAACTTATATATTATTATAAATTATAATGCAATATAATAATTTACGTCGCTTTTAAATAATTACATATGTGAGTTTTTTTATAATAAATAATTATAATATTAAATTAAAAATTATAATTACGAATGTGTTTTTCCTTGCTCACATTAATTTATTAAACTAAATTATAATATTACTGATTATTAATATTATCGTAACTTATAATATATTTATTAGAATATATAATATTCTAATATATAATACTAATTATAAAATACAAAATTTATTATAAATTATAATGCAATATTAATTACAATAAACTGTAATATATTTATTTGATAAGGTAAAAACTATTTGGTTTTGAAGGTACAAAATAACACTTTACAAGTAAAGGAATTAGGCCAAACGACGTCCAAAAAGAAATATATTTTGAAGGGATCATGAACCCTATATAACTGAAAGATTGAAAACGAGGCACAAAAAAGGTACAGAGAGAAGCTTGGTCATAGACCAAAAACAAAATCCCTGAGAGAACCCACCGAACACTCAAGCTAGGAGTGAATAACAAGGACAAAGAGCCTACCAAAAAATGTTAAAAAAAACTTGAGCATGCTCAAGGAACACCCTAAATCACAAAATTACAAATCTATCCCAAGGCATGGAGAGGTTACCACAGAAACACCCATCTGTGGGATTTTAAATTCATCTGAAGAGTTGTGGTGGGATTATTTCCTTTCTTTTTCCCATTCACAATACTCCAACCCTGATTCTTATTTGGAGTTGAGTTTTCCTCTAAATGTATTTAGATGAAGACCTCCAATGTCTCATTTTTCCCAACAATTGGTTCCTTCATCGAGATTCCTTTAATATTGGCCATTTAAGAAGACACCAACATATCCATGATAGTATGAAAAGAAACTGAACCAATCCCATCATGGATCTAAGTCTCACCTTCATTAGATTCTGAATCCTTCAAAGAATAATAAAAATTTTTATCCACAACCAGTATATTAATTTAAGCATCCTTCCACCAAGAAACTTTCCTAGTTACCTTATCTTTCACACTCTTACACTAAGCTATAATATTACAATATTCATCTTGTAAGACATTAGTGCAATAAAAAATAAAACTATAATTTACATGTTACATCTCTTTTGGGGAATGGTTTCCTTTTCAATTTTAAGGAAGATTTGGATTTGTAATAGGTTCTTGTTGATCAAAATATGCTCACACTTATTTTGTGGTCAACTAACACCATTTTCTACCTTTTTGTGCTTCAATCCAAATTTTTATATACTTTAAGCACTTAATGTCCCTTGAAAGCATTTCCATCACATAGGAAATTTCTTCCCCTTTCCAAAAATATAAATAAGTCCTTCTAACTCCTCATATTTTGCAAGTTAAGGATCGACAGACCTTGGAAGGATTTTTTGCCAAAAGTGGGCCGACGGGCCTGCGGAAGACTTTTCACAAAATGGAAAGATTGTGGACCAACAGGGCAACGGGAGATATTTTAGCATTTTACACTTTTCGCAAAAGGCACAAGCTATAATTTTAGGCCCACGGGCTCAAGAAGAATTTTTTTTGCTAAGTGGAAAATGTGGGTTGATGAGTCTAAAGATTTCTTTTCGCCAAAAGTTTTAAATGTGTGCTGGTGGGCCTGGAGATGTCTTTTCACCAAAAGTGGAAAATGTAGGCTAGCTGGCATGGGGATGAATTTTGGGAAATGTGAATATGTGGGGCCATGGAGGAAATTTTTCCCAAGTGTAAATTTGGGGTGGCGGGTCTATGGGGCATTTTGGAACTTTTGAACTTTTCGCAGAATGGAACATTTTTGAAGTGTATGCCTATGAACCCATGGAGTATTTTTTCCAAATGTAAATTTGTAGACCCAAGAAGGTGCCACATACCTCAACAGTGAAACTCCGAAGGTCAATCCCATGTGCCAGTCTCCAAACAAGCACGGGCTCGCCATGTGGTCAAAGTCAAAAAAAGATAGAGGCGACTGCTGAAGAGTCCATAACTGGTGGAAGCCTCCATATGTCAACTCAACGTAACTTCAAGGTTAAGATCTAGAGAGGGTTCCCAAATGTACGTAAAGATGTCCCATGTCTGAAAAAGGGATAGATTCGGTTGTTTAATCGACTAAGTATAAGAGGTTCGGAAGAAGCCTCCACGTGCCCCATCGGTGTAACTTTAGAAGTGAGACCAAAGGGAAAATCCCTGAATGAGAGCCAACTCTCCACATGTATAGGGTACAACATAAGTCAAATGGGCATTAGGGCTGAATTGAATAAGTATATAAGAACTAGTAGATGGCACCATGTGTGTCATCGGCATAAATTTCATAGGCACGACCCAGAAGGTAGTCCCCAAAAGAGTGCCAACCTACCACGTGGTTAGAGTCTAAAAAGGTAAGGTCAGGCATTTAAAATTACAAAAGCCTGTAGAGGCCTCAATGTGTCTTATCCATGCATCTTCAAAAGTAAAATCTATGGGTAGTTTCCAAATGAGTGCAAAACCTCCATGTGACTTGGGTCAGGCATAGTGTCTCCACCAATAGGAGGGACTCAGGAAGAATACAAAGGACACAGAGGATCCCGTGGAAGCCTCCATGTATCACTTTGGCACCATTTCAAGAGTGAGAGGAAGGGGCTAAATCTTCAACATGTGCAGGGCTATCAGGTGGGTATTGTACGAATGGAATCTTTTAAATATTGTGATCCCATGATCCTTATCTTCAGAAAGCCATATCTTTCAGCTGGGAACTTGGGTTTAGGCAAGGTAGAAATTTTTGGAAAGATCTCGGTGCCTGTTACTCACCTTCCACTATTAATGTTCCAGCCTGCCATTTTAGAGGCTTTCAAGTCTCCCACCTGCCATCATGATGTGGAATGGGCTTCCTTTCTTTCCCAATAAGGGACATCGATGAAGGCGTTGGTCTTGTAGTAAAGCCTATCATTTTATTTCGCATATTTCAATATTTCCTAGGGTGGTTGGAGTAGGTGAATTCAATACATATCTTTGGGTGGTTGGAGCAGGATTCGAATTCTTCTCTCTCCTTCTCTCATTCTTCTATATATTGTAAAACAGGGTAATTATCAAAGGGTTTTTAATCTGCTATCTCTTGCCCCCCCTCTCTCTTTCTTCCTTAGGGTATAATGTGGAGTCTAAGCCTTCTCTCTTGGCTCTATAATTGAATTTACTTACCTCTTTCCCACTGATGATGTACTATGTAACTTATGGAGCAATAAAATCTATTTTGTGATGCATTTTTCCATCCTTTAATTATTTTGCTGTCTCTTCTTGCCTCTCGTCATTGAAGGCTATAGAATGCATACTTGGATGTCTATTGTAGGTTCTAGGAGCTGTGCTTAATTCGTTGAAGTGGTATTCTGTGTGAAATTTATGTTTGGTCTATGATGCATCTTTCTATCCTCTCCATTACTCACGTCTCTCCATTTCAGGTAGTTGGATTTGTTATCAGCCACTACCTTTTCTATGGTATCACCATTTTAGTGTAGGTTCTCTTTCATTTTCTCTCTCTCCCTATCTCCTTAGAAGGTTAGATTAGGATTAGATAGGTTTTTCCTGTAATAAAGTAGCTTGTGGAAGGTAGTTTAGGAAGCAGGAACCAGCCTTCTCTGGAGGTCCATCTCAGTATGCAAGTCCCACAACTTGATAGATGGTCCCATGTTGTGTAATCACACTGAATTCCCCACTCAAATACGAGTCCATTCGAGGGTGCTATGATTTTGCATCAACAAATTCGGAATACCTGGTGGGGCAGGTCTAAAGCACTTTACGACTTCATTCCATCAATTTGATGTGTTCTTGGTGAGATTCATCATTTTGAGGTAC
Organism: Taxus chinensis; assembly: GCA_019776745.2. NCBI lineage: Eukaryota > Viridiplantae > Streptophyta > Pinopsida > Cupressales > Taxaceae > Taxus > Taxus chinensis. The sequence goes on from CM034151.1 coordinate 803,937,592, forward strand.
ATGTAAAGCACATCTAGCAATTCCATCTAGGCAACAACCCATTGAGGTAGTTGGATTTGTGATCAGCCACTTCCTTTTCTGGTGTATCACCATTTTAGTGTAGGCTCTCTTTCACTTTCTCTCTATGTCCCTATCTCCTTAGAAGGTTATATTAGGATTAGATAGGTTTTTCCTGCACTAGAGTAGCTTGTGGTAGGTAGTTTAGGAAGAAGGAAAAAACCTTCTCTGGAGGTCCATCTCAAGTTCGCAAGTCCGGCATCTTGAGAGATGGTCCCATGTTGCGTAATCACACCAAATTCCCAACTCAAATCTGAAGCCATTCAGGGGTGCTATGATTTTGCATCAACATTTTTTCTAGAAGTGCCTTGGTTTTTGGAAAAAAACTCTTAGTTTGTGTCGGTGACGACCGGGTCTATCTCTACCATACACCTTCTAGGATCTCCTAGTTTAGACTCATCTCCAATGCCTTCTCCTACAATTCCTCAATCCTGAACTATTTTATAATATTACGATGGCCATGGGGATTATTATTGTTATTTATCATGTAACAAAGGCATGTTCTAGATTTTTTTGTACTTTGAAGTTTGTTAATGTTTCAATAGGAGAAAAATTATGTACAAAAATATATGTGTACACTCCTGATGAAAAATTTGTGTAGGAAATTGTCTTTGAGAATTTTCAAATCAATTATGAAAAATGTTAGAAGGCCACAATGTTTTAACAATATAGGCAATGGAATCATGAGGATAATAAAAAAATGGAGATTAGTTTCCTATTTCTAAACTCGATGATGATACAAAGTACAAAAAGTAAAATGTTAGAGGAAAGGAAGTAGAGGATAATGGTGAGACTATGAATTTCATGATGAGTGAGCCAATCAGAAAAATATATTTTAGGGGTAGTATTAGGATGGTGAATGATCTTATGGGTGATGTCGGAATTGATACAAACAAGACATGGAATGCAAATTGTGTAAATGAATTAGTTAACAATGCAAAGGAAATCAAATATAACACCTACCAACTTCAATCTAATGATAACTAGATAAATATACCATCATGTTAAGAGCAAAACAAGTAATAAACATCAACATTATGCATTAAAACATTAAAAATAACCTCAAGTTAACATGCTAACATGTATTTATCTACTATTTAGAAAGATAAATCAATAAAATGGACCTAGGTAGATACTTTAGCTATCAAAGGATTGATTGTTTTTACTATTGATGAAAAATCACAAAACTCCCCAAATGGGCTAAGATCTGAGTGGGGTATCTGGTGTGTCTGCATAACATGGGACCATCTCTCAAGCTATGGGACATGTGGACTTGAGATGGCCCTCCAGAGAAATTTGGCTTCTTCTTCCTGATCCTAATGCTAAAATACTTCTAAGGAAGGAAATGTGATTATCTACTCCTAATCTAACAATGCCAAGGAGACAGGGAGAGAAAGTGAAAGAAAATAAATTCTACACTAAAATGGTGATACACCAGAGAAGGAGGTTGCTGGTCACAATATCAGCTGCTTAAAGTGGAGAGAGATGAGACATGGAGATGATAGATAGATGCATCATAGACTAAAGATAGAGTTCACACAAAAAACCACTTCAAATTCATTAAACAAGTCTCTCAAAACTTGCAATAAAAATCAGAAGTATGTACAGTATACCCTACAATGGTGAGAGGTAAGAAGTGACAATAAAACAAGGAAGGATGGACAAGGTGCATAACAAAACAAATTTTATTCTTTCATAAGTTCACATAGTACATCATCAGTGGGAAAGGGGTAAGAAAATACCTTTACAGAGTGATGGGAGGAGGATTAAGCTCCACATTCAACCCTAGGGAAGAAAGAGAGAGGGCGGTAGGTGAGTAAAGATGACAAACCTTTATAAATATGCTCCTCCTTTACAGTATATAGAAGAATAAGAGAATGAGAGAGAAAAAATTTGAATCTTACTTTAACCACCCCTGGAAGATCATTTAAACCACCTACTTAATGATGGGTTTTACTGCAAAACTCATGTCCCTATCTACTATTCCTTGCTGGACAAGAAAAGAGACCCATTCTTCATTATGGTGGTAGGTGCGAGATTTGACAGACTCAAAAATGGTGGGTTGATAAATTACTAGTGGAAGGTGAGTAGTAGGCCCTGGGAGCTTTCCAAAATGTCTTTTCACACTCAAAAACTGAGCTCTTGGTCAAAAGTTATGGCTGCCTGAAGGTCTGGGCTTGGGTGCTTAACGTGGGCTCATAATATGTGAATGAGTCTACCCATACAGGGGCAATATGGCAGCCCTTCTCATGTATAACATTCATCCCCTTTCTTCCTCTTGAAATTACACCGAAGAGACATGTAGCCTCATCTGCGAGCCTTCTCGATATTCTTTATCTTCTACCTAATTCCCTCCCATTGGAAAAGACATTCTTCCTGACCGGAGACACATGGACAGGTGGCGCATGTTTGGGGACTACTTTTTGAGGTTCCCCTTGAAAGAGTTTCGAAGATACATGTGGAGGTGGCACTAGTTTAGGGTCCCTCTTTGGGCTGTGCCTTTGAAGTTACACCAATGAAATACATGGAACCTTCCACAGCTCTACTCTACCTTCCTCATGTTCTGCATAAGTCCCTTCTATTTGACGAATGCTTTATGTCTAACCCATAACACATGGAGGCTTCCCACTCATTTGGAGACTCTTTTTATACCTAATCTTTTGAGGTGCATTGATTGCACTCATGGAGAGCTGACATACGTTTGGGACCTACCTCCGAATTTTGCATTTGAAGATGCATCGAGATGACACATGGAGGCTTTCGTCGGCCCTTATTTAGTTAGTCAATTTAATGGCTGGTTCTCCCCCCCATTTTTGACTTAGACCATGTGGTGAGCCTGCACTTGTTTGGGGAATACCTAAAGATTTCAACCTTGAAGATACGCCAAGCTAACATGTGAAGGCTTCCTTGGGCCTGTCCCAAGCTCTGAATTTTCAATGGTTGGTGTCCCCCTCTTGTACTTTGGACTATTTGGCAGGATAGCACTCATTTAGGAACCTCCTTTTTGACCCAACCTTGGTGTTACACCGATGAAGCATGTCGAGGCTTCCGTTTATTCCTTTATACTTATCTGATTCGGGCCTGCTGCCCATTTAGGAACAATTGTTGGACCTTAGACATGTGGAGAGTTGGCACTCATTCAGGGTCCATTTTACTATGTCTTTTGGAATTGCACCGAGTTAACATGTGGTGACTCCTGTATTTCCATTTGTTTAACCCCATTTCAACTCATATGTGAAGTCTGAGAACTTGGAGCTTCTTCTATGATTTTCTCCTTTAAGTCTCTTGTCTCTTTTAATGTTATTGGCCTCCTTTATTGAGATTACTCCTCCATTTTTCTTTGGGATTGGTTGAGAGCTCATAGGACTGAACCGACCCTTAGATTTTCTCCTATTTAGGGTCGTGTTTGATTAATTTTTCCGCAGGGGTAAAATTGGGATAACAGTTTGGCGACTCATGGGGACATCTTCGTGCTAGATGAAGAGACTAGTTTCCTTTGTTACATCCATTGGGCATGGAGTCATGAATGATATCCTAGTATTGATCTAGCCCCTAAAAACATGAGCCCGCGTGCTTGCACTTGGTGACCCTGAGCTTGCTCTACTACCCATACTTTCACATTTCATAAGAAAATCTTGAAAATGAGGTTATGAGAGTAGAAAATTGTATTAACCTGGGGCTTTCACATGCTTCAGAAATGGACTGTTACAATATTCACCCAGAGGTACATTGAACCACATAGTGATACAACCCTCAAGTAAAAAATCACCATGACACACTATATAGAAAGGGGAAGATCATACATGCCCCAAGTGGAACATGCTGAGTGTGAAAAACAAATTATTTCTGAAGGTTTAACCATCAAGGGGATTTTTGTAACCCCACACCTGAGAGCCAAGCTTACCAAGATTTTGATCGTTTCTTCTCTGTTTGGCTCTCCTTTCTGCTTCTCTCCTTGATTGACTTTTATATTCTCCCTGACATGGACTTGGGAGAGTAGGAGGAGTGGTGGGTGAGGTCTTCACTAGTTGTTTCTTTTTTTGTGGTGGAGAGGAAGGATTTTATTTTATCTCTTGTGAAGGGGAATTGATTTTGGAAGGGAAATGGGTAGAAGAATTGAGATGATATGGAAGAATAGGAGATGGATAAGGGAAATCAAAATTTGGGGTAGCAGATGGGAAGCTTGAAGATTGAAGCTCTGGTTTAGATGGTGTTGATCGAGAAAGAGCAAAAGAAAAGCTATGAGATGGTGGAATTATCCATTGACAAGGTTGTCTAACACCAAGCTCATAGGCCTCTATCTCCTCAGTCTACTACACAAGTTGGGGTAACATCTTAACCATGAAGTCAAGCTTCTGCTATGGGTTGTAATGTCTTTGAAAAGGGCCGAAGCATGGACAAGGTGCCTTATAACCAATCCTAAATGCTTTCATCTATGTTTTAGCCCTATATTAAACCATGGCAGCCTTTATTCTTTTAATCTTCTCCAGTAGATTAGCATTCTTGACATAACTTTCACCATCGTATATTCACCCTTGCTCTTGATAAGCCCCATAACCAAAATGGCTCTAACACTGCTCATATGGGAGAGCATAATCGTTATGAATTTGCTCATAATGTTGATATGGAGGAGTTGAGAAATACATTGGAGGTGGACTGCACTGTTGTTGCTGCAAGTGCGTGTTCCAAGATGGGAATGAAGTCATGATTGCATAACTTCATGGGATGGAAGAAAATGAAATATATGGAAAGGATAATGGGTGAAAATGGATGGAAAAAAGTATGCAACTCAGAGAATGTCTTGTTGATAAGATGGAGTCACTAGATGTGCTTAAAGGTTCCTCTAAATGATGAAATATTCACAAAGAGCACATCAAACCTGATGAAGTGAAGTGGTAAGGTGCTTCAGACCTATCCCACTAGGCATTCCAAACTTGTTGATGTAAAATCATAGCACCCCCGAAATTGCCTCAGATTTGAGTGGGGCATCCAGTGTAACTGCATAACATGGGACCATCTCTCAAGCCATGACACTTCCATACTTGATATATCCCTCCAGATAAATTTGGATTATTCTTTCCAATCCTAATGCAAACTACTTCTAAGGAAGGAAATGTGATTATCTAATCCTATTCTAACAATGCCAAGGAGATAGGGAGAGAAAGTGCATGAAAATAATGACAGTTTCCTGAAGTGGAGAGAGGTGAGCAATGGAGAGGATGGACAGATGCATCATAGACCAAAGATAGAGTTCACATATAAAACCTTTAAACCCATTAAACATGGATCTCAAAACATGAAATAGACATCAGAAGTATACACAATATACCCTACAATGATGAGAGGCAAGAAGAGAAAATAAAATAAGGAAAGATGGTCAAGATGCATCACAAAACAAATTTTATTGCTCCATAAGTTCACACAGTACATCATTAGTGGGAAACAGGTAGGAAAATGCCATTACAGAGTGATGGGAGGAGGATTAATCTGCACATTTGACCCTAGGGAAGAAAGAGAGAGGGGAGGAGGAGAGAAAAGATGACAAACCTTTAGAAATATGCCCCTCTTTTATAATATATAGAAGAATAAGAGAAGGAGAAAGGGACAATTCAAATCTTGCTTCAACCACCCCTTGAAAATCATTGAATCCACCTACTCATTGATGGGATTTATAGGAAAACCCATGCCCCCATGTGCTATTCCTTTTTGGAAAATAAAAGAGACCCGTTCTTCATCATGGCAGTAGGTTTGAGACTTGACAACCTTGAAAATGGTGGGTAGAAACATTAATAGTGGCAAGTGAGTAGCAGGAACTGTGAGCTTTTGAAAAACTCCTTTCCACTAAAAAATGAGCTCCCAGTTGAAATTTATTTCTGCCTAAAGGTCAAGGGTCAGGTGCTTAGCGTGGGCTCGCAATATGTGAATTATTCTACCCATAAAGGTTCCACGTGGCAGCCCCATGGATGTTAAAGATTCAACCCCTTCCTTTACTCTTGAAATTACACTAAGGAGACGTGGCGTCATCTGTGGGCATGCTATGTATTCTTTGTCTTATTCCTACGTCCCTCCCATTGGCGAAGATGTTATGCCTAACCTGAGACACGTGGAGAGCTAGCGCATGTTTGGGGACCACTTTTGGATTTTCCCATTGAAAGAGCACCGAAGGGACATGTGGGGGATGTTGTTAGTTCAAGGTCCCTCTTTAGGATGTACCTTTGAAGTTACACCGATGAAACATGTGGCACATTCCACGACTCTCCTCTACCTTCCTTGTGTTCTACCTAAGCTCCTTCTATTTGGTGAAGGTTTTATGTCTGAATATGAACATGTTGAGGTTTCCTACTCATTTGGAGACTTTGTTTACACCTGACCTTTGGAGGTGTACTGATTGGACACATTGAGAGATGGCACATGTTTAGGACCTGCCTCTGTAATTTTCCTTTGAAGATGCACTGAGATGATGCATGGAGGCTTTTGTCGGCCTTTCTTTACTTAGCTGATTTAATGGTTGGTTCTGACCCCCATTTTTTACTCTAACCACATGGTGATCCTGCGCTTGTTTCGGGACTACCTCCAGATTTCAACCGTGAAGATGCATTGATCTTACACATTTAAACATGAGGTGAAGTAACATTCACAAGACACAGGTTTCAACCATTGTGAGCTTTTTACCTTTTTTGTAAATTTTTGAAATTTTTACAATTATTACAACGTTTATTTGATTTTTTAATTTTGATTGATTTTTACACTTTTTTATATTTTTAATATGTTTAAATTGTTATTTTTTTATAAAAGAATTTAGAATAGACAGAAAGAGTTTCCCAGGAGTGAAAAAAATGCCTCATGGAGAAGAAAGAAGTACTAGTTAGAAAGTATTGCTCTAGCATAGAAAAAAAAAGTAAAAGAATTATTTGATAAAAATAATTATTTGTTGCAGTGTGTAGAGGAAGTGATATCTCCAAGAAGTGATAAGATTTTCCTAATGAGAATAAGTGAGTGATAGGTAGCAAATAATGCCTCAAGATAACAAAAAATAAAACAAAGTAATTATTTAATCAAAATAATTTTTCATGGCGAGAAGGAGTAGAATGACAATGGTTGTCAAAACATGCCCTTAGGGTATCACAATGGGTGAAAATAGATAGATATACCCTACATGAGAGGGTGTAATTTATTTTGATCACTTCATTTGTTACAAGCTCCTACCGAAAGTTACCATGATACTTATGAGTGTGATGAAGATGATTGTGAGAGCACGTTCCCATAGGAGATGGGTTGAATGAGTTAGGGGTATTACCGACACGTAAAAGATGGCTTATTTGTGAGTAGCTTAACTTTTCTCTCATAATTTCATGAATTTATTACTTCATTAAATGTTTTAGACCTAGGAAAGGTGCACACGCATACCTTCAAGGGCACAAGTGTCCTGGGGAACCCATGCACCACAATAATGTGTACAAGCATGGGCATATCTCACATTTCGCCAACATGTATGCAAAAGAACCACAACGTGCATGCAAGTGCATAGAGGGGGGAAAACACATGCTCCTATGAACATGTGCCAAAAATGGCCATGCACGTGCCTTGATATAGATGAACTCACATATCGGTGGAGTTAGTTAGGAAGGGGATCACATATACAATGATGTGCATGTAGGAATGGAAAAAAGACATGCATATGCATCCTGTGCGTATGCACCAAACAGGGCACTCACATGCCCAAATCGGCACGCTGGAGTCAAAGAGGGAACAATTTCCTGATGTAGAAGAAAAAGATAGGAACAATTAGAAAATTTAGAAAAGTGATTTATAGATGAAAGTGAAAATTAGTATGTAGTAGAAAATATTAGAAAATAGAAGAAATGGTAGTTCCTAACACGTGTTGTGTTTTTTCATAAACGATTATCAGCACTACAAAATAGAGAAAAACATAGTTGTATTGCTAAGATAAAGGTGATCCTACCTTAGAGAGATCATCGTGACATGGAGGTACTGTTAGAGGTTCTTAGATTAGGACACATGGCCCAGATTCCATCTATTAGATTAGAACATGGCCTTTTGACACCTTTGATAGAGCAATGGCATGGTGAGAATATTACTCTAGAGGATGTCTGGTGTATTCTACATGTCTCCATCATAGGTTCCCTGATTGAGTATACTAGCGAATTTGGAAAAATCACAATAGTTATCAATGATGTATTTTTCATGGATGACATATCACACCAAGGTATAGTAGTTTATCTACATTATTACATTTCAGATCCTACCATGCACTGGGGACCATTATATTTGATGCATCTTATCAGTTGGTTTTTACTCACTGGTAAGACATGGATGCCATGTCCATTAGGCCTGATTACCTTTATTCATGGCCTATTAAGTTTTCAGAGATACTAATGGGGCCATTGCATACTAGCACATCTATACTTAGAACTTCATTTGATCACATACCATCATCAGAAGATAGTGGTAACTTATTCATTATTACATATTTTTTCATGGGACCACATAGCCATTAGTCATTATGTTGGTGCACTGCGAGTGTCATCTCTGGAGGATCTGATAGTCATGGGATGGTTTCGTTTCTAGGACATTATTTGACGACATATATTATTATCACTAAGAGTGTTATGATCTACCGTAGATAGACATTATCTTGAGGCCTTTTACGAATATACAGTTACCAAAGGATGGGTTATAACTTAGTGTTTGCATGGTAAGGAACTTTCTTATAAGAAACCATAGTTATACTATAGATACTTACATGTTTGACCGATGTCAGTGGTAGTTTGGTGCCATTCAGGATGTTCCCCAGTATGACATGTGGTACACCCTCCGTCATGTTGAGAGATAGACCATGGCCTTTGAAATTCAGATAGGTAGAGTAAGGTCAAATTTTAAAAAGATGGTATAATAGGATTATGCCCGATTATGACATATCAGGGACCCTGGGACCACATAGTATTACTTGACTTGGTATGCCATAGTTTTTCCCTATTGATTGACCATACCAGATAGTGAATGGGTTGCAGGTATGATCCCACGACTAGAGATTCCCTATCTAAGTAATGAGGGTGATGATGTAGAGGGTGGTGATGGGGGAGGTGATGATGATGAGGATACATTTGATGGATTGAGGCATAAAGGTAGAGATGGTGGATATGGTTTATTACAGGGTCCTATACCTATCTTGCAGAGATAGTGGTAGGTTTTAGTGATACAACAAATACTACCAAGACCACATGGTCCAAGACATATCCCTCCTCAAAATCTACCAATAGGAGGAGAGGGTATAGATGACAGGGGATAGCTAGCTACCTTACAGTAGTAGCTTGAGCAGTTCACAATGGTCTAGCTTTAGTTATCGACATAGAGGATCCATAAATAGGACCAGTTATAAGTTATTATAACTTGGTGGGACCAAGCCAGAGCTCAGGTCAGTCTGAGAGGAGATGGGTTCACTTAGTTTTAGTAGGTAGGAAAGTTGGCTTCATAGATGACTTAGATTATGGATCTAGTATAGTAGTGTAAGGTATAGGTGCAATATTTTACTCCAGAGAGGTCCCAGCTCCGAGCTTAGAGAGAAGTGGGTAAGGTTTATTTTTTCAGACTATTCACAGATGTAGCATCTTTCTGATGTATAGATGTGGTTGTGGTGACACCACACATTCATAGGGATTTAGTGATAATTGAGGGAAAATCCTCTTACTACCGCTCTTTGTACTATGAGGTATTTCTCGAGTGCCAGTGGGTACTAAGCTATAGCCAGTAGTCAAGTGGATTAAAGAGGTCATAAAGGTCATCAACATTAGGTAGATTCGTTGAGGAATCATAAGGGCAATAGATAGGCCAGTATAGCTTGAATGTTATGGATCCTCCCCCAATTTGCAAGCGACATAGTCCCCATGCAAGTTTGAGTCAGACGTGACTCCCATATGCAGGTTTGAAATTTGATGATGTGGTTAGTACAATCCTTAATGAGGAAATACATAGAAAAATCTCATGAGAAGCATCATCTGGAAACACTTTAAATGTAAAAAGCAAGGGAGAATCTAAATAAAGATCATCAAAGAGAAAGAGTAATGGGAGATTAAATTTAATAAATAGTAGATTGAGATACAGGTAAAAATATTTACTATGCTAGAATTGTGGAAAGAGAGGAAACATAAAGAAGGGGTGGTGGTGCAACGAAAACAAAAAGAATACATAAGACAAAGGTAAAGAGGAAAACATTACAAGTGAGGTAAAACAAGATGCCTTTATTCTATCCTTGGATAATAAATTATAATCTTGGGTTTTATATTTTGGAGGTTATTTCCATGCTACCTCTAATAAGGGTTATTTCAAAAATTATGTTCATGGTGATTCTGGACACGTTTATTTAGGAGATGATGAGCCATGTAATATTACTGGTAAAGGTGATGTTCATATAAAGTTACAGAATGAAAATCAATGGGTATTGAAATATGTGAAGCATGTGCCAAACGTCAAGAGAAATCTGATATCAGCATGACAACTAGGTGAATATAGATACATGGTTACATTCATAGCCGATTCTTGGAAGGTTACTAAGGGATATCTTCTTGTGGAAATAGGTAAGAAGGTAGGAAAATTATATCTTCCTACTTGTGTTAATAATTCCTTTTCTGTGCTATCTACAACCGATTCAGATACAACCATGTTGCATAATTAGCTTGGCCATATAAGTGAAAAAGAAATGTAGATATTAAAAGATAAGGATAATTTATCAGATTTAAAATAATTACATATTGAATTTTGTGAGCATTGTAAATTTGGAAATAAGAATAGAGTTAGATTTCTCAAGATTGGGTCAACAAAGGATAAAAAATTAGAACATGTACACTCAGATGTCTGGGAACCAGCTCATGTAGCTTATATTGGAGCATCCCAATATTATGTGACTTTCATGGATGATTCCACAAGGAATGTATGGATTTATTGTATTAAGTGTAAATATTATGTTTTTTAGACTTTTATAAGGTTGAAAGCCCTTTTTGAAAATGAAACAAAATTGAAATTTAAGTGCCTTAGATTTGAATATGATGGTGAGTACTACAATTAGAATTTCAATAATTATTGTCAAATGAATGGAATACAAAGAGAAAGAATGGTTCCTAGAAATCCACTAGAGAATAGATTTGTATAAAGAATGAACAAAAAAATCATGGAACATTTTAGAAGAATAAGTATGCATTCCGATTTTCCTTTGAAGTTTTGGGTAAAAGCAGTGGATACAGCAGTATACTTGATCAATTGTGGGCTTTCAACAACACTGGATGGTGGAATACAAGAAGAATCTTGGTCTAGAAAAGAGGTGGATTTTTATTTTATTAGATTTTTTGGCTCAGAAGCTTTTGTGCATGCCAATAGGGAAAATAGGAAGAAGTTGGATGCTAAATATATGAGATGTACTTTCTCTAGTCATGGATCTGGTGACTTCATATATTGATTTTGGGATATAGAATATTCTAATATTGTTACGTTTTATGATGTTGACTGGAATGAGAAAATAATGTACAATGATCAGGTTTTGGTGCCTAAACAAGAACATGATGATGATATTTTGAAGGAAAATAAAATTTCAAATCTAAAATAAAGATCCACAAACACTAACGTCAGTTCTATAGAAACTGATGTCGGTCAGGCTAACTGGCATCAATAGAAAAGATTGTGTTAAGAAAAACCAACTATTAGAACTGGCCTTGATACTCCTCAAACTGGTGATAGTGAGGAAACCATATTCGGTCAACAAATAGAGGAACCACGATCAATTACAAAACTATAGTTGGTATCATGAGACTGGCATCGGTCGCTGACAGAGATTGACAGTAATATACAATATGTATAAAATGAGCCATAGACATCCAAGATCTCAATGAGAAGGTCACAAAGGGTAAGTAGACCTCTAGAGAGATTTTCACATTTCTTTTTTTTATTATTATTTACTAATAGTGGTGAAACAGAAAGATTTCATGATGCAATGTAAGTAGATGGCCAAGTCTAGTGGGACCATGGCATGGATGAGGAGATGGACTGCTTCAATCAAAATTAGACATGGGATTTGGTAAAATTGGTAGCATGTAAGAAAAAACTACAGAACAAATGGGTTTATAAAATCAAGGAAGAAGGGGGTGGACTAAAAAGGCACAAGGCGAGGCTTGTGGTAAATGGATTTACACATAATGTAGGTATTTACTTTAATGAATGTTTTTTTCTGTAGTTAAGATGACTTCTATTTGTATTGTTCTAAATTTGGTTGCAATAGAAGATTTACGTTTAGAACAACTTGATTTTAAGATGAATTATCTTCATGGTGATTTGAAAGAAGAAATTTATATACAACAGCCTCTTGGTTATGAAGTCTAGGGTAAGGATAAACTTGTGTGTAAATTCGAAAAGAGCCTATATGGCCTCAAGCAAGTTCCAAGGCAATTGTATTTGAGATTTGATAATTTTATGCATGAGCATGGTTATTTGAGCTAGGTTATTTTGTTACTATATGTGGATGATTTGTTTATTCCACGATCTAGTATGCAAGACATTGATAAACTTAAAGAACGACTATCTCACACATTTTCAATGAAGGATTTTGGAGCTGCAAAGAAAATCATTGGCATTCAAATTCACCAAGACAGGAAAAACAAGAAGTTGTATTTGTCTTTGGAGGTTTATATCAATAAGGTGTTGGAAATTTTTAACATGCAAGATTCCAAACTTGTTAGTACACCTATGGCTGGACAATTAAAATCAAGAAAAGATCAGTTTCCTTCATCATACAAGGATGTTGATTACATGGCAGGCGTTCACTATGCTTTAGTAATATGAATTATTATGTATGCCATGGTTTGTACTACATAAGACATTGCACAAGAAATTGGAGTCGTCAATAGATTTATGGTTAATCCAAGTAAAGAACATTGGAAAATAGTCCAATGGATTCTCAAGTATTTAAGGGGAACATCCAACATGGATTTATGTTATGGAGGGTCATATACTTCTTTACATGGATATGTTGATTCATATATGGCTAGAGAATTGGATGACAGGAGGAACACCACTTGATATGTTTTCATAGTAAGTGGAATGATAGTTAGATAGATTTAGAAATTAAAAAAGGTTGTGGCTTTGTCTACTACAGAGGAAAAATATGTTTTAGCTATAGAATCTAGCAAGGAGATGATATGGATGACTAAGTTCATGGAAGAGTTGAGAAAGGAGAAATAGGATTGTAGATTATATAGTGATAGTCAAAGTGTGATCCATCTACAAAAGAACTTAGCATTTCATTCAAGAAAAATTCAAATTTAGTTAAGGTATCACTTCATACAGTAGGTGTTATAGGATGGGCAACTGAAGTTAGAGAAATTACATACAGATGAAAACCTTTTTGATATGCTAATGAATCCATTAGTAAAGGAGAAGATGGAGCTTCAATCCATTTACGTTGGTATTTCAGTTTGAGACTTGAAGAGAAAGAAATGGGCCATGTAATATAACTAAGGTTGGCGATTTACAATACAGTACAACAATTGATTTCAAACTGGGAGATTGTTAAGTGTGGATTTTAATTGCTTCATAAGAAACTTTCTTTTACATGTTGTTGGTTTTGATAGTGACCGGTAGCATTCAGGAGGTAACTGACATGAGTCAGGAGGTAATTGGAATTGGTCAAGAAGTGAATTTCATTGGTCAGATGGTGACAGACATCAATCATCTATGTGATGATGCTTTCTTTTTTGAAGGAGAATTAGAATAAATATTTTTCTTTAAAGATGATTTCTTGATTGTAAAATCATACATAGTTTCCCATAATTGATATATATACATGTATGCATTGTATGAGGGTATGAGAGAAGAAAATGGCAATTATTTTACCTGTTAGTTTTCTTTGTGAGACACAAAGAGTAGTTGATTGACGGAAACATTGAATATCCTTTGAGGTGGATGAAGACAACAGATCTTCAATGTATTTCCCTTATAAAGCACTGAATAATAATATTGGCCATTTCTTGGTGTATGAAGGCCACACTAGGTGAACCACATTAAATTTGATGTTACCTTTCTCTTTTTTATTTTATCTTCTGGTTTATATCTGACGCATTGCTTGTATTTTTTATGTGATTTTAATCTATGCAACACTATTATATGGTTATCCCCAACAAAGGCAAATCACTTGAGTGGCAGATAATTTTTTGTAGATAATATGCCTCAATCGAAGGTTTGTTAGCTAAAAAATTTGATCTACAAAAACACATATGCAATGACCATAGATTTTTTATAAACATAGAATTAAGGATCTATTTCACCATTAGGAAATAAAAATTAATTTCTTTCATTTCATAACTATAATAATTCCCCTCTAAAAAATTATAAACTAGGTAAATTTATGTGGAATTTGAGGATTGTACCCTATGAGCACTTGTTGCCAAGTGAGGCATTCTAGGAGAAATGGAAGGAAGAATGAATGAATCCATTTCCAGGACATCTGGGCATTGTTGAATTACTATAATAAGTTTGGTAGAGTTAATAGATATAAATAAAATTTAAATTTGTGGTTGGATACTCCTTGGTTAACCAGATAAGATCCAAAGATAAGGCCTTTGTCAATAACACACTATAAAATGTGTGAAATTTTAGTTTCCACACAGGTGGCCTAGACAGTAATAAATATCCTTTTAAAGATAGATGCTGAGGAATGGATTCCCATTAGGTTATTAATCTTTCCCAAAATGGGAAGATGTGGAGAAAGTTAATGTACCATTTCTAGTCTATCAACCATGTATGAATTTGACATGTAAAATATTTTTTCATGAAATAGATCGTATATTATATCAAAAAGTTAGAGTATACATGATTATTCACAAAATAAATGGGTGATATGGAAACATGCCCCAAAACCATAGATCAAACTAGAAAAAAGAAATTCCCAAGAACAAGGAGTGTTGCAAAAAGTCCACAAACAAGGAAATAATTAAATTTCATCATTAATGTTAATTATTATCCTTCAGGGGGTGGATATCCATTATGATAGCAAGAACTAGACAGATCTTATACACTTTCAGGGACATCCCAATAAAACATGGGCTAGATTCCTTCTTATAGTTCTTTGGGAGGGTATCGAGAGGGTGAGAGTGTGAAAAAATCCTGTGGAAATTATCAGGTTACATACAAAGGATCCAATCATCATGGGTATGAATCTTGGGGAAATTCATTGAGCCCCTTATGAGACAAATAGAAAGTGGGGGCATCCCATTCGTGGTGTGTGTAATTATTGTAGAGGATAAAATATTCTCCAAGGAGGTGGGAGATGAGGGGAAAGTCAACCTTAGATGAAGAAGCGATTTTTAGACTTCCTTTATGCCCACCAAAACTACCACATGTTGGGGAATGATGAAAGGGATATGAAGGTTGCTAAGTGACATTACAAGGGGAATAAATCTAGTGGCACATAATTATTTGCAAATAATCTTCCTCAATTGATGGTTTGTTAGAAAGAACTTTAATCTACAACAACACATTTACAACAACCATATATTTGTTATAAACATAGAATTAATGATCATATTCACCATTAGAAACTAAAAAATATTTTTTTCTTTTCATAAGTATAATAATATTTTCCCTCTAAAATAATTATAAATCTATGTAAATTTATTTAGAGTTCAAGTATTGTACCCAAAGAGCACTTGTTGCCAAGTGAAATGTTCCAGGAGAAAGGGAAGGAAGAAAGAATGAATCCATTTCCAAATAATCTAGGCATTGTGGAATTAATAGAATAAGAGTGGTACTATTTCTAGATATCAAAAAAATTTAAATTTGTGGATGGATACCCCTAGGTTAACAAGATAAGACACAAGGAGAAGGCCTTGGTCAATAACACACTATAATTTTATTAAAATTTTACCTTCCACACAAGTGGAATAGAGAGCAATAAATATCCTTTTACAGATAGATGGTGAGGAATGGATTCCCTACTAGATATTAATCTTTCCCACAATGGGAAGACGTGGAGAAAGTCAGTGTATGATTTCTAGTATATAAACCATGTATAAGTGTTAATAACAATGATCTTATAGACCATACAATGAAGCAAAAAGGAAATTATGTCATTGATATTAACACTATTTAGAGGATCCAATTTGAATTTGAATATTATCTCCTGTCATGGAAACTAATATTGGGTGCATTTTCTGAAGTTGTCATGTATAGTGTAAATTCCACTCGTGAAGAGACGGAGCACTGGAATCCAGGGAACCTAAACAAGAAAATGATCATTTAATTGAAACATATAAGGGGCCACCTTAAAGAGTGGTGGTTGAAAGAGAGGCCATCACAAAATCCATAGTCATTTCTTAAAATCCATGGCTTGATGTTTTCCTAGGCATTCTATAAGCTTTCAATAGTGAAAGTTCCCATCAATTTTACAAGAACCAAAGCAATCAGTAGATTACAAAAGGAAACACCTTTACAAGAACCTTTGATGTATGGATTCCCTTTAGCTATCACATTCCAAAGGATATTATTATGAGAATCCTTTGCATTTTTGTATGCAATGATCCATTTATAACATTATGTTCTCCCTTAGTGTAAAAATTCAATAAGGCCTAAGCCACTTAACTCTACGGGAATTTGTTTTTTCCACGAACCTCTGTGGATACCTTTTCCTAGAGAAGCACTAGTCTAAAGGAAGTATTTAAGTGTTTTTTATATCTTATGCATATATTTATTATATGGGAAATTACTGGAGGAATAATAAACATATGTGGCTTAATGAAGTTTAGAACATATATGAAATATCCTTGGTAACAAAAATATTTTTGTAATCCATTGTTGAATCTTGGGAGAAACACGTTGAACAACATAATTCTAAAACTCCATATGGGAGCCTTAGAAGGATGAGGAAATTATAAGGAATTTAAACATTTATCCATGGTTGAAAAACTTCCAATCATAATAATACAACCAATTACGTGCACGAGGGAAGGATTTCTAGTAGCATTGCATTTTATTTAATTGATTAAAGGACCCAGAATCTAGTTACCAGAGGCTATGAGGGGCTTCAAGACATTTTCAATGGGCTATGTAAGTTGGGTGTTAATGAAAAATGTGATGTGAAAAGTGTCAATGAAGGAAGAAAAGAGTTTGATGGGTCCATATGGAGAATAATTTCTTTGGGGGTACTGGAGAATTTAGGTAAGAAAGATGGAGAATCTTCATAGCCCAACTCCATGGAATGATACATATTGGTGGAATGTTCCTTAAAAGATAGTTCTTTAGATCCACAATCAACACTAACCTTATCCTAAAACGCTTTTTTTTAATTTTCCCCCATCCTTCAATGTTCAATCCTTCCTCTTATGGGGTGTTAGTGGCCTCATAAGCCCACTTTTGGGATGGGTGATTGCATGGTACATAAATTTGTAAGTATTTGATCTTATGGCTTGAGGCATGAAAATGAAATTAGGTATTTTTACAATAAAATTGACATGAGGGAGTGGTAAAAAACTCGTACAATAGTTTTACTTCATTTACCAACAATGAATTCAACATTTAAGTTGTCCATTAATCATTCATAACCATGTGAGATTATTAAGATGTGTAACATTCAATCACAAGATCATGACACATGATACACAATAGATGAACACCTTATGTAAGTGGGAAACCCTCAAAGGTAATAAGTACCACTGAAAACCATTTTTTGATAATACTCACAAAAAAATACTCAAGTGAATATTACAAATCACAAGATATTTATTTAGTGAGGCACCAACCCCTAAAGCATTGTTGATATAACTCACAAGAAGAGACTTCCATAAATAAAATTCATCAAAAAAATATTTTTATCAGAATACACACTTAAGACATTATTCTAACACATGCAATTGATAGTGATTGTAATATTCAAGCTCATACACCTTTAAATGCTCTTCAGATACACCTTTCGCCCGATTCACTTAAACAATGTCAAAATTTAGAATGATGAAAATGATATAGAATGATATGGATGAATACTATTACATAACATCTCCTCACCACTCTTTAGATATTTAAACACATTCTAAGCTCTCTCTTTATTCCCTTGATCCACTTTCTCTCTTTCACCAAGGTTGTATTTTCGCATCCCTATATTTTACTAGTTGAAAAAACAACCAAAACATGAACTTTTTATGAGACTCAACTAAAAACAAATTACATAGATCAGTCCTAACCCAATATTTCAACAATAACAACATAATGTTTTTATATAAACTAATAATATGGACCCATACGGGGCCGGCCAAGCTCCTAAAACACAATACAAGTCCCAAAATGGAATAAAACCCTATCAACTAGCTCATTGAACACCTTATAACTATTCAACCTAATTTTTAAAGCCTGAAAATTCCTCAAACATGTCAAAAAAATCATTAAAGAAAATCATGCATAATTTCAAAATTCTATACACTAATCATTTTCTTCATAAAACCACTGAGTAGGGACTATTTCCTACCTCAAAAAGGCACTTCCATGAATTATAATTCAACTAGAAAGCTCAAAATCACCCAAGAAAACAAAAAATGTCATAGGTAACTTTTTAAACACATTCATGGTTACTAGACATCGTGAAATATCTAAAACTGCAAACCGTACCTCTTTTCCTCTTCAACATAATGAACTACCTACAAAGTAGTTTTGGAAAATCAAATGGTTTGCACAATTTATGTCACTTTAAAGAATTATAAATTCATACATTACAAACTAAATTCATCCCTCTTTAATCTAAAGGGGATATAAAACATCCACTAAACCAAATAACGAGTCTTCTATATAAATCTTCTATCCAAAGTAATTGATCCCTAAACTAGTCAAACTAGGTCAACTCCTGACCTAAACCATGGAAACTCAAAACATAATTTCAGATCTTACCCAAAAAATAAATCATGTCATGTGATATTTCGAAAATAACGTCAAAGGACATTACACTCCTTCACCATACAAAAACATTTCTCAAGCAATTCCATTTTCTAACATTGCTAAAATTTCCCTTTTACGCCCAAAAACCAGTCTTCAAAGAAAGGGAAAAAAATCTTCCCTTTAAGAATTCAACCATGACATAAAATTGTCATGGAAATATTTTAAATATTTCAAGATTTCACAAATGGTGATTTAGTCAATACCTTTAATTGAAATTGTTTCTAAAAACTCCAAAATTCAAACAAGTTAACTTTTATAGTTGTTCTCACATACTATCACGAGATCTAAAATAACTCAATGGAAATATAGAAGCAGTCATCTTGAACATCAAATCATTAATTTTAAACAACTAATCAATTATGGATTGGTACGATAAATTTCCTTCAAAAAACTTTTGAACTAGGGTTTAACTAGGCTTTAAAACCACTTTACCTTCATAATGATCATTCATGAAAATGTGAAGATCAAACCACTTAATTAATTTTTCAAAAAACTCTTATAAATATGTAAAAAAGTCCCCGAACAACCTACTAGGTGCCATGTAAAGAAAATAATTCACAACATGCATTTGAATTTTCCAATTCGAGAAAGTTTTTCCTTCTTCAAAACAAGATTTCATCAAAAATTATGTATCTTGCAAAATATTATTCAAAATGATGTTAAACATGTCACTGAATCATAAAACAAATATCCTCTAACTTCTCAAACTCCTCATCTAGATAAAATATTCCTTAAACTCGCAAATCATAGTGACTTAAACGTTTTTTCTTACTTTCTCTTCAAAATTGTGGTTCCCAAGGTCAATGAAACACCACCAAACCTCATAAAATATGATCTCAAACACAACATATGCCTCCCATATCTTTATAGGAATGTCCTAATTTAAGTATCGTGCCACTAACTCATTCTAAATTTTCTAGGACTAGCAATAGGACAAGAAAGACTACTACAACCCATGAACTTACCATGGAGACATAATGAAAAATCATATACACCATTAACATATCTCTTTGATTTTTCTAGACCTCATGAAATATTTCAACCAAATTAGGACGAATCATACTATGACCATACACTCTAGAACATTTTCTAGGACCCCTAAAAACATCACAAAAATATGAAACTAGAAATCAAAATTCAAGTTTGATCTTTAAATAACACTTTATGGGGACTCATATGACCTCTACACATCCTTTTCCATAAATGGATTTACATAAATGAAAAAACTAAGAAACAGTGGCCAACAATTCCCCCTTTTTCATTGATGAAAACCACCTTCAAAAATAATGATGGAAACAAACAAGACTAAGAACTTACTTAACTCTTTTTCATGTTTTCAAGCCTATTGTCACCATCTAACGATCAAGGAAAAATGAACAATGATGAATCATCATGAAAAATTAGAATGTAATACAAGACAAATTGAAAAAAAATGAATAGATGAAAACATTTCTTTCTCAAATGGCTCGCCCTTGGACTATAATTACACTTTTGGACTTCAAACATAAAAAATAATTTTCTCTAATGGACCTTTAATGACCATGAAAATGGGTCTCGGGTGAATGTATATTCTTAAATCATTGTCTTTATACCTATTTTACACCATCATCTAGGTATTTATCATGCTCAAAATCAAAACTTTTCTTTTTACACTTCAATAACCTATTTGAAGACCATTTTCATGCATGATCATCTTTAGTCTATTTTAGTAAACGTTTTCAATGCTTTAGGATGAACTAAAGCACATGAAATACCAAAAATATGCTCCTTATGTCAAGATACTACCACATACTATCCACCAAAAAAAATATGATGTTTCATACCTACACCAACTATCATGGGGATGAGTCAATGCAAATTTCAAATTATGAGAAGAATAATTTCAACATATTCTTAGCTTTTGATCTCTAATCATACTGTACAAAATTAGTTTCCTTTTATTCATAAAAAGGACACCCCCGAAGATTGACAAACTATCTTCAAGCAGAGATTTTGCAAGGTGTGTCCTAGCATGAGGTGAATCCAATCATCATCTAACATATTTACAAGTTACCATAGAGCAATACACTTGTAGCATACTGTTAAATTACTCAATGGATAAATTTACCTAGTCAAGCTGAAAAATATCAAACATGTTTTCCTTAAAACACTTATAGCTCTATATTTTAAGGATAATATGAATTTAAGTTCCTTTTGAAATCATGAAAACCCATTCAAATCTTGATGAACAACATACTCAAATAAAATTAGGGAAATCTTTTTACTCTTACATGATTTGAATCTACTTAGTGACAAGAAAAAAATAATATGTTAACTTTTATGTCATTTCCCTATTTTCTTAGATACTTTATCACTTGGATTCAAAATAATGTTTCTAAGGAGATTACAACCTTAAAGGCTATCTAGTATATCCCATTATCCTGTTTCTAAGAATACTCTACAGATCCAAGATTCCATACAAATAATTAAAACATCACTTCAACACGTCATAGAGCATGTAGTCATAGTATGCAAAATCATATGAAATCTTGACTTGACCTCCCTTACTCTATTTTTAAATTTCACTTGACACCATCCAAGCATATTCTTAACTTCATCAATGTTTTTATGATCAATCCAGGCATGACACACCATCAAGATATCCCATACATAATTAAAAAATCATTCTCAGTCATGGAGTGCATCATATAACTTGTATGGTCAAGTCATCTTCTTAGAATATATGGACTTGACTCCCCCAGAAAATAAATCCTCCTCTAATATCATAAAGAAATAAACTCATGATATTTTTACCTTTTTAGGAGATTAAAAACTTCTAGTAAACAACCAGACAGACCTACATACTCATTTTGAATAATGAAGCAATGAATGAACTTAGTGTATGTCCTTGATACTCTTCATTCCTTAAGATCAATTATGGAGAAAACATTAAACCTTTACATACCTTTTCAATTTAATTATTTTGACTATGCATTGGAAATTTTTCATCATTCCTTTTTGTCTCATATCAGAACATCCTACCCATCTGGTTGAGTTATGTTCCTTAATAAACCATACATAGATCTTATTAGAGTGACTACCAAAATTTATTTATGGGCAATTGAAGACCATCATTTATCCCTCTAGATGATATACTTTATCGCTTATAAATTAACCTCAGGCACTTCTTATTATATTTTTTCATATATTCTTCTCACCTATCTTAGCACATGCATCATACACCTCTTGAACTAGCTCTAAAAACATCCATCATGGTCCACATATTTTTAAACTCATATTACAAGAAACTTAAGAACAATGAGTTATATTCTCATTCAATAAATAGCACTAATCAAAGGCTTCATGTTCATTCATACATACACTCAATAGATATCCTCCAAAGGATCTTCTTATGTGATTCCTAGGCCATGTGATACACTTTAGTTCTTCAAACATTTCGTATTCTTAAGAGACAATATATATCTTGAAGTCATGACTTTGTTTGATCAAGTCATCATGTCTCCTTTTAACCTTTACTGTTATGAAAACCTCTGTAACGAATGTTTAATGTAATAACATGACCCTCGTAGTATCTCTAGAGATTTATTTTTACACATTTTAGTCTCAAAAGCCTTAGAGTCAAGTTGACACTCAATGTATTTATTTGATCTTTTATATAATAAGAAAATTTGTTCGTCAATTTGTAGACCTCCCTCATTGTCCACATGTTTTTATATTTTATAGTACCTCATACCAAGACATGACCTTAAAAAATAATGACTATTACATCTAATAATAACACATATAAATAAGACCAGAGTATCCTTCGCATACATCAGAAGTTGATAACTTTAGCTTCTCTTAGATTAATTATTCAGAGTTTATTTTTCAATAATAACCAAATTAGTTATACCACTTCATAACCTTTACCATTTTGGAGAAAATTATACCATATTCTTACAGAATTCAATCTTTTGCTGACACTACCGAATTTTTTTGTCAAAATAAGACTTTACATATAAAAATTTGACTTCAACCCTAAACAATTCAGACCACAATCTCTGTTATATTATTTGAAGCTTCCTAAGATCACATATAAACCCATATTTATCTATTTTTTACCTTCTTCAAATTATTCTACCTTTATTTATAGTTTTTCAAACATGCTATGAGATGTGAAATATTCTTAATACCACTTTAGAACATGGGCTTTTGACCAAGTCTTCATAAAAAAATAGTACCCCAAAACTATATGAAAGTAGTCGTTTGATGACCACTTACCTACTTTCTTCATAAAAACATCTTCACATATTTATATACGCTTTTCTCCAACATTTGAGACCATCTAGATACTTTTATAACACTATAAAAACCTTCATTACAATCTCAATGACACAACGTACTGATGTACAAATGCAAATCCCTCTTCTATCCTTAAGATGCACTTTGTAGACATAAAATGACGCACTTGGGTACATTTCTAGGTCGTAAAATTATGATAGAATTTACATGATTCTTAAGAAATTAAACTAGTGGTTGAAAACTAAATTTGTCCACTTTTATTTTTCTCTTGATTTCTATTTGGTCTTACACACCCTCCTTCTGTGAAATAACGTGACTGATTTATCTTTTTAGGATTTAGACACTGGTGTCTAGTTTGGAAAATAACAACACATAGGCCATTCTATCCATATTCGAGGAGCTCTTGACCCTTTCTTACCTTGAATCTCTCCTATTGGGTACTCTTTATATTTTGGGTATACATAGTTATTCTATCAAAATGAGGGACCAAACACTAAGAATTAATAATATCGCACATAATCCTTCATTCCAATGCACTGAAGAACTCCAAAGGCATCCACATATCATCAATACAAGGACACAAGTGTTGCATCACTTCTACATACACTTCATAGGAAGGTAATTTTATTCTATTCCATCCAAACATAATAAACATTGCTATATTACAGATCTATCTTCATATCATTTGTGAAAATTATGCAAGGGTATTCCTATGGCACCATTTTGATACACACAAGAAATACATGGGCATCTAAGATGTATTATAGTGATCGAAATTATGTTCAATCATTTGGATGATCACCACAATCAGTGTGAATCTCATTCTATATATTTTTCATTAAATTTTATGTTTTTTATAGACATGTCATAGGTAGTCATTCTATTTTTCATTTTATAGGTACACCTTTAGTGATCATAATGAGAAAATCAATTGACAGATAGGATCCAAAAAAAAAACCATGATGACACAAAATAAACCACTTTCTGAGAATTTCCATGGCCACCAATACCTAGATCAAGACGAGATTTCCTAGGTACCTATGACTTCCCATGGGGGCCCCTGTCTAGCACTATTCTAGAATTTCAAAAGTTTACAGTTACCATTGTAGAAACTTTTTACAATATTTCAACACTTTCAACCACCCAAATAACTCCATGTTCATTTGGAAATAAGATAAGTCTTCTTATACCTTTTTATTACTTAGGGTTTTACATTTTATACACTTTTTTCTTGCATCTTTATTGTATTTTATTACATACACAATAGTTACCATTGTAGTTAATTCTGAAATATATATTTAATTCAAATTAAATTAAACTTCTAAATCACTATCAAAACTTGAGCATGACCTTATTGACACTTTTATACCTTTACCATAAATTTCAATCTTATTGGAGCAAAGTCAAATAAAAAATTCAAAATACATATGAAATCTAACTCCTTCAAACTTAACCTTGGAATGAGAATACTTTCACGTCTTGATATGACATGGACTCTTACCTATAACCATAATTTTGACTAGATGAATAAGGAAAGGAATAAGAAATATAATTATATGCTTAAGAACATCTTGAAATATCCTAAAAACTTGAAAAAATTATGCAAAGAGATGACCTTAAACTAGATTTTGAATAAACTAAATACAACCTCAGATGATATTGCCTTATAATCAGTCCAAAGAACATTTTTTCGAATAAAGACATTATAGAATTGAGAAACATATGAACTCAGACTACACACCTTAGATGAATAGGTCTAAAACACATGTCAATCAACTTATGAACACAAGAAAAATTTAGAATCAAATTTTCTTATTGAACTAGACATCCTACTAATCTAAAAGGATTCCTAAAATTCAGACCTTATAGAAAATTGTATATTATACAATATTACTTTTTATGTATCTTGAATTCCTAGCATTCTCAACTCTTAATGTATTCCTTTATCTGATTTGATATTGAGTGAGTTTTATTCCTCCTTGTTTTAATCAGAACATTCTGTGAAAAATTTCATTGGTTTGAGATTTATGCTGATCACTTATGTATTTGGAACATCATTTTTATCATGCCTTGACTCTTTAACCTAATACTCTTCACATAAATAAAATCAGTTCTCTTGGCACCATTAACTTGATAAACAATTTTATTATCGTTAGGATAATACATGAAAGTCTTACATTTATTCATGAAAATAATTTTCCTCTTAAAATCTATTCTATTCTTGAATTAGAGGACATTTCACAACCCTATGAAATTCGGTTTTATAGATTCTAAGTGGTCATGGGTGTTGGTGCTCAAAATAGTTTCTGCCCCATTTTTCCATTGAAAATCTATCAATTTACAACCTTCTGCCATATTTTATCTCCCCATGTTGTGCCTGAGAAGTCTCTGCCTTCCTTTTTTGTCCGTAATCAATCTGTTCCTGGGCCGAGGATCACGTATGGATCCATAGTTTTTTCCTTATTTCTCTATTTATCTTGAAATGGTCTGTAATTTGGGTCTCCCATTCTCTGTTCATCTAAAAACTCGGGCTCTCCCATTCTTTCCATTTTCCACAGTCGAGATTTTCTATCCTTGTCATTTTTTCCCTAAATACTTGAAGAAAAATGAATGGATGTAGCTTGGAGGAATGTATTTGAGCCTTGTAACATTTCTAAATTCTTTGTCCTTGGAGAAAATTTCATCTCTGGGATCAAATGGTCATTTTTCTACATTTTACGGTTTGACGAGCGTTTCTCACGGCCAAATTTACATCCTTGCATCAACAGGAAACATGGCCTCTTTTGGTTGGACGTGGCTCGGTAGGGCACTTCAAAATTTTTAAGAATCACCTCAACTTGAAAACCTATGTACGTGGAAGAACGATGCTCATTTGAAGATTTCCTTTTTGGTTTGGCCTATGAGTAGTGCCGGGAGGACATGTGGAGGTTTCCGCTACTTTTCCTAGATGCTTAGATAAAATTTTTATGCAACTAATTACTATTTGGTGGGATAGGGACACGTGGTGAACCCACACTCATTTAGGGTCTCCCTTTGGGCACCATTTTGAAATTTCATCATGAAGACATGTGGAGGCCTCCACCAAGATCTTCCCATACTTAGTTTTGTTTTTGGGAGGCTATGGGACACATGGAGGGACCGTGAATGTTTGAGGACCAACCCTTGAGTTTTATTTTAAAGAAGCATGCCAGGAGGACACTTGGAGACCTCCGCTCACTTTTATTTTTGCTTGTACTTTTCAACGACCAAAGGAGATTGCCTCGGACCTTGACACATGGCACCTTCTACTGAGCTTTAAGAACTTCAAACAAATTTTTCTAGGCCAAGACACATGGTGAGTCCGCGCTCGTTCAAGGTCTCATATTTTGGGGACCATCTCAAGATGTGCCATTTTGATGCACGTGGCAATTTTAAAATTCAAAAGGTAGGGAAGCAAAACATCGGGGCAACTTGTATTTTTTCCTCTTAAAGGATTAAAATATCAAAATGGACCGCAAGCCCGATAAGAGAGAGGTCAAGGTTGGATTTGAAAATCAAAGGGGCGAGGAGGTAGACCATCAGTGGTAAGTTGGATTTTTTGCCTCTTGTCATCAAAAGGATTAAAACATCAAAATGGCCCACAGGCCCGATAAAGGATAGTCAAAATTTTGTTCCTAGTCAATGGCGGAGGTGCGGATTTCGGGGGAAATTTGGAAAAATTTTCCCTTTTGTGAAGAAAGGAGTTAAAAGTGTAAAATGAAGCATGGTTCCGCTAGGACCCACATCAGAGACTAGAAGTAGAAGGGATGGAGCTGCAAGGAAAAATTGGAAAATTTTCCCTTTTTCCAAAAAAGAGTTGAAATAACAGAATTTGGCCATGGTTCCTTTAGGACCCACCTTAGGACATGTGTCAGGCTCATTTCTCAAGGGCGGAGGTGGGAGAAAAATGTGAAAATTTTCATTTTTCCAAAAGTTGTAAAAGGAAAATAGGAACCCGCAGGCCCATTTTAAAGTGAATCTCCCATGTGGATGGTCCAAATTCAAAATAGAAATCAACGGTAGTTGTGCATCTTTATCTGATTTTTCCACCATTTTTCTCCAAAGCTTCTGGGGATGTGTAATCTTATGATTTTTTATCAGTTCTTGGAGTCTCCTACACCAAATTAAGAGGAACATTAATCTGGTTTCATTGCTTTGGTGGGGAAGGTCTGTAAATGTATCTCACCATTAAATATGTAATTACTGTCATATTCGACCTGATTTTTCTTTCCTTGACATGTGAAAGACCTGTTGATATCTTGGTTTTTTCAAGAAAATATGGGAACTTCTTTTACCATTAAGATGAGATCTGGCATCTGGGCTCAATCTGATCTTCCATTTTTTCTTCTCGGGCACGCAAAGAACCAGATTTGAAAGATTAGGGGAAGAAGTTGTTGGCGACTAAAAGGAAGAGTAATCTACAGAAGAAGGAGTTGAATGCAGGAGTTGAAGAGATCCACCCCTGAGCACCTGACAACTTTTTATAAATCTGATTCTAGGAATCGCGATCGGGATCATGAAAAGCACTGGTGCACTCAATGTTTGGATTTTTGGGGGGGAAAACTCTGTTGAAAAATGTTATAAATTGCACGAATTTACCGTGTAAATGGTTGGAAGGTTGGAGTGTTAGGGGTCAGAACTGATTTTCTAAGAGAAAAATCTTGATAGAGACCCATCTTTCTGAGGGACTATTTGAGAAACTTGTATGCCTCTTTTGTGTTAAATTTGATCATGTCAAGGTGGTTGCGAGTGTATAGCCATTGAAAAGCTCTGAGATTGTTTGTAGAAACTTTCCCCTCCTGATAAATTTAATCAAACTTGAGTTATTCTGTGTTGATCTTTGGGAAAAATTGTGTCTTCTTCATTTCTTAATGTCTGCAAATGATTTTTCTTGTTCTAGTATGCAAATCTTGTATCAAAATCCCTCTCAATCACACAGATCTCAATCCTTGTGATAGTTTAGTGGCATTTGCAATTTCATTTTTAGAAGATATTTCATCTAAAAATGAAATAAATGATTTAAAATCACTTTTTCTTTCATCTGTTGACAGAGATTATTTATAAGCCTCTGGGTGTACCTGTCAGGCATGATTGATCTTAGATTTTTATGTTTCATTGAGTCTTCTAACTAGCCTTCATGCTATAATCTCATAGTTTGTGTGAAAAAGTGCTGATTTGGGCCTCCATTGAAGCACACATTGGATTGGTTAAAGGAACATTTCAGCTATCCTGAAGCATTTTGTTGTGCAAGCTCCCCATTTTGTAAAAATCTCTCAAAGATCTGGTGAAAATCAAGTTCATTTGCCTCACCTCCCACCAAAAATTCATTTAAAAACAACCAATCCTACCTGTACTACCCCTATTTTATCATGTGTGTATACAAATGCATAATTTTTACTACCAAAACATGCAGAAAACAATCAGGATTCCCAATGTCTTTAGTAACCTTTGAACCTTGTTTATGAAAATATCTCCATAATCTAGAAGTGACAACTCGTGAGAGTCAGATTTGGTGTGTTGATCATATTTTCTCCAAGGTCTTCTCTATAAAATCTGTCGCAAAAGAAGGATTTACTAACATTCTTCAATAACAAAGGTTACAAAATAGGGTTCTCTTACCTTGGTTGAAAGGCACAACCTAAAATAGTTAGGATAAGATCACATCCTTTTAAGGTGTTACCCACTCCTTCCAAAGCTTGTGTGCTAAAGAGTCAGATAGATTGCTCCCCTAGCTACAAAATGACATACATAATCATCTATCTACCTCTGAGTGTCCTGTCAAATCCATGATGTTTCTTGGCCTTTGAAGGATATTAAATTTGGGTACCAACACACTTCTGATGCCATTTCCTAGGGACGTTTTAAATTTGAGTTTGCTGAGACTAATTTATTTTTTTACCACTTCATTCATCCCGTTCACCTATCTGTTTGACTTGGTCCGTCAACATGCTTCTGGTCAACCATTTGGCACCATTGGGTCGGGACATAGTGGTTGCAGTTCATATTTAGACCCTAGTAAAACACTTCTTGTATGCTCAAATGCTAATACATATTTTTCAGGCATCATCTTGTGTTCAGACCTGTAAGAAGTGTTCAAAGTTACAAGTATTATGTGCAATATTTCCTTTTTCTACAGTTACTTGCACTAAGTTTCATTGATAAATCTGGATAAAGAAGAGTTAGGTCTTTCCATTTCCAACTTACTAGTATTGACAGACATTTGACAGATCATATTTTAGTGCATTTGCACAACTAAGGTGGAAATCCTTAGTGGCGACTCCCTGTTGATCTGATTCTTGATGAGCACCAGTGTCTTAACCTCTGTCAAGTGAGTTTTGTTACTAATCTTTGCAAAGTTGGAAGGAAGAAGATCTTTCTTTGCTAGAGATCCTACTAGCACATTATTTCCAGAGCTAGGAAAAACAAGGTCAGAGGGAAGAAAATCCTAGAGAGTTGTTGGAGATCAGCAGTCAAGAAAAGAATCCCCCATTGATGAAAGTGATCAGCCTATCATTGAAGATTGCCATTCGAGTGATTCTGAGTCAGGTAGTCTTTTTGTGGAATTGAATTCTCCATCTAGAGAGGGGCCTTCATTTTGATTTTGAAAATTTTGCTTCTCATTCTACTCCTGTATTTTCAAAAGTTGATAGGGATTTCCAAGAAACAAGGCCTTTAGAGGGATACCCATTTTGAAAGTTATACTCCTATGTTTCAAATACCCCCAACCCCTTATCAATTTGTTTCTCCCATCCAGGGTCACCTCCTCAAAATAACATGGCCCATCCCCCCACCCAGACCTCCTTTTGTTGTAAAAACCTTTGGTCATATAAATTTTATACGGATAGCTAGTTATCCAAATGCAGTTCCCCAAGATGTAAGAAATAGATTAGCAAAGTTCCAAGGAAACAATGCTATAACTAGTGATCAACATTTAAATATTTTTATGAATATTATGGAAGAATTTGAGATTGAACATGAAGATACATATATATCTAATTTGTTTATCCACACATTTGGAAAAGGATGCAAGGGACTGGTCTAAAGCTTTGCTAGATAAGTCAATTGAATCTTGGATAGTGATGAACAATGCATTCAGACAGCAAGTATGGTGATATAACTTGAACCTAGGTTTCTTCTATAAAAATTATGAAAACATCAAGAAGAATCCTAATGAGTCAGTACATGATTTCAGCACAAGGTTTAACAATACCTTAGAGGAGATTTCCTGTTAGCTTAAGGCCATGTGATGAATCATGTTTGATTAAATAGTCATACACATTTGATTAAAATCCTTGCTTACTACTTGAGGGAAAAAAAAATGCTACTAATTTTAGGTAGGACTTCACCATGGCTTTGTAATATTGAGAACAACATCAAGGAAATTGGAAAACCTCTAAAAAGGGAGGGTGTAAACCTGATTAACCCAGAAAAGCCACAGAAAATTAAGGATACTTCTTTAGAGGAAGTTGTGAAACAATTTGGCAAGGGCTATCAAAGAAATATCATACAAGTTAGCCCGGGAAGAAAACGGAATTGGGCAGAGTTCACAAAGTTAGCACAAGAAACAAGGCCAAGACAATTTTACAAACCATCATAGGAAAGATCAAAGATATGATGACAGGGGAAAGGGACCTATTGGATTTGGAAATAAAGAGTCCCTAGGCTAGGGAAAATAGAATTGTACTTGATCCTTCGGCTACCAGAGTTATTGTTGTGGAGAAGACAAATGTCATTTATCGGTGTGATTGATGTTTCATGCCCCATGCTCCATGTGAGGAAGATCAGCAATAAGAAGAAGAATCTAGTGATGATGGTGATGATGATGTTTTAATGATGGGTTTCTCAACGATCTCACAATAAGGGGACAAATTAAACTCAGGTAATAAGTGCTAGAACTGCTGCTGATTTTAGGGATTGCATCCACCGGGTACCTATTCTTCCTCCCTCTCATACTTTAGAAGTAGATACTGTACAAGCTTTTAAATTTCCCAATAATGACTTTGAATATTTAAGAGCCTTAATCATAAATAAGTATGATGGCAGGAATCCCATTTGAGGAGGACTTACAGTTATTGATGAATGTTGTTATGGCCAAAGAAAAGGAATTTAACAAAATAAGTAGGGTTCTCAAAGGCACAAGGCCTTAGGCTAAGCCAAAAGGTCCATTTCTTTCAAATATTCCTAAAGAGGCTTCTAAGAAAGATGCATTAGCTAAGGGCCTTGCTGTCCCAAACAAAAATCATACCCCTCCTCATGCCCAAGATGCCAAAAATCATGTGCCATCTAATGAGTGTTTTAACCTTCCTTCCAATGTTGCCTTGCCAAAGTTGGTCCCTTATGATGTTGCCCAAGTCTTGAGTCAGATTAAGATCTCAGTTCTAATTGTTGAATTGCTTAGGATTCCTGAGCACAGAAAAAAAGGATTTTGAATATTTGGGGTTGAGAAGAGGAGAAGAATGCCCTAGTTAGAAATATAAACATTGTGAAGAACTCCACCAGTCATTGAAGAGTTAGAGACACTACCAGTGTTGGAGGAATTAGGTGAACCACCTAAGGTTTATTTGGGAAAATCTTTGGTGGAGTCTCAGTTAAATGTGTATCCATTCTTCACCCACTCTGATCATTAAAGATAGATTGCTACATAATTGTATGTTTGAATCAGGAGGCATTATGCAATGTCATGCCTCTAGAAGTCATGAATGAGCTGGATATCAAAGTAACAATAGCATATGGGAAGTGCACTACTATGGAATCTAGAGAAGTGCCAGTGGTGGGATGTGTGAAAGGTCTGATGGTGTAGCTTAGTAGCTTATCTAGGTAAAAACTTGAATGCTTGATGTTGTTGTTGTTGATTGCCTAGCCAAGTGGGGTATGTTGTTATCTAGAAAATGGGTTGCAAGTGTTGGTGGGAGTGTTCAAATGGAAATGTCCTATGCTACCATCCCAATTGAGCTCAACCTTGTCAAGGTCGTATGGAGAAAATAAGATGTTGCACCTTATTGAATGATCCCAATAATGCCTCCTATTAAGTATTGCACACAAGCGTTGATGCTGATAACTTTGTAAGATTTGCTAATCGAAAAGAGAACAAGATTTAAGAGTGCAAGTGTCTTGAACAGGAAGGCTCTCCTTGGACTTTATTATTTGATGGAGCTTGCTCCAAGTTTGGAAATGGTACTAGTGTTGTTCTAATCTCTCCAAGCCAAGAAATTTTTTTCTTTTCCTTCAAACTCAACTTAGAGTGTCCTAATAACATTACTGACTATGAGGCACTATTATTAGGTCTAAGAATTTCTTGGAGATATGGTGTTAAAGACATCATCGTCCAAAGGAGATTCAGAATCAATTGTCAATCAAGTCAGAAAATTGTATGCCACAAAAAATCAGCAAATGAAACAATACAAGCACGGAGTTTAGGATTTCATTGAGATGTTTGATCCATTCAACATTGTGAATCATGATAGAAAGTTCAATGATTTGGCAGAAAAACTTGCAGCATTGGGATCTTGGTTTGGTAATTGAGCAATGTTCCCACATTGTGAATATGATGTTGAAGTATTGATAAGGCCATATGTACTCACAATATTAAGCATTGGCAAGTCTTTGATGATGATGCTTAGGTCATAATATTTTTGTAGATTAAAGGGGAGTTTGTCTGATCAAAATATTGATTGGGAAAAAATGGTGTGCATAGCAGATGCTAAAGAATCCTTTTTTGGCAAAGGCATCATCCAAATAAATTACTAATACCATTCCGAGAGGGTTGGTTGCTCTTGAGTCAAAATTTGATAATGTTCGATTGACATTATTAATAGATGCATAGTAGTCTCAAGGGATATTGAGGAGCATGACCTTGGCATAAAGGAGAAACCAAGGAAAATTTGGTTAGGAAGCAATCTCAGCAAGGAGGAAAAATAGTCTTATGTCCAATTGCTGAAAACAGTATCAAGATTGCATGGCTTGGACTTATTCTGAATTAAAGGCATATAGAGAGGATCTATTTCAACATGAGATTTCTCTTGGAATCTAATGCAAAACCATTTAGGTAGAGACATAGGCCAATAAATCCACTCCTATCTCTTAAAATGCAAGAGGAACTGAAGAAACGAAGGGATGGAAGGATTATTCAATCTACAAGGTATTATTCTTGGGTTGCAAACCTAGTACCTATCAAAAATAAGTAATGGTGACATTAGGCTATGTGTGGATTTCAAAATATTTGAATAGAGTATCAATGAAGGATAATTATCCTTTACCAAACATGAAAAACATGTTGCAGCTAGTGACTGGTTCTAAGTTACTTTCTACCCTGGATGTGCTTCTCTGGTTACAACCAAATTGTGGTGAAGGAATTAGAAAGAATTAAAATAACCTTTACCAATCCTTTGGGTGACTTATGTATATGTCAGGATGCCCTTTGGTCTAATGATTTCTAGAGAAACCTTTCAAAGAGAAATGGATGTTGCTTTTGCTGGTTACAACAAAGATTTGATTACTGTCTACCAAAATGACGTGACTTTATTTTATAGAAAGTCAAGGTGATCACTTGCTACACTTGGAGAAAATGTTGATAAGATGTAGAGAGTTTGGCAATTTCACTCAATCCAGGTAAGTTCCATTTTGGAGTGCAGAAGGAAAATTTGTATTGGTCACATTATGTCATAGGAGTGGGTAATGATTGATATAGAAAGGGTACAGGCCATCAGCACAAGTCCCAATTCCAAGAACCAAAAAAGGAATTCAGTCTTTCTTTGGGTATATAAAATTCATCAAAAGGTTCATATCAAACTTTGCTGAGTTGATCATTCCAATTACTTCCATGCCAAAGAAGGACCAGGTTATTAAATGGGAGGAGGATTTCATTTAAGCTTTTAGTGGGATCAAGGAGGCATTAAAACATGCCCCTATTTTAGCATCTCCATATTATAATAATCCTTTCCAACTATTTTATTTCATGCTTCAAAAAACACTAGTGCATCGGTCTTGTTGTAGAAGGATGATGAAGGGGATGAGAGGCCAATTTCCTTTTTTAGTCAGGCATTGCATGGGGCCGAGATGAAATACACTATTATGGAGAAGGAAAGCATATGCCTTGGTAAAAATAAATCAAAGGTCTTCAGGCCTTACATTTTGAGCTCTAAAATTGTTTCTTTATGTTCCCCACACCATGGTCAAAGACATCTTATAAGAGATGTAAGTCTTAAGAAAAAGATGAAGGTGGATGAAAAAGTTGTAAGAATATGACATGGATATCCAAACCACGAAGTTGGTGAGAGTTTTTGGTTTTGGATAAGCTTATAGCTAAGAGAAACTTGCAAAATATTGAGGTGAATGAGGTAGAAGAAGAAAGGACAGATGTATTCAAAAAATTGATGAGTTCTTAGTGGTATAAGGATGTGATTTTTTATCTCAGACATTTGTAGTTCCTTGAATATTTGAGTAAGAACAAGAAAATGGCCCTTAAGTTGGCTTCCTAAAAAATATGTCATTATTTATTATGGGTTATCTTTGAAGAACCCTGAGGGAGTCCTCTTAAGGTGCATTACTGAAGATGAAGCCCCCAAGATAATTGCTTGATATCCATGGAGGAGTTTGTGGGGGCCATTTTGTCTGGAAAAGTCATAGCACATGCAAGATCTTGAGGGATGGTTATTGGTGGCCAAATATCTTCAAGGATGAAACTCTTTTGGTTAGAAGATGTGAGAGTTGTCAGTGATTCTCTAGAAGACTAAAAGATTCATGATTCTGTGCCTTTGCATTTTATATCAATTGAAACCCCATTCAAGCAATGGGGAATGGATTTCGTTGGTGAGATTTTAGACCCTTCAAATGTCTCTCCATAAGTGGATTATTGTAGCCATTAATTACATTCACCAAGTGCGTGGAGGCCATCCCAACCAAGATATCAACACACCGACTTGTCATGGACTTCATGTTTATCCATATCATCTGCAGGTTTTTTGGTGCCAATCAAAATTGTTGCTGACAATTCCATCATCTTCAGAGCTAAACCCTTGGTAGCAATGTACAGAGAATATGGGTTAAATTTGACAGATGCCTCTAATTATAATCCCCAAGGAAATGCAAAAGATGAGTCCAGTAATAACAATTTTGTTGAATATTATCAAAATAACCTTTGAGACGAACAAGAGAAAATGGGGTGTGTAGTTGAAATTTGTTGTCTGGGCTGACCCAATTACTGTTAAAAGAACAATTAGAAAGAGACAATTTGAGTTGGTGTATGGAAATCAGGCATTGGTGCCCCTACATATGCAATTATCCTCATATCAGTTCATGCAACAACTGGAAGATCAAGGAGTAAGTCCATATGATGCCCATGCATTAACCAGATTGTTGAACTTGATGAAGAAAGGAGGGCATCCCACTGAAGGCATGTAAAGTTCAAAGAGAAGTTGAAGAAGTTGTTCGACAAGAAGGTCACCCCAATATATTTGAATGTTGGAGATCTTGTGCTGCTATGGGATTAGCAGGCATGAAGATAAGAGAAAACATGGCAAATTTGATGCATTATGGATGGACCCTTACTCTATTGATATTAGGATTGGTGAACATACCTTCTTCTTGAAGGAATTGGATGGGGAATTACTTGAACTATGTGTTAATTGTAGGAAGTTGAAGCATTTCTCTATCTTGATTCCCTAGAATCAAGGTAAAACATCTTTTTTATAGTGTATAGCTTGTTGTTTGTTTCCTGTCTTTTGTGTTTTTTCTTCGTTCTGGTCATTGGTGGCCTATTTTTGTTGGTTTCATCTATTCATTTTTTGGGAGATGGCTATGTTTCTCTGCTCTGACAAGTTGACTGCTTTTCCTAATGGATATTTTTAGCACTTGTTCTACCTTTTTTCTTTTGGCACTTCACATGGAGTGCCCATACCCGATTTGGAGCTGATGTTGGTGTTCAAAATAGTTTTGCTCCATTTTGGCATTAAAAATCTATCAATTTATGGCCTCTGCCATATTTTATCTCCCCGTGTTGTGCCTAAGAAGTCTCTTCCTTCCTTATGTTGCCATAATCAGTCTATTCCTGGGCCAAGGATCACGTATGGATCCATATTTGTTTCCTTGTTTCTTTTTTTATCTGGAAAGGGTCTGTAATTTGGGTCTCCCATTCTTTCTTCATCTAGAAACTCAGGCTCTCCAGTTATTTCCATTTTCCATAGTCAGGATTTTTTTATCCTTGTCATTTTTTCCTTAAATACTTGAAGAAAAATTAATTAATGTAGCTCGAGAGGAATGTATTTGCGCCTTGTAACATTTGTAAATTTCGTTGTCCTTGGAGAAAATTTCATCTCTGGGCTCAAATGGTCATTTTTTTTACATTTTACGGTTTGACGGACATTTCTCCCGGTCAAATTTACATCCTTGCATCAATAAGAAACATGTCCTCTTTTCATTGGACGTGGCTTGGCAGGAAACATAAAACATTTTATTTGAATCGCCTCAACTTAAAAACCTATCTACTGTGGAAGAACGATGCTCATTTGAAGATTTTCTTTTTGGCTTGGCCTTGGATTTGTGCCAGGAGGACATGTGGAGGTTTTTGTTGATTTTCTTGGACTTAGATAAACTTTTTATTTAGCCAATACTATTTGGCAGGATAAGGGACACGTGGTGAGCCCACGCTCATTTAGGGTCTCCACTTTTGGCACCAGTTTTGAAATTGCGTCATGAAGACACGTGGAGGCCTCCACTCGGGTCTTTCCATACTTAGTTTCTTTTTTTAGGCATGGGAAACATGGAGGGAGCGTGCATGTTTGATGACTCAACCCTTGAGTTTTATTTTAAAGAAGCACCAGGAGGACACTTGGAGGCCTCCACTCACTTTTCTTTTTTCTTGGAATTTTCAATGACCAAAGGATATTTCCCTCATACGCTGATGCATGGCATGCCTTCCATTGAGCTTTAAGCCTTCAAAAAAAATTTCTTAGGCTAGGACACGTGATGAACCCGTGCTTGTTTGAGGTCTCATATTTTTGGGAACCATCTCAACATGCGACCATTTTGGCACGTGTAGCAGTTTGAAAATTCAAAAGGAAGGCAAGCAGACCATCAGGGGGAAACTAGATTTTTTCTTCTTAAAGGATTAAAATATCAAAACGGCCCACAAGTTTGATAAGAGAGAGGTCAAGGTTGGATTTGAAAAATCAAAGGTGTAGGTGAGGCAGACCATCAAAGGTAACTTGGATTTTTTTCCTCTTGTCATCAAAATGGATTAAAACATTAACATAGACTTCAGGCCTAACAAAGGATAGTAAAAAAAAAATTCCAGTCAATGGCGGAGGTGTGGGATTTCGAGGGAAATTTGAAAAAATTCCCTTTTGTGAAGAAAGGAGTTAAAAGTGTAAAATGAAAGCATGGTTCCACTGGGACCCACATCAGAGACTAGAATGTGGAAGGGCGAGAGCTGTGGGGAAAATATGGAAATTTTTTCCCTTTTCCAAAAAAGAGGTGAAATAATAGAATTTGGTCGCATGGTTCCTTTGGGACCCACCTTAGGACACGTGTCAGGTTTATTTCTCAAGGGCGGAGGTGCAGAGAAAAATGTGAACATTATACATTATTCCAAAAGTTGTAAAAGGAAAAAAAGGAACCCGACAGTCCCGTTTTAAAGTGAATCTCCTATTGTGGACAGTCAAAATTCAAAATAGAAATCAATGGTAGTTGTGGATCTCTATCTGATTTTTCCACCATTTTTCTCCAAATGTCCTGGGATATGCATATTCTTATGGTTTTTTTATCATTTCTTGGAGTATCCTACATGCCAAATGAAGAGGAACGTTAATCTCGTATCCTAGTTTGGCTGGGGAAGGTTTGTAAATGTCTTTCACCATTAAAAAAAAATATGCAATTTGACTATCAGATTTGAGCCTGATTTTTTCTTTCCTTGGCACACGAAAGACCTGTTGATATCTCATTTTGGTGAGGAAAATCTAGGGATGTATTTTACCATTAAGATGAGATCTAGCCTCTGGGCTTGATTTGATCTTCCTTTTTTTCTTCCCGGGAACGCAAAGAACTAGATTTGATAGATTAGGGGTGGAAGTGGTTGGCGAGTAAAAGGAAGATTGATCTACCAGAAGAAGGAGTTGAATGCAGGTTTATGTGCGAAGATATCCACCCCCTGAGCACCTGAGAATTTTTTTAAAAATATGATTTTGGGAATCACGATCAGAGATCATGGTGAGCACTGGTGCACTCTATTTTTGGATTTTGGGGTTGGGGAAAAATTTGTTGAAAAATGTTATAAACTGCATGAATTTACTGTGTAAATGGTTGGAGTGTAAGGGGTCAGGAAATAATTTTCTAAAAGAAAATATTGATAGTATCCGTCTCTCTGAGGGGCTATATGAGAAACTTACATGCCTCTTTTGTGTTAAAATTGATCTTGTCAAGATGGTTGCGAGTGTACAGCCATTGAAAAGCTCTAAGATTGTTGTAGAAACTTTCCCCTACTGATAAGTTTAATAAAATTTGAGTTATTCCGTGTTGACTCTAGGCAAAATTGTGTCTTCTTCATTTCTGAAGGTATGCAAATGGTTTTTCTTTTTCTGGTTACAATATTGTATCAAAATCCCTCTCAATCACGCAGATCTCAATCCTTGTGATAGTTTATTGGCATCTGTAATTTATTTTTTTTAGAAGAGCTTTCATCTATGGAAATGAAATAAATAATTTAAAATAACATTTTTCTTTCATCTGTTGAGAGAGATTATTTGTAAGCCTCTGGGTGTATCTT
Organism: Taxus chinensis; assembly: GCA_019776745.2. Taxonomy (NCBI): domain Eukaryota; kingdom Viridiplantae; phylum Streptophyta; class Pinopsida; order Cupressales; family Taxaceae; genus Taxus; species Taxus chinensis. The sequence goes on from CM034151.1 coordinate 803,976,683, forward strand.
AGGCACGATCGATCTTGGATTTTAATGTTTCATTGAATCTTCTAACTCAATCCTTCACACTAGAATATCATAGTTTGTGTGAAATAGTGCTGATTTGGGCCTCCATTGAAGCACAAATTCTGGATAAAGGAACATTTCAGCTATCTCGAAGCATTCTGTTGTGTAATCTCCCCAATTTGTAATAAACTCTAAAATATCTGGCATATCAAGTTCATTCTTCCTCAATTCACACCAAAAATACATTTAAAAACAACATATTCTACCTGTACTACCCCTATTTGTCATGTGTGTATACAAATACATAATTTTTACTACCAAAACATGTAGAAACAATCAGGATTCCCAATGTCTTTAGTAAAATTTGCTTTGTTTTGAAAATCTCTCCATAATCTAGAAGTGACAACTCGTGAGAGTCAGATTTGGTTTGTTGATCATATTTTCCCAAGGTCTTTTCTATAAAATTTGTGCAAAAGAAGGATTTACTATCATTCTTCAAAAAAAAAGGTTACAAAATAAGTTCTCTTACCTTGGTTGAAAGGCACAACCTAAAATAGTTAAGATAATATCACATCCTCTAAAGGTGCTACCCACTCCTTCCAAAGCCTGTGTGCTAAAGAGTCAGATAAATTGTTCACCCGGATACAAAATGACATACATAATCATCTATCTTCCTTTGAGTGTCCTATCAAATCCATGATGTTGCTTTGCGTTTGAAGGAGATTAAATTTGGGTACCAACAACAGGTGCCCATAACATGTCTTTGGAACCTTAGGCTTCCCTGACCCTTAACAAATGATTTTTTATAAGAACTTATGACACTTGTGCATTTTTCGAGGTCTTATTGTGACACTTCGAGTTCCTAATTTAATAAATTTCCAGCTCTATAAACCTTTTTCATCATTGTGAATCATCTAAGTCTTTTTATCTCTTCATTGGAAACTAGGGTTTTAAATTAAATTTTTTTATTTTCTTTGACCGAATCTTTATTTAACAGTTTATATTAAGTGTTGTTACATATTTAAATTTAAGCATCTATTTAGTTTAATATTTCCTTAATCTAGGATTTCGTTCGAAGCAAAAAAATGGTGAGTTAATAGTATAAATATGATGCTAGAAAATCACGTATGTTTTATGGGAATAACTATATATTTTTGAGAATTAGGATGAGGACTTACATAATATCTTTGGGATGTAATGTTTTGCAGTCACTGATAGATATGTATATTGTTCCTCTCAATATTCTACCAGTTGCAACAATTAAGAAATATTATAATATTAATTCTATAGCCATTCTTTTCATTTTATTTTGTTTGGGAGAATTATAACTCATCAAATTGATGAGGTATACTTTTTCTAAGGCCACGTGGAAAAACATTATAGTTATCCATGACTGTGAATCTAAGGTAATCATGTTAAAAATACTTACATACAGGAATTAGTTTTAAATCCTAAAGATGAAGGAAGAAATCCCATTGAATGTCTAAATATTTAGTCAATACAAAGGAATATCAAGAATATTGCACACCACTAGAGATTTGTTTAGTTAGGTGCTAACCCCATAAGGAGAACCAAACCCTACCTTAGTAGGGAACCAACCATAAAATAAATACCAAACCCTATTTAGTAGAGCACTAATTCTAAAACAAGGATAAAATCCGCCAATGTTACCATCAAACAACTCATCAACCTAAATATAAAGATCAGCTAATGTCCTTGTTTCTTTAACAAGTGATTGTGATTACTTTGTCATCTCTCTCCACTCTAAGCCCTCTCAAACAATACTCTCTCCTTCTTCTATCATATATGTTAATCAAGTAAATTATCCTTGTATTTCCTTCTTCCTTTGCATTTTCATATTCTCATCCACTTATTTTATTTTCCCTAGATCCATTCAAACACTCTCTCACACCTCTTCTTTGTCATTAAAATCTCTGTCCACTCACATAACTCAAATTAAAAAATATACCATGCTCGATACACATGAATATTTTCATTAAATCCTCTAGGTTGGTACACATATAAATAAGTTTGCTCATATAAATATTAATAAATATTATATTATAATAAAAAATATGTTTACAAATACCATTAGGTAAAAAAAAACTCATAATGAAAATACAACCTTATGCTTATCAAAAAGGTCTAGAAATAAGGACTCACACCAATGGTAATATTATAAATTTTAAACACATAGGACATATCCATCATGAATCTATCATTACCATAGATATTGTAATCATCCTCTAAGAATCGTCTACAAGCTTAAACAACTATATAACCCTTATCTTCACCATGACATGCTACATAAGACAAACAACTATCATTAAGTCTTAAGCACCTAAATACTAGTCATAAAAAGACAAAACATTCACACCTAAAATCACCCCTTCAAGATGAAAGTATCATATCATTGGATGCATCATGATGTCTTTAAACCCATAAAACTCATGTAACCTTAAGATTAGGTCATAAGACCTCAAAAAATTTACATGTCTAAAATATATCCACTCTATTATAAGATGACAAGAACCAATCTCATGATAACAAACCAGTAAAAATAAAACATAACTTCTAATAAATACAACCACTTGGAACACTTAAAGGGTACTCTAAAACTCCTCCTCAACCACCCACATGCATATGTTACATGAAGAAATCCAAAAAAGCATACTTTTCCCCACTATTTCGTTTGTAATCCTAATAACATCAAATCATCCAATCGTACAGAGCTATCAAACATGTTTTTTTGTACCTCTACCAAATATCCAAGTTCATGTATGTCTGCACTAGAAAGCATTTCATCACACACCCTTTCATAACTTAATGACTAGTTTTTGCCTCTTTTAGCCATTAGTAGTAGGTCAACTTGCGGGGAGATAGAATAAATTCCATCGGAAAAACTTGTCAAAAAAATTTTGTGGTAAAATTTCACACATCCCATACTTACCCCTAGATAAATTCTTTCACTAGGAAACCTACAACACATGACTGCACGTATAAATATTCATAAAATAAATGTTTTGGTGTAGCTTCTCATTACACCTAGATCATATGAATGCCACCAACATGATCTTTAAATATTCCTATAAATATTTTAATCATCACAGAATATTTCCCAAGTCATTTGGAGATGAAAAAATTCATATATTGCCTATCACTCTGAATCTATGGTCTAATGATAGTTTAAACCCACTTCACTTCTTAAAAATAATTCATAAATGATACGAAATTATTTTACCTCATTCTAACTTTAAAAAATACTCTTGACACAATGAAGAAGGGATCAAGTCCCCATGAAAATATTTCACATGTGAATGAGTAATTAAATGTTTAATTTCAACCTAGGAGTGGCATTTTTGAAAGTTTGGCATAGAAAAAGATATTTTTTATGCTTTGTATTAAACCTCCTGAAATGAAATTATGCACACACCATTGCAATAACATTGTAGATTTTCTTCAATACAAATCCATGTCTTTTCACATTTAAAACTATCCATACACCATGGTTTTCCCATACCCAATCATCTTTTCTTCATGATATTTATTCCTAAGGTATTTAAACAAGCATTATATATCATAATTGTGACCATGTACACCTTCCACACCTCATATAAAACCTTAAAACACCCTTCACATACTTCATACTGAATTATCTTAGCCTGGTCTTCTTCATACATTAAGATATGCATATACTAGGTCTTGGAAAAATACTATAAAGGTCTCTACCACCATATGTCATTCTAAAAATGATATTATCAACACCTTATAGACTCATTAACACCTCAAAAACATATCATTTAACAAGCAAGTCACCATATGAACCTTCATACAACCTTTGAAGATCATACTCAATGTCACACAAGCTGAAGCATATACAATGAACATGCATACAAACCTAAAAACCATGCCACTTCACCAAAAAAAGGTATTACCAATAAACCTTCGATCATTTCCCCTTGTTTGAAATCACATATAAATGGTTATGCCACCAATACACCGTGACATCAATGACAAAAAATATGACATAATGTCAACCATATTTATGAAGTTTGTTTACTTAAACCATCCCAACACATTATTTTTTTGTCAACCCCCGACCCATAGCATTTGCAATTATCCTATTTTAGATTGATCTAAACCTATTTCTACATAGGATTCTATGTCAAAACTAAAATGGAATATAACAACTGATGGTTGGATTGTAGTTAGGAATAATAAGGTTTTAGGTATTAAATCCATTTATATTGTGACCTATACTCCTCATTCACGTCTTCTATGTAAGTATAATATGGGTTTAGGTCCTTCCTCCTCGTTTATTTCCATTCCTTCTTATCCCTCAAAAAGCCAAGTTTCACCTTTGTAAAATAGGATTATAGGAATTTAGCTTAAAAATCTAAACCTCTTCATCATTTTCATAGTTCATCTAATCAATTATCCCATGAGTCACTGGGAGAAAATTGGGTTAACTGTCATTCCATATATATATCGATTTCTCTAATTCAAACAAGATCACTCTTGCTAATAGGTTTGTAATTTTTTTCTTAGAGGATGGTGTTTAAGACAATCAAGGTGAGCTTGAAATGTATAAATTTTGATGAATTCAATCTCTTGGAATCTTTCGGGTCTCACAAATCCCTCTCGCAATTTTTTTTTACGGTTATCCTTTTAGCCATCTAGTCGCTTGGTTATTATGTGTTTAAATGATGTTGAAATTTGTTGTTTTTACTTCAAAATATGCTAAATTGCAATGCTCCTATTTTTTTAGATTTTCATACTTTGCATATTGATACAAATGGTGGTTTTAGTACTTCCATCTCTGAGATATTTTAATCCTTAATTACATCCTCTAGCAATAATCTTGTAAATCAGGCCATGTAGGTGATTGTTTCTATTAATGATTTTTATTTTGGTATTAATAATGATTATGCTTCTAATGATGGGATGGAAAGAAAAATGTTATAGAAATGGGTAGGTAATAACTTTCCTATTTAATATTTTTTTGTTTATGGTGAATTTAATATAATTCAATTCCTTGGTGACAAACTCAGCACCCTCACTATGTATTGGTGTGCTGGTGGGCGCGTCTTGGGATTAATTGAAATTTCATTAGTGGATTCTTGATCCTCTGGTCTGATAATAGCAAGAGTTGAAGTCTCAAACGTTATATACTTGTAACAATATTAAAGAAGGATTTGATTCAGATCTTAAAAAGGCTTGATCTTGCGGTTCTCTCGTAATAACATATATATAATTTTAAAGCACAATGTATCTCCCATGTCATGGTGTGGTCTGATGTTATTTTTTAAGATCATAATCTTATCTATTTCAAGATTATCCCGCATTTTACCCCTTAATAAGTCTTGTCTAATCAATTATTTCTTAATGTTGTCTTGTTGAGTCACTTAATGGTGGTCCCTCTTATTTCCAATGTTTTCAAAATAACGACACGTCCTCCTTTTTCTTCCAAGTGGTTTGAGAGGTTGGAAGAGGAAATAAAGTGAACCAATCAATTCCTTTTCCAATTTGGAAAATAGGTTTCACGTATTTTTTAGCACATGGATTTAGCTCTACATAATGAATTTCGTAGGGTTTTTATTATCATTGAGTCCAATCCTTTCGACACCCATATTTATTTCTTTGCTTCCAACATTTTTCATAGCCTCAAGCACATGGAATATCACTTGATCCATGGAGCCTCGATCTGGTCAATGCTTCATTGGCTCAAGTTGGGAGACAAAGAGTTCAAGTATTATTTCAAACCTCTCCATTAAAATAATCCCTGAGGACAAATTAAAGTTAATGAAATTTCACAGATTTGGCTCATGGAAATAATTGGGATCATTAAATCTTTTATGCAATATTATAAGTTAGTATTTTAAGCACAATAGTTTACCACCTACTGAGTGGCTGCCATGTAATAATCTGTTGAGGTTATTCCCTGAAATTTTTCTCCTCATGATCATGTTTGTTACAATGCCCCTCTTACTTCGGAAAAGATTCATATTTATCTTATGTTCTTAGATTTTGATAAATGTCCTAGGCTGGATGGATTTCATTGTGAGTTATCTAAATTAACTTGTTCTTTTCTTGGCCCTAATTTATTTTATGTCTATAATGAAGCGCTCTAATCCAATTCCGTAGGGAGATTCATTAATCCAGTCAACATCAAGTTCATCCCTAAATCATGAAATCTTGAATTGATGACTAGTTAGTGTCCTAAGTGACGCCAAAAAATTCCCATGTCAAATGACGCCAAAAAACCAACACTCAGATTATTAAAGATTATTTACATTAATTAAATATTAGTTAGATTAATCAGGATTATTAAAATCTTATCTATTTAACCAATAAATGTCATGTGGAATAAATTTCATTTATTAAATCCAGTATTATAAGTTTCTAAATTTTACCAATGCACTAATAAATCCTAAAAATCATTTTATTCAATTAAGTAATCACTCCTTAATTAACGTCATTTGATTATCCACTTTAACTTAATAATAAATTTAAAACAATCAAATATAATTTATTCTCCAACCTTAACTAATTAAATCTCACCCCACCAAGGTTCATTTAAATTAACTTTAGTAGCATTGCTAACACAACATCAATCATTTCCGAGAAAACATTACTCCTAAGCAACCCCTTAAACTATTTCCCTTGTACATACACACATTAACCCATCCCAAGAGCAATATTAAATTAAAAGACAATTAAAATATCTCTTACGAATTTAATTTCCTCTATGCACGACAACATACTCTTAGGGATTTATTTGATTAATTTACCCTTACATTATAAAATTTATCCACCCATCACTACGGGATGAAAATTAAATCCCATCCGTAGGATTTATTTAATCCTCCCCCTTAGATATTAGGGTTCCTTATTTTTCCATAACTTTCCTGTGAGCTCTATAGGTACAACTCTAGGGAAAGCATGGATGGAGGAAAGGAATCATGGATTGAAAATTTGTTGATGACGATGATACGAGGATAACAACGGGAGGATTTTCTCTCCCATTTCTCATATTCCTTCCATTTTATAAATATTTTTCAAAGTTTAATAAGTCTGAAATTTTATTTTATTTGGGTTTTAGTTCTACCTTGAACATATGTTCATATTTCTTCTTTTTTTTTAAAGCGAGAGGTTAATCTATTTTTTTTGTTTGTTTCAAAGAGCATAATAAGACCAATTTTAGGCTGGGTGTGGACATTTTAGGGTGACCTCTCTGTAATGTATATTATTTATTTATTTAAAAAAAAAAAAACTATGGGTTGGGTGGCATGTCCAACCCAATAAATTTTATATGAGTGGGGTGGGTTGACCATGTCGCCCACCCCTGGTGTGCAATATTTAGGGTGGGAAGCATGGCCGACCCACCCCCATTTTACCAAAATGTGGGGTGGTTTGGCCGTGCCACCCACCCCACTTTTCTTTTAAATAAAATTTTCTCAAAGAAACTAAGTTCCAAATCATATTAGATATAAAATTAGTCTTATTTTTTTTATACTATATAAATTCTATATATTTATATATGTATATATTTAATAATATGTATACATACATACATACATACATACATACATACATACATACATACATACATACATATATATATATATATATATATATATAACATATCTACACACTATTTCGGTCACAAAATGATGATGTGAGTAGGTTAGTTACGGATTTGATCAATCATTATTATTTTTATGCTATTATGCTACTATTTTTTGGTTGTATTTCAAGCAGTTTGTTTTCTACTACTGGGATTTTGTGTCAAATATTGAGTTTGAAATTTTCTACAGTGTTTTTCATTATATCAAAATGGATATTTTAGCCAACGAATATAAATGTCTAAGATTATATATATACTTGGGTAAAACATTTACATCTCATTTTCATATCCATTTTGCATGGAAGAACATAGTTTGATGTACAAAAACATTTATTTCGGTGATACATATTTTGTATAGAAATTTCAAGATCGTATTTAAGGTACAAACATACCTATAAACTAATTTAATTCCATAGAAAAGAATACAGAAAATAGAACACATTCCTTTGAAATTCATACAGGAATAGTGAATGGAATCAATGGAAATATGGGGATAACTTATATATATATATATATATATAGATATGGAGATATACATATATATGTATTCCTTAAAATAATCTACAAGATTTTTCCAGCTTAGTACATGTTATCCCAAATTCACCCTCAAGCTAGATTTTGGTAACTTATGAAAATTCTTCAGGGTCAAATAGGTTGAATGGTTCAAGGGAAAAAAATTCAAATTTTCAGGGCACCTCTCCTATTTTCCCTGAGTCTCCTTATCCAAGACAAATCCAAGGAGTTAGTACAAATTGCAATAATCTTAAAATACAAGGTTGCAGGACTATTTTAATGTAAATCAGGTATGAGACATGCGGATGAAACTAGGGTGGGTCGTACCAGGGTTCATCATACTAAATTCGGGCCTAAAAATACTAAGGAGACAGTGAAATGTGGTCAAAGTCAGGGTTTTTTTCGGCCCCAGGTCGCACAAGTTCACGGTCAAAACCCCAAAAACCTGATTTTTTTGAAATGGCCAAAAAACAGAAGGAATCGGCGAAGTCGGGTAAAAAATGTCCCCTGTGGTTTGTAAGACATCGGGACATGTGGTACCTACATTGCCAAAAATCACCGATTTGCAAAAGAATCAGCAAAGTCGTGTCTTTTTGGCTAAGGCCCCATAGGTACGCGCAGGACATGAGTTCGTCTGAAATGCCGAAAATAGTCTATCATAAAAGGAGATATGACGAATGTGGAGGTCAATGGCCCTGATAGCCTGGTCAACATACATGGAACATGTGGGACACCAAAATATGAAGTATCTGAATAGGAAGGAGACTTGCATGTGGAGTGGGGTTTTTTGTCTTTGGACAACTTGGACAAAAGGACCCAAAATAGACTGATATGTCCGCATAAAAATGAAAATAGGTACAAATCTGATCTTGAACTTCGTATGACACATAAATTTTAACCCCGAGCTCTAAATTTCATGAAACATATTCAGACTCTAGTACAATTAAATGTTTAGTCCCGTTAAATGAAAGAAATACTTGGCTAGACCCAAAATAGCTTCCCGCACTCAGAAGGCCATAAATTTTACATTTCTCAAACAAAAAAGCACAAAAATTTATACCATTGGAATTGTGGTTCCAACTCCAAAGAATATAAATCAAGAAATTTATAATTTGGCAAGTAATCAATAGTGATATTGCAAAAAACGTGCCTAGTTTTAGAACAATGATTTTATTTGGTATTTAGGATGCATTCAATGAAGCATAGGCTGATCATTTCTCACTATTGCAAGTTATAGAAAATATAAGAGTATTTTTACAAGTAACATACACATCATTTCAATCCATTTACTACCTTTTACAAGTGGTCGAAGGAGAGATTTCAGGATTTTCATTTTCCCTCTCTCTCTCTCCTCTTAGAAATCTATAAATTTGAGTGTTGGGATCATTGAAAAAAGAGATAGTTTTGAGTAGCAAAACTCTGTCAAAATTTTTTTTTGAATCAAATTTGTTTTAGACCCTTGTAGTGGACTCCTTGCATGGTGATACTAGTCCCTTATTCTGTAATAGATTGGATTGTGCATATCAATGAAGTAATAGATACAAGTTTGGGGAAACTTCTTCCAATGCTCTCTTTGTTTGCATTCTTCTTGCCCTTTCAAACTTATTAACAAATATATTTTGTCTACCTTATAATCTACAAGGATTCTTTCTCATTATGAATGTATGGAATATTGTTGTGAACGCATTCGTTGGGATGTGGAGAATAGTTACCACCCCTTCTAGTATGCACTTTGTTTCTGGTTTTCACACATTGGATACTACTCTCAAACCCTCCTTTTCTGGTGTATCACCGCTTTAGTGTAAGTATTTGTTTTCATGCACTCTCTCTCCTTTCTCCCTTGGAAATTCTAGATTAGGATTAGATAGTTTTCCCTGGATTAGAGTAGATTTTGGAAGGTAGTTTAGGATCAAGAACCATCTTTCTCTAGAGGTCTATCTCAAGTAGAAAGTCCCACAACTTGGAGATAGTACCCATGTTATCCAAACATATTGTGACCTCAAGCACGCACACTTGTGTAAACCGTAGGGTTTTGTGATTAAGAGATAACAGTAGATGTTGTAATTACCAATATTTTATAGAGTTTCAAATGATTTTCTGTGATTCCTAACAAGTAGATTTTGCAAAAATTTCCCCACATAATATTCAGAATGTAATTTTTCCAATCTCGTAAAAAGTTTCTAAATAATTCCATATTTTCCTCATAGGAAGATTTTAAAATAATTTATAAAAATAATACAATTCTTTCATTCTGCAACTTCAAGTGCATACAAAATTCACAATATTTTAAAATTCAAGTAAATACCATCCCTCCACAAAAATGGTGAGAGACAACATGGCCAAATAAGAAAATAATCCCCTACAACTCCACTATAAATCCTCCAAATTTAATTATCCTCTTACATTTAATCCTGTAACTTCTTCTTTTTCATCTTATATTTAATCCATCAACTTCTTCTTTTAACCTCTAGCACACAAACAAGAAAATAATCGAGGCAACTCTCTCCTCCCAGCCAAGAATCCAATGAAGGGGTAAATCCAAACCACCTCATTAGCACCTGAGCACCAACCATGACATAATGTGAGATGTTCACAACTATGAAAAAAAAACAAGGGCTTCACATTTACAATACACACACACAAGCATGTATTCCAACACATGAGGTAAACAATTAAAAACTTGCAAGATTTAATCAATCACAAAGGCTCTATCTAGAGCCCAAGGAAAAGGGATAGTCATGGCCACCTCTTTATACCTCCCTAGTGGGTTAAAGGTCCACCAAAGAACCTCCAAAGTGCAGATCAAAAAACACTTTTATAATATCTTATCTCTCTGTGATGCAAATATGAAAAATGCAAAATAATTTAACCTTTTCTCTCCCCATAGGTGGAGCACCTCTCCCACACTCCCTCCTCAAAATAACCTCACAAAACTACCTTTTATCTCCCTGATGGCCCCCATATCCCATTCTCCCCCACACCTTCCTTAAGGGACACACTACCTAAACCACACAAACATACACATACATACATTCATTAAAATTTCACTAACATAAACAACAAGAACAAATAATAACATGAGTTAAGCTCCTACCTTGAAATTGCTATGGCAAGATACTTTGTTTAAAAAAATCCACTCCAACTCTTTTCCTACAGAAAAAATTTCAAGAAAGCTCTTTTGAAATCCAAATCCAAAATCAAAACCAATTTCTTCTCCAAAATTCTTAAGCTAAAATAGTAAATCAATAACTATAAAACTACAGGTAACAAGGCGAGCCACCAACTGAGTAACCCAAAAGTCTTCAAAAAGATGAACATAAACAGACAAGATGGACGGAGAGGTTATGTGGATCCCATTTAGTATGCCAGTTCATCTCCCTCAAATCCACATCAACAATTTCCCCAAAAAAACCAATACATCATAAAGGGGTAGGTGAGGAGATACCTCAACCAACTTTTTAGACAAGTTCACTTTTGAACATTTAAACGTTCAATTTAGAGGATAAAAATTTGAGGGTAATAATTTCTTCTTTCCTCTCAATTTTTCATGGTTACAGGCCTAAACTTGTCCCCTTGGGTCATAGGTTATGATAGGAGGGAAATCTAAAGAGTTTGGGATAAGTAAAAAATTGTCCCAAAAGCTATCAAAAAATTTCTCGAAGCAAAAATCCAAGTTTGGGCTTATGAATGGCACACATACCAAATGCCAAATTAAAATTCAAATAAAAGAGGTGATTGTAATAAAGCATATTGAAATTAATATTTTCCTCTCTCCAAAATCCATATCATCATAGTATCCATTAACCCCTATGGTTAAATTATCTAAGAAAATCAGCATAACAAACAGATCAGAAGATAAGGGGAACATTAGAACACTATCAATTTACATAGTTAACACTTGGGATACATGACAACATAGGATTATATGGGTATAAGGGTACATTAGAACTTAATTAAAATCACAAAATCCACAATTAAATAAATAACATAACCTACAAGAAACCGAAAATAGAAATACAACAAATACCTACCCATTGTCACATGTAAGGTGATCCCCCATAGAGACCTCCAACTAGAGGGAACACAAGAAGATGTCATAAACACAAACACAAACACGATGGCTGCTAAGGTAACCATGTTTTGAACATGCGACATTCCTTCATGGTTGGCCTTCCTAGTACCACATTGTTTGTGTGATTTTTGTTTCCTATAACCACAAATAACACCACCTTTGGCCTCAAGGCCACATCAGTATGTCAAACAAATAAAAAACATGTATAATCATCCGTCATAAAATTTTCATCATACATCATAGTATATATTTCCATTCTAAATCAAGAATTTAAGATTATCCAAAATCACAATTCACATATTGATCACCTAATATTATTACGAAATCAATAAATCATAATATGTATATACACATTCTCAGGCGATGCATCAAAACATAATCACAACTTCTATGAATCCATGATTTCATTATATAGGAATGTAATTATAAATAAACACATACTGCAATGTCTACCAAGATCATCTAGGAGTCCATATAATCCATTATAATAGTTAAACCACAATAATATTCCATGTCCATATAGTTTAGAAAAACGGTAACTAGAATAATATAACAATATCCCTGTCTCTAGGTAGATAATGAGTATCAATGAAGAAAAAGTGGTGTCAAAGAGGAGTGGGCACTACATCTCCCTCCCCTTAGACTCACCTTCCTCTTGGAAGTCAGGAAAAGAGGTAAGGAATAAAAGTATATAAATAGTTCAGCCATGCCTTTCGTGGGGTTTCTTTAATTTGAATCAGGAGTGTTTCACTCAGAACCTGAGTTTGGTGCAAGACTATTGTGAAAGAGAGGGGATACTATAGGGAACATATGCCAACCTCCTCCAAACATGATTCTTAGCATTCACATATAAAGAATAATCTGTATGAGGTTAAACAAGTTACAACATACAACATTTAAACAGGAAATTGTCCATGGAATCCCAGTAAATGACAACTAAGGTCCATGAAGAATAGGAAACATTTGTGTACACAAGGTGTCCACTTAGCCACACATGGGTGCAACGCATGGTAAGAAAGGAAATTGGAAGACTTCTTCTTAGGTCGAATTACTCTTTAATGTTTTCTATTTTAGACAAGGTTAACAACTCCCAATCATGGATATTGGTGGATATTGCAGAACATGTAATTTAGCATTTCTTTATGTATATACTAGCATCTTAGACTCATACCGGTTTTGACTATATTTTGATGCATCATTTAACTATGTGTACATTGATATTATGGTTTATTTATTTCTTGATGATATCAAGTGAACAATATGTGAATTGCACGATTGTTGTAAAATGTAAATTGTGGTTTTTGATAATTATAAATGTTTGATTTAGAATAGAATTACATACCATTATGTATGATGATGACTATATGATGGATTGTTTATATATGTGTATGATTTACTTGGTGTATTGATGTGGTCTTGAATCCAAAGGTGGTATTATTTTTTGGTTGCAGGAAACGAAATCACACAAAACAAAGAGGCACTAGGAAGGTCAACCATGAAGCAAATTCATGTGTTCACAACATGGAAACCTTGGCAGCCATCACATCTATTTTTTTTTTATGTCATCTTCTTGATTAATATTTATTGGAGGTCTCCATACGGGAGCACCTTACATGTGACCATGGGTAGCTACGTTTTTGTGTTATCTTAATTATCTTGTGGTTATGTGGTTTATTTTTACTATGGATGTTGTGATCTTAATTGAAATTCTAATGTACCATTGTACCCCTTTTTGACTATGTAATTTGTAGTTGAGATAAATTATTATTGTCTTGACTTTAATTATGTGCAAACATTCTCCCTGTTGTTTCTTATGCTTTTTATGTATCTTGGCTCAATTATGTTAACTATAGGGGTTAATGGTTAATGTGATGATGTGTATTCTTGGAGGGAAAGGATTCCTTGGAATATAATTTCTTTCTTTCACCTCTTTTATCTGAATTTGAATTTGGCAACGGTATGTGTTCCATTCCTAAACCTAATCTTAGATGTGGGCTTTGATACCAAATTTGAGAGCTTGTGGGACAATTCTCACTTGTCCTACATGCTTTAGACTTACCTCCTAACTTAACCTATGACCCAAGGGGTAAATTTACACCCTTAATGAAGAAACATTGTTGGGAAAGATGCAATTATTTCCCTCATGTTTTGATACTTTAAATTTAAATTTGAAATGTGTAAAAGGGATTTTGAGTGCAATTTAGTCATGGCATCTCCTCACCTACCTCTATATGATGCCTTGGTATTTTTGGGGAGTTGGTGATGTGGCATTGAGGTAAACAGAGTGGAATCCTATATGGATCCAGATCACCTCTCCCTCCATGGAGTTTATTTATGTGCATCCTTTTGATGATTTTAGGGGTTACTCACATGGTTTCTCACTTGGATAACCTCGTAGAGATTATTTTGTAGGTTATTATATTTTATTTATCGTCTCCCCTCTCTTTCACAATAGTGTTGGACCCAACTCAGGTTATGAGGGAAACCACTCTTGCTTCAAATTAAAGAAACCCAATAGAAGGTGAGGCTTCTATTTGTATACATTTCTTCCCTACCTCTTTTCATGACTTCTAAGAGGAATTCAAGTCTAATGGGAGGGGGATGTAGTTCCCACTCCTCTTCAACACAATTTTTTTCTTTGTTGATACTCAATAGGTTCCTAGAGATAGGGAAATTGTTATACAATTCTTGTTATATTGTTGATAGACTATATGAACATTGAATATTTTGTAGTTTGACTCTTCTCATGGATTATATGGATAACTAGTTGATCTTGTTAGATTTTTTAGTACATCTTTATTTAGTATTACCTTACAATATATTGAGATCGTGGATTCATGATATGGGAGGGAAAATTTTCCTAATGTAATCCTAGACCCATCTTAGCCAACATATTTTCAAACCAAATAGTCTTGCCCCCATTCTTGTATCCCTATAGCTGGACCTATGGAAATGGAGGAACAACTATGGTTAGAAAGAAAGATAAATATCCCATAAGGATAGTAAAGGGAAAATTATAAAACCTAAGAACTAATGGTGAGGATTAAATCCATCCTAAGACTGGGATTTTATCCTCGTCTCTTAATGATATTAGTGCACAAACCTTTATAATTTTTGTGAAAATTAAAACCAATACAACCTTGGGATGTTGTTATAGGGCATGGAGGAAATTAAATGGGTATGATATATTTTAATTAATTATTTTTATTTAATGTTGCACTTGGAATGGATTAATTTAGTAAATGGAAATTTAAAAGGGTTAATGGGTGTATGCTTAACGGTAAATCGCTAAAGGGGTGGCTTAGGAATAATGTTTACTAGGAAATGATTAATGTTATTCTAGGAATGTTATTAAAGCTAATTTAAATGAACCTTGGTGGGGTGAGATTTAATTAGTTGAGGTTGGAGAAAAAATTATATTTGATATTTTTTAAATTTATTATTAATTTAAATTGGATAATAAAATGAAGTGATTGTTTGATTATATAAAATTAATTTCAGGATTAATTAGTTAAATGGTGAAATTAATAAAATTATAATGCCCGATTTAATAAATGAAATTAATTCCACGGGAGATGTATTGGATAAATAAGTAAGATATTAAAAATTGTGATTAATGTAAATAATATTTAATTAACATTTTTAATGTAATCGAAAAACATATTGTCATAAATTTTTGAGTTGAGTGTTGTCATTTTGGCATGGGTTGATGTGGTGATTTTTTGGCATCTAATGGGAATGTTTTTAGTAGTATGGAGTTAAACATGGATTACCCAGAATAAGGACCTTCCATTAGCGATATCTCCATGATTTTATCACATAGGAATGTAGAGAATGATTTATTTATTTAGTTCTCTGAAGATAGGAAATTCTTTCTTTCCTTAGATTTCATTATTACTATTAGATAGGGTTCCTAGTGTTCATATGTATACTTTCATTGTTGATTTTTCATCTCTATTGAACATTTTCCTTTGCTTACAAAAAGAAAATCTTCCATCATTTTTGTTTGGGGATTTTATCTTATCATTTGATCCCCAATGTTTTTAGGGTCATGCATATTAAAACACTCATATAAATAATTATAACCAACTATCCACCCAACTTACCTACTGTTGGCAAGAAAATTTGTCTTGTGGAAAACTTGGTGGGTTTCAAGCCAATGCTATTTGAATATAAGTCCCTCTACTTGAACGGTGAAGCTTCCGTATGTGCATGCAAAAATGGTGATTTCTAATGGTGGCCTTTCGACTAGAGATCTAGCAAGGACACTCCACTGACCCTTTGGAAAAGCTAGCAATTTCTCACTAGACAAGAACTTCATCTGAGAAGGGGAAAGGGAGTGAGAATGGACATAGAATAAATATATGTTGTGAGTAGAATATCATATTCCCACACACATTAATTAGAAGTCTCTTTTACATGCAGTTATAATTGGAAGAGAAACAAATCCGGAGGAGAAGCCACATGACCGAATGAAACTCATTGATCGCAAAGTACCACTTAATTCCTCAATAAAAAAGGCAAAAAATTCCTTCTTTTCTTATTGAAGCTTGGGTAGAGTTTGTAAATAGCTTAAGGAAGGAAGAAATTTGAGGAAGAAGAGAAGAATAAAATAAGTGTGGTATTTTCCATATTTTTCAGTCATAGAGCACTCTGGTCTTCTCTGAAATCAATCCCCCACCCTTGTAATGACGTCAAGAAGTCATTATATTCTTCGCAAGAAACCGTTACAACATTACAAATTATTCACGCCGCTTTGAATTCCTTTATCATGAAGAAAAAACTCATGACAGCTAAAACAAGACCTTGCAAAGAAACCATTACATTTGATTTTCCAGTTTAAATATAGACCCTTTGATTTGCTCCTCTAGCTTTGAATTTGGGCTATTCACGTGGCAGGAATGGATTGGAGCAGTTACAGGGGGGGGAGCCCTTTGCATTTTGTGATTTTTTAGAGATTTAAAAATTTGGAACAAATTGGATTGCAACCCCACTTTGAATTTTCAACTAGGACATGTGGCACATTCTTAATGGAAATGGGATCACGGTATTTTTGTCAACATTTTTACATTTTTTACAAAAAGGTTCAAAAACTCAATTTCCTCCGCAGGCCTGCTACTCTGATTTGACTAGGACACGTGGAACATTTTTTTTGTAGGCGGGTCGTGGTTCTCTTCTCAACATTTTAACCTTTCTTGAAAAAAAGGCTCAAAAACTCAAATTCCCCCACCGGCCCACTGCTCTGAGTTGACTTTCAACGGTGGGCCTTTCCTTTAACTTTTTCCCTGTGGGCTCAAGCTTTGAATTTTGTCTTGTGGGCTCAAGCTCTAAATTTTTCCTTGGTAACCTGATTTTGGCTGCGGGTTTCTTTTTAATTTTTCATCCTTTTATAAAAAGGCTCAAAGTCTTGAATTCCCTCGATGACCCGCTTGTCGACATTGAATTTTCAATATCTTCCACCATGTGGTGATTTGGCACTGAATTGGTAATTGACCTTTCTTACCCCTGGAGTTGTGCCATTGGGACACATGGAGCCGTCCATTGAGCCTTCCATACGCATCTGATTTTACCTTCATTTTGGACCAGGGACAAGTGGAAATCCACGCTCAATTGAATACTACCCCTTGGAATTGCACTCGGAATTACGTTGTTGTGACACATGGAGCCATCCAATGATTTTTTAAATTATAACTCAACTAGACCAATCAGGGAGACCCATGTATCATTGAGGAATGCTGAGGTGAAATTTTTCGGGGAAAGAAACTCCCATCATTCCCAACTGTGGAAAAATTCACAGAGGAAGATAATTTCATCATTTTAATTCCAATTTTTGAATTTTCTTCACGAGCCAGAGGCATGAAGGCAAAACAATGATTCAAAGACCCCGGCCATGGAACAATTGAACCATTTTGATAAAAAATGGGAGGGATAAAAGGATATTACGTGCACAAACCAGGAAAATGAGGATTTCTAAAAAATGAGTGACACAAAGGTTTAAAATGTTCAAGGGCAGAAATTTAGGTAATTCCTTGAATCTCAAACTTTCCTTAGACACCAATGAAGGGCGTGAGCTCAAATTTTTTTTATTTGGAAATGAAAATGTAGAGCTTTTTCAAGAGACAACAGTTGGCTCTAGCCTAGGGACATGGCATGAACTGGTCATGGCTAGGGTATGGCATGAGGATCCAAAATCTCAAGTTTAAAAACATATTACACTTGACTAGTTCATTATCCATTGGGCCTTGCAGAGTCATGTACAATTTTGAGAAAGAAAATAAGGAGGAAACACAAAAACCAAATCACACACAACAAAACCAAACAAAACAAAACCAAAACCGCACAATAGCAAAGGGAAAAACACACCTACGAAAGCACCTATGGTACAAATTGGGGGACAACCCATTTCTACTGATGATACAGTTTCAAGTAATTCCCTCTTTTATGCAATTCTAATGGTGTTCCATCCAAGTATGAGAGGAGAAAATCATTCTCACCACAAGCTTCATGAATTTGGAATGGGCCAAGCCATAATGAATCAAACTTTCCATGGCTGCCTTTTGGTTTTCTTCTCTTGTCCCACAGTAGGAAAAAATATCCAACCTTGAATTCTCTTTCCTTCTCCCTCTTGTCAAATATATTATTTACTTTCAATTGGTGTTCTTTAATTTATACCCACCACTTGGCATCTTCTTTCCTCTAGCTTCTCCAGGAAGAGGATCATCTTGTCAATGGAGTCTTTGTATTGACCATCTTCTATTTATTGCAGTAACTTGAGAGCTGACATCTCAATTGTGAGGGGAATCTCTACCTTAACTCCAAATAACATTTAGAAAGGTGACATATCTATTGGCTTCTTAGGAGTGATCCTATCAGCCCAAAATGCATCATATAATTTCTTATGCCAGTTCATTTACTTCTCATCAACCAACTTACGAATAATGGTAATAATGTTCTTGTTTCTTAACTCAGCTTGACCATTTCCCCATGGATAGTAGTCAGAGGAGTGGGAAGAGATATTCCAAAGCCATAGAGAAACTCTGTGAGATCCTTGGAAGAGAAATAGGTGGCATTGTCTACAACAATCTTCTGTGGTATTCCAAAACGTAAAATGAAATTCTCTTTGATGAAGTTGCAGACCATTTCAGAGCCGGCCTACTTAGTTGGAATGGATTCCACCCACTTGGTGAAGTAATCAGTTATAGTGAGTACATAAGTGTGCCCTTCACTTGAATGAGGATTCAAAACACTAATAAAATTTAGCCCCCATTGATTAAATGGTTCTTCAATCACCACAGACATGAGTGGCGATGCAGCTAGTTATAGATTTCCAACAAATTATTGGCATGCTTTAAATTTGGAAACCCAATCTTGATTTTATATAAAGATGGAGGGAAAATAATATCTTCCTCTGAGGATCTTATGTGTAGTGACCATTGCTGAGAAATTTCCACCACAAGCTTGATCATGATAGGCACTAAACAACCCTTCTTGCTGCTCCTTATCTACACACCCGAGGAAACAACCATTTATGCCTCTCTTGTAAAGTTCATGATTCCATATCACAAACTTGGATTCCTTTAGCTTGAGTTTCCTTCTTTGTTTGTAGTCAAGGTAAGGAGGGAATTCTTCACAAGTGAGGTAGTAAGCAATATCATCATACTACTCATTAGTAGTGGTGACAAATAGCACTTGTGGACTGTCTCCCAAACAGGTTGAGAAAACACCATATTTTTTTCTTTGCTGAGCCTTAATTTCTTCATCTTCCACAATCATATTGCATAGATCATTTCCTCTCACCAGATTAGAGGGTCTAATCTCGAAGTCAAACTCTTGGTTCTTTTCCATCCAACTTCCTCTCTTATCCTCGGGGTCTTGTTGAGTCAAAATGGACTTGGTTGCACTTCCAGGGACCATCACCATTGTCTGGGAATTAAGAATGTAGAATCTTAAACTTTTAACATATTTAACTACCACATAGGCATGTTTCTCCAATTGACTGTAAGTTAGCTTGTGATTTTTCAAGGGAAAGCTCATGAAAGTAATGGGTGCTTCCAAAACTTCATCATTTTTTTGAGCAAGGATAGCAAAGAGTGTATGTTCTGATGCATAGAAATACATGATGAAATCCTTGTTGAAATATGGAGATACAAGAGTTAGAGCTTTGGAAATGGATTTCTTTATCTCCTAAAATGTTGCTTTTCCTTCCTTATCCCACTTGAAACATGTTTGAGGCTTCATCATGGAAGTTATATGCTTGGTCAGTTCAAAAAACGTAGGAAAAAAATGACAAAGGAAGTTTACCTTTCCAAAGAATGAAAGGACTCCCTTCTTGATGGTTGGTAAGGATAGTGCTTGGATAGCTCTGATCCTCTCAAGATCAATGTGTGTTTCATGCTTGTTCAAAATGTGTCCCAGTAACTTACCTTCTTTGACTCCAAAACTACATTTCTTAGGATTTAGAGAAATATCATGTCTTCTACATCTTGCAAGGACTTTCTCCAAGTGACAGATATGATCTCCCCTCCAATTTGAGAAAACTTTGAGGTCATCCAAGTAAATCACAATGCAATATTTCAAATCTTTGAAGGCGAAGTCCATTTCCCTCTGGAAATGTTCTCCAGCATTGATCAAGCCAAAAGACATTCTTCTGTAGATTAAATTGCCCCAAGGTGTTGTGAAGGATATTTTGTTGCAATCGTCTTCTGCCACTTTGATTTGGTTGTACCCTGAGAATCCATCAAGGAAAGAGAGCATTTTAGATCCAGTGACTACTTGCAAAATATGATCCATGAGTGGAAGATGGTAGTTTTCCTTGAGAGATGTCTGATTTAGATTTCGAAAGTCTACACAAATTCTTATTTCTCCATTCTTCTTCCTTATTGGCACAATGTTAGCCACCCATGTTGAATAGTGGATGGGGAAAATAATTCTAGCATTAAGCATATTTTTCACCTCTTTTTCTATAACATCAGAAATATTTGGATTGTAGGTCCTTTGATTTTTCCTGAAGGGCTTGGATCCTTGCTTCAAAGGAATGAAGTGGTTCATTTCATTTGGCTAAAAAGATTTGAGTTCATCATAGGAATAAGCCAACACATATGAGTATTTTTTTAGCAAGGTAAAAAAAATTTCTCTTCTCTTCTGGTGAGAAACATTTACCAATATTGCCCATCCTTGGATTCTCTGAAGTGCCAATGTTTTCCTAATCAAAACCAGATATACCTTGAGAAGACTGCTATTCTTTTTCTTGGATGAATCTTTCATGCTTTTCAAAGAGATCTACCAACGAAACTAGGCCTTTAGGGATTTTGTTTCCTTTCAGTTTGATTACTCCCTCTTCATCAATCCCCTCAACTCCCTCCTTCCCTTTTTTGGGAGTTGATTTGTGGTGTAGGTTTTCAATTTCTTCAAAGAAAATATTATTGAAGTTATCCCTTTCTTCTAAGAAAGATAATATCTGATTTTCATCATTGAAGAGTTTCTAGTGATTTGCATTGTCTAGTACATTGGGTCTTAACACCATCTCAATGGTCACTTTATCCTTGCCTAGAGGAGGGATGAGGTGTCACTAAGTAAGCTGAAACTACTAGAGAATCACCCTTTTCATTATTCTCCCTGGGGATAGCTTCAATGGAGAATGCATCAAAGGATTCAATGCACTCCCACACCCTATTTATATAATGCCTGAGTCTAGGAAATTTTTACGTGATATTGCTGGAAGACTTGCTTCACCACAATCTTTGCATCACATTTGCATCTCATATTTTTATTTCCCATATCATCTGCTTCATTCATGCCTAAGAGTAATGCTTCATATTTTGTTTTATTGTTTGTATTGTCAAATTACAGCTTGTAGGAAAAAGGATATATCTCATTGGAGGGAGAGTATAATACTACACTATCCTCTGAACCTACTCTAGAATGACTGCCATAAAAATACATTGTCCAAATCTGATCTTATTCTTCTTCCATGAGGAGTGGAAAGTTCTCTTCCTTTTGTGATGTAAGGACGTAGTTTCCTAGCCCACCATCTTGAAAAAATATGTTAGCTTTTGGATCATCAGATTTCGTTACTGTGAATTTCATCTTCCTGACTAGTAAAAACTTCTTCATTTATCCTTTCACCGGGACAGTTGCAGATGAACAATCAATTTTTATTTCTCCACCTAGATATCTACAAAAATTTCTACTCAACATCATACCAAATGATGCTCAGGTGTCTTCCACAAGAATGATCAGGAGTATCTTCTTATCAAGGTAATAAGCTAGTATGACCTGAGCATCCTTAATCCTTCCTACTAATGGAACTTGTTTGGATTCCATTGAATAGCATGTTCCATTTACCCGGGTCAAAGTAAGACCAAGAGAATTTGAAACTTTTGCTAGCATCACATTATCTGAGGCTCCAGAGTCTATAATGTAATTGTACAGCTAAAAATATTTGATGAGAAGTGACAGGTAAAAAGGCTCAAAACTATTGGTATTTGAGGCACTAAAGCTAGCATATTTTGAGAATATGGTGTGGGAATCAAGCCTTTAGAATTAGATATTGGGGATGTAGAGTTACCACCCCAGAATGCTTTGATGAATCTATCAAATTGGGTAGGATGTGTTTGTAGGTATTCAATATTTGAGAGTTGTACCTTGATTTTGCTTGCATCTTCCACAAATTCAGATAGAGCTATGGTAGATGAGGAAGAGGTTCCAGCAGTGGATGAGGACCTAAATGGTAGAGCTTTTGTTACCTTTAGTCCTAGGTTCTCCTTTTCAAATGTAGCAATTGACTTGGAAGGAGGTGAGGGTTTAGCCCTTGATTGAAATTTAAATGTTCTTGTAGAACCAAAATTTAGAAGAGAATTGATCTTAACAACCTTTGAGTTGGAAGAAGAGTTAGAAAACTTACTTTGCAGAGCAATATGATGCTTGACAACCAGTGAATCTAGTTTCTCTTTGGATTATTCCATGAAAGGTGGTAATGGTGATCCTCTGTTGATGATCTTGTTTTGTGGAGGATTTCAAGAGCTATCTTCTTTGCTCTTCCTATCATCTGCTACATTTGTTGAGGCTGAAACACTAGTCTTGGATTTTGCATGAGTGAAAACATCACATGAAAAACTTGGAGCTTCTTCATCACCTTCCTCCTCATCATCAATGTACTCAATCAGGCCATTGTGAATGCCAAACTCTTTAATTTCAAGATAGTTTTCATGGTCATCCATGCTTTCTTATTCAATTTCCTCAATGTCTACTCCTTCTTCTAATTCACTAGTGTCACAGATGGCATTGACCGGTTGTGCTTCAAGACCAAGCCTACAAGGGGGTGGAGCAATTCTTGGTCTATCATGAGGATTTTGTGTCCTTAGAGAATTCCTCATTGTGATTTGTGAGAGCTGCTTCTTCAAAGCAGCTAGGTCATTTGCCATTATTTGAAACATTGGATAAGTGGTGACTGAATTTTAACTTTGACCTTTTTGCTTCCCATTTGGTCCTTTCACTTTACTAGAAATAATTAGATCATCATCAGTCTCAAGTAAAAATTCTTGAACTTCCCTCAATGTTCTTGGTTGGGCTCTTCTAAGGAAGAAACCAACTTTTGGTGGCAAAGCACTAATGAAGAACCTTTTCAAGTTATTTTTAGTGGGGACCACATCTTCTGGGATCCTTCTTATCAACCTATTATACCTTGCTATAAAATCTCTCATTGATTCAAAGGTCTCCTTTTTCATCTAAACCAATTAGACCAGTAGATCCTGACAATCTTCTGTGTTCTTGAACCTATGTTCAAATGTACTTCTTATGTCCCCCCAACATGTGACAGATCTTGGGGGTAGCATGTAAAACTATTCAAAAAACTTTTCTTGAAGATACTCCAAAAATAGCCTAACTGAAACATATTCATCTTCAACTCCCAACACTCCACAAGAAGTGATGAATGCTGCTACATGTTCTTCTTGGAGTTAAGAACCATCCCCTTCAAATTTCAGGAAGTTCTTTCTTGAGCCTCTCGAGAGGTCATGAAGTGGTTGTGGAAGGGAAAGTGGACTAATACTCCTTCCCCATCACACATTAGGCCTACGTACTTCATCTTCATGATCAACCATTCTATTCTTGTTCCTAGCCTCTAGTCTTACTAAGGTTGCTTCTATTGTCGTTCTTTCTTCTTCTTCGAGTTGGAATCTTTCTATTTCTTCAAGTTGAGCTCTATGTTCCTCTTCAGCAACTTCCTCTCTTTCAAGCTCTTCATATGTGGGATCAATTTGTCCTTCTTGCATCAGTTACTGGGTGTATCTTCTCTCAGCCATATTGAAAATTTATGCTCTCCTTTGGGGTGCTGGAATTTGTCTCTATCTCTCCAATTCAACACCAAGTTCCTCTTCCAGGTCTATAATCCTGATGGCAATGAAGTATTTATCTACACTTTTTCTATTGTGCCAAATGGTTTATCTCAGATCAGAAGCAATGTCTTCTTGGATGTGAAAGAGTAAATCAGGTCTCTCAATATTAGGATTTCCCTGAATAGTCATGATTTACATCTATGTAGTTCGTGTGATTATTCAATCTCTAGAAATTTTTCACTTACAATTTTCTTTTTTTATGACCCTGAGGTCTTTTTTAGGTTCATATGCTACAAGATCTGCCCCATGGTGGGCACCAAAAACTATTGGTGAGAAAATTTGTCTTGTGGAAAAATTGGTAGGTTTCAAGCCAATGCTATGGGAATCTAAGTAACTCTACTTGAACGGTGCATCTTCCATACGTGCGTGCAAAAATGGTGATTTCCATGGTGAAATTTTTACTAGAGATCCAACAGCGACACTCCACTGACCCTGTGGCAAAGCTAGCAATTTATAACTAGCAAATAACTTCGTCTAAGAATGGGAAAGGGAGTGAGAATGGAGGTAGGAGAAATTTATGTTGTGAGTATAATATCATATGCACAAACACACTAATTAGAAGTATCGTTTACATGCATTTATAATTGGAAGAGAAATAAATCCATGGAAGAAGCTATAAGACTGAATGAAACTCATTAATCATAAAGTACCAATTAATTCCTTAATCAAAAAGGAAAAAAAATCATTCGTTTCTTACTGAAGCTTGGGAAGAGTTTGTACATAGCTTGATGATGGAAGAAATTCAAGGAAGATGAGAAGAAGAGAAGAAGTGTGGCATTTTTTATCTTTTTCAGGTACAGAGCACTCTAGACTTTTCTGAAATCAATCACCCACCCGTGGAATGATGTCAAGAAGTCATTATATTCTTCACAAAAAACCTTTACAACATTACAAATTATTCATGCCTCTTCGAATTCCTTTATCATGAAGAAAATTTTCATGGTGGAAAACACAAGACCTTGTAAAGAAACCGTTACATTTGATTTGCTCCTCTAGCTTTGAATTTGGGTTGTGCACATGGCAAGAAGGGATTGGAGAGGTTACTAGGGGAAGCCCTTTACATTTTTGGATTTTTTAGATATTTGGCAATTTGGAAAAAATTGGCCTATAACCCTACTTTGACTTTTCTACTAGGACACATGGCACATTCTTATTGAAAATGGGATAATGATCTTTTTCTCAACATTTTAACCATTTTTACAAAAAGGTTCAAAACTCAATTTCCTCCACCGGCCCGCTGCTCTGATTTGACTAGGACACATGGAATGTTCTATTTGTAGGTAGGGTCACGGTTCTCTTCTCAACATTTTAACCTTTTTTGGAAAAAAGACTCAAAAACTCAAATTCCTTTGCCGGCCCGCTCCTCTGATTTGACTTTCAATGGCGGGCCTTTCCTTTAACTTTTTCCCTGTGGGCTTAAGCTTTGAATTTTTTCTTGCGGGCTCAAGCTCTGAATTTCAAGTTAGTAGCTTAATCGGGGCTTTGGGTTACTTTTGAATTTTTCATCTTTTTTACAAAAAGGATCAAAGTCTTGAATTCCCCCGATGGCCTACTTGTTCGCCTTGACTTTTCAATATCTTCCACTGCATAGTGATTTTGCGCTGAATTGGTAATTGACCTTTCTTTCCCATGGAGTTGCACCATTGAGACACATGGATTTGGCCTTTGAGCCTTCCATACTTAGTAAATTTTACCTTCATTTTGGACCTAGGGCACGTCGAGAGCCAACGCTCAATTAAAGACATCACCCCGGAATTGTGCTTGAAATTACATCATTGTGACATGTGGAGCTATCCACTAAATCTTTAAAGTATAACTCGACCGCACCAATCAGGGAGACCCATTTATCATTGAGGAATGTTAAGGAAAATTTTGGTAGGGAAAGAAACACCCGTCGTTCCCAACTGTGGAAAAATACACAGAGGAAGAGAACTTCATCATTTTGAGTCTAATTTTTTTATTTTCTTCACGAGACAAAGGCATAAAGGTAAAAAAATGATTCAACGACCTGGGCCATGGAATAGGTGAACCGATTTGATCAAAAATGGGAGGGGTAAAAGGATATTATGTGCACATACCAGGAAGAGGAGGATTTCTGAAAAATGAGTGACACAGAGGTTTAAACAGATCAAGGGAATGATTTTAGCTAATTCCTTGAATCTAAAAATTGCCTTAGACACCAACAAAGGGTGTGAGCTCAAAATGTTATGATTTGGTAATGAAAATGTAGAGATTTTGCAGGAAACAACACCTATTGTTCGAGGTGTTTTTTAAAACTTGTTCTAGATATATCTCAATTATTCATTAGTGTTACCACATTATAAATTTATAGTTCACTACTATTTTCTTTTCTTCACTCAATTTTATATCCAACATTTATCTTTCTCCTCTACCTAAAAGGGGGTGTTTACTCAATGTTACCCACAGAGTTAGCTAGTTAGAGTTTAAATTCTTATTATTCACTATTTTCAAAACGAACAATTTTAATTACCTTCTTAAATCTTTTCCCATTATAAAAAGAAATAAAAAATTCTTACTTCTCTCCCCTTGGAATGTTAAAGGTCATTTACACATTTACCTTGCAATTTATATTCCATATCTTACTCTTAACCATTTTTTTTCCATTGCTTTTATTTAAGCTACATTATTGAAAAGCCATTTGGTAAGATAACTCCCTATTAAGGTTTACTAATTAGTTATAGGGTAATTTCTCTTTTTTTAGATTTATCCCATCCTCCAACAACAATGTTGAACATTCACATTGAATTATATTCATGTTTTTGAAGTTTTCTTCTTACTTTTTTCATTCTAATCATGTTTGCTCATAGTTTTATCCACGCTCAATTTGTTTTAACACATATTTACTCTTATACCTTATATGCTTATCATTTACATGAACACAACTGTTACTTACTAAAATTCTTATTGATTAACTTACAATCCTTAAGCCCTTATTATTTTCTAAGCTACAACAATACTATATGGTTTATTTGCAATGCTCAATTAACCTTCAATATTATTTGATTCTAGTATTTGCTTAATTATTTCCATAATGTTTTGAATTTATCTCTCCTATTATTTTATCTTATAATTTTCATGTTGGTTCCACCATTTTGTGCACTCTCTAAGAATGTTTCAGTGTAGAGTACAAGTCAAAACCAACTAGTATTTTTTATCCTTTATTTACAAGGAAGGATCAAATCATTTAAAAAAATTACTCTCATATAGGTAGCATAATATTCTCGCAAGGGCGAGAGAAAGGACAACACATGTATTTTCTTAAAATTTCAATACTATAACAAAAGTTTCCATTTCCTTAACTTAATTTATGAAGCACTCAAAATATCATCCACAATTATTAATAAGGAAAGAATTAAGGGAATTATTAATGATTAAAACATATTCCAAAACTTGTGGGTTATGTGGTGCTGATTGACATGGAGGACAAATAAATCATCATGGACACATCCTCTCTTGGTGTCCTATAGTCCATTTTACCCACCTCTTCCCTTAGATCAATATCATCGGGGCCTACATATTCAATTTATGCAAGTTCTTGATCTTGAATGAACTTAAAGTGATTAGGAAACGATCTCTAATCTACCTCAAATGATCTATTTGAATAAAAGTGATGGGTGTGGTCCCCCCTATAATGGTCCCTAGGTCTAATATGGCCACACACATCCCATTGGATTGAAAAATTGTCATAACATGCCCAATTCAACATAGGGGTACATGTGAACATTAGAATTTTATTTAATATAACAACATCCAAAATAAAATAAATAACATAACCACGAGATACTTATTATAACACAACCACATACCTATCACATGGAAGTTGCTCCCCCATGGAGACCTGCAATAGACATCAAAAAATAAGATGGCATAACAAGAACAGAAGCATGACAGTTGTATTATTGTGTGGTTCTAGGAAATGAAATCACAAAAAATAAGGAGGGATTAGGAAGGCCAAACATGAAGGAATGTCGTGTACTCACAACACAGTCATCAACTAAAAAAATTACAACATTTTTTAAATACCTTAAAGCTGTTAATTAAATCTTATTTAAATTAAACATGACTATTGAAAGCTTATTTATTTGACCAATACATCTCTTGCGAAATAAATTTTATTTATTAAATCCAGTATTATAACTTTATCAATTTTACCAATCTACTAATAAATCCCAAAACTAATTTTATTTAAGTAAACAATCACTCCTTTATTAACTTCGTTTAATTATCCACTTTAACTTAATGATAAATTTAAAATAATCAAATATAATTTATTTTCCAGACTTAACTAATTAAATCTCTCGCCACCAAGATTATTTTAAATTAAATTTAGTAACATTCTTATCACAACAGTAATAATTTCCTAAGTCACCCCTTTAACTATTTACCCTTACACATATACCCATAAACCCTTTTAACTTTCCATTTTCTACATTAACCCATCCAAAGCACAACATTAAATTCAAAGACTTAATTAAAATACCTCCTACCCATTTAATTTCCTCCATGCCCGACAACATACTCTTAGGAATTTATTTGATTAATTTTCCCATGCATTATTAAATCTATATACACATCATTAAGGGATGAGGATTATATCCCAGCCATATGATTCATTTAGACCTCCCCCTTAGATCTTAGGGTTCCTTATTTTGCACTAAATCTCCTATGAGCTCTCTATCTTTCTTCTAACCCTTACTATGCCTCTACTTGCACATGTAGAGTTGAGGGAAGACATGGATAGAGGCAAGGAAGCCTAGATTGAAACTATGTTGATGAGGATGATACAAGGATAGAAATGGGAGGATTGTATCTCCCATTTATCATATTCTCTCTCTTTTAGAAATATTTCTCATATTTTATAAATCTGATATTTTGTTTTGTCTGGGTATTATTTCTACCCTGAAGATATGTGCAGATTTATTATTATTTTTTTTAAGAAAGAGGTTTCTATATTTTTTATGTGTGTTTCTTAGAGGAAAATACGTTTCATTTTGTGCTGGAAGTGGACATTTTAGGGAAGCCTGACTGCAATGTATGTTATTATTATTTTAAAAAAAAAGAAATTGTGGGGTGGGAAGATTGGTCGACCCACCCACTTTTATATGAGTGGGGGGTCAACCATGCTGCCCACCCCTATTTTACAAGATTTAGGGTGGGCATCATGACCAACCCAACCCCATTTTACACAAATGTGGGGTCGTTTGGCCATGCTGACCCTTCTTTGTTATTTTTTATAAAAGTTTCTAAAAGAAACTAAGCTCCAAATCATATTCGATATAAAATTATTCTTCTTATTTTAAGATAATGTATACATTTAATAATATATATGTATTCATATATATATATATATATAATGTACACATTGTTTTGGTCATGACTTGGTTTTGTGAGAAAGTTAACTACGGATCTACTGATTTGTAAATATTTTTATGTTATTAAGCCATTATTTTTTGTCGTATTTCGGGTAGTTGGTTCTCTACCACTGGAATTTCATGTCAAATATTTAGTTTGATATTTTCCAGAGTATTTTTTATTAGATCAAAATGTCTATGTTAGCCTGCAATTATAAATGTATAAGTTTACACACACACACACACATAGACACACACACACACACACACACACACACACACACACACACACACATGTCTATATATGTATGTGTGTGTGTGTGTGTCTGTATACACAAACACACACACACACATATGTCTATATATGTATGTGTGTGTGTGTGTGTCTGTATACACACACACACACACACATATATGTCTATATATGTATGTGTGTGTGTGTGTGTGTGTCGGTAAATATTTACGTATTAGTTTCTTATCCAATTTATAGGGAAGAACATAGTTTGATGTGAAATATGATTTATTTCCCTGATTTATATTTTTATAGAGATTTCCAAATTGTATTTAAGGTAGAATCATACCAATAAACTGATTTAATTACACAGAGAAAAAAATACATAAATCAAAAGACATTCCTTTGAAATTCATATAGGAATAGTGAATGGAACCCATGACAATATGCAGATAAAACAAAAATATATTTATTCAAATAATCTACAGGTTTTTTCCAATTCAATATAGGCTATAATTACTAATATTTTACAGAGTTTCAAATTATTTCCAACTTTCCTAACAAGCATATTTTGCAACAATTTCTCCAAATAATTTTCGACTAATTTTTTTCCATTTTCTTAAAAAGTTTCTAAATAACTCCAGAATTCTCTTATAGGAAGATTTTACAATAATTAAAAAAAAATACAATTCTTTCAATGTGGAACATCAAGTGCATACAAAATTCACAATAATTTAAAATGCAAGTAAATACAATGCATCGACCAAAATGGTGGAGAAAACATGCCCAAATTTTTAGAAAAAAATCTCTGAAAAATCCATTATAAATTCTAAAATTTTTATTTCACTCTTATATTTAATCATGCAACTTCTTATTTTTCTCTTAGATTTTATCCAACAACTTCTTGTTTTCAACTCCAACACACAAACTAGGGAGGGAGCTAGGATACGATCTCCTCCTAGCCATGAATAAAATGAACCAAACCCCTCATTGGACCTTGATCTCTAACAATATGACAATGTGGGATGTTCACAACCATGAAAACAAAACAATGGATTCACATTTACAATACACATAGACACATACGTAAATGTTCCAACACATGAGTAAAAAATTTAAAATTTGTAACATTTAATCAATCATAAAGACTCAATATAGAGCCCAAGGAGAAGGTATAGTTGTGGCCGCCTCCTTATACCTCCAAAGTGGGTTAAGGTTCTAACCAAGAACCTCTAAAGTGCACATCTCATAACACTCTCATAATCTCTTATCTCTCAGTGATGAAAATATGCAAAATACAACAAAATTTAACCTTTCCTCTCTCCATATGTGGATCACCTTACCCACACTCCCTCCTCAAAATAACCTCACAAAACTTCCTTTCATCTCCTTAATGTCACCATATCGCCTTCTCCTTACACCTTCCTTAAGGGAAAAACTTCTGAAACCCCAAAAACATACACATACATACAATAATTGAAATTACTCTAATATAAACTTAAAGTACAAAGAATAACATGATTTAAGATCATACCTTTCCATTGATGCTAAATCTTTTCTTCAAACGAATCAACTCCAACACTTCTCCACAAGAAAACACTTCAAGAAAGATCTTCTAAAATTCAATTAACATTCTTATTGCAAATTATTGAGACAAAATAGTAATGCAAGAACCATAATAATATAAGTAATGAATCACACCACAAAGTGAGTAACCCTAAAGTCTTCAAAAAAATGCACATTAATAGATAAGATGGAACGAGATATGATGTTACTCCATGTAGGATGCAAGTTTAACTCTGGTAAATTCACACAATAAATTCTCCACATAAACAAAGGCATCATGAAGTGGTAGGTGAGGAGATGCCTTAACCAAGTTTGCATGCAAGTTCACTTTTGCACATTTCAAAGTTCAATTTAGAGGATTACAATGTGATGGTAATAATTTTTTATTTCCTCTAGAGTTTTCATGATTAAAGGACTAAATTTACCACTTGGGTCAACTTGGTTAGTTTAGGAGGGAAGTCTAAAGAGTTTGGGAGAAGTAAAAATTATCCCAAAAGCTCATAAAATTGGGCTTAAAGCTGAAATATGTGTTTTTCCTTAGGAATGGCACACATATCAATGCCAAATTAAAATTCAAATACAAGAGGTGAAAGGAATAAATTATAATCCAAGGAATATTTTACCTCCTATTGGTACCCAAATTAATTCTCCCTCAGAAGGCTGAGTAGCATCACAGTTTTGACAGGAAGCTTAGAGGCAAGCAAAGCACGTTGTGTGTCATTTTGTAGCCAAGGGAAGGAATGCAACTTGCTCTTTATCACTCAGATGTAGAGAAATGGGCAGCACCTTTCATAAGATTTGATCTATCCTCACAGATTTTATGTTGTGCTTTTCAACTAGGGTGAGAGGACATTTTTGTATCCTATTGTTTGTGGAGGATATGGAGATGTCCTTCATTGCAAAATTATTGATAAAACCTTGAGGAAAACATGATCAATACAACAAAATCAACTCTCACAAGTGGTCACCCTAGATAATGGAGATATTTTCTAAGAATAGTCTAGGACACTAAAGACAATGAAAACTTGATTGTTTATGTATGTTATAGTAACAGAGATTATGCATTCATACAAACACAAGACAAACAGGGATAGTATGGGTACGATTGGTTGTTTTCAACTGAATTTTTTGTGGGAGGTGAGGTAGGGATGAACTTGATTCACCATATCCTTGAAAATTTTTACAAAAATGGAGAGCTTGAACAACAAAATGCTTCAGGATAGCTAGGATATTCCTTTAACCAATATATGTGCTTCAATGGAGACCCAGATCAACACTTTTGACATAAACTTCGAGGATCCAAAATGAAGGTTCAAATTGGAAAACTTAACTTAAAATTATCAACCTATGTTTCATCACACCTAAGATACCCTCAAACACTAATAAACAATCTTATAGTCATGTTAGGAGTCACAGTGATTTTAAATTTGTTTATTTCACTATCAAATGAAATCTCTTCTGATAAATGAAATTGAAAATGCCACCAAACTATCACAAGGATAAGATCTTGTGTGATTCACAAAAATTTCAATGTAAGATTGCAAAGGGAACATGAAAACTGCTTGCAGACATTTAGAAATGAAGCAAAGATAAATTTTACCCAAAAATAACGTAGATTAACTCAAGTTTGATTAAATTTATCAGGAGGGGAAATTTTCTAGAACAATCTCAGGGCTTGTTCATGGCCATACACTTGTAACCACCTTGACATGATCAAATTTAACACAAAGGTGATAAACAATTTTATTTATATGGTTTCTCAGAAGGATGGGTTCTATCAAGCTTTTCTCTTATAAAAATTAGTGTTGACCTCTAACACTCTAACCATTTGCATGAAAATATTAATGTAATTTATAATACTTCATTTACAACAAATTTTTCCTCCCAAAACTAGAAACATTCAAAGCACCATTGCATGTTATGACCTTTACCGTGACTCCCAGAATTGGATTTACAAAAAGGTTGTTAGGTGTGCTAAAGGAAAATCTCTCCAAATATTTCTAGCATTCAATTCTTCATTTGGTAAGTCATTCTTCATCTCGTGTGCCAACTACTCCCTCCTCTAATATTCCAAATATGGTTCTTTATGTGCCAAGGAAGGAAAAACTAGAAAATCATATTGAAGCCAATGGCCAGATCACATCTTAATGGAAAAAGATGTTTTCATATTTTTTCACACCAAACCAAGATATCATATTAATGTTCCTCTTCATTTGGCTTGTAGGAGACTCAAAGATATGATAAAAAAACCATAAGAATATGCATCCCTAGGAGATTTGGAGAAACATGGTGGAAAATATGATACAAATGCATAGTTTTTATTGATCTTTCTTTTGAATTTGGACCATCCACATGGAAGATCTGAGTTAAGACGTGTTCGGGGGTTATTTTTTACTATTTACACCTTTTTGGAAAAAATGCCAAATTTATCAATTTTCTCTGCCCCTCTTCCTTTGAAAAATGGGCTTGACACTTGTCCCTATGTGGGTCCCAAAGGAACCCCGTCTAAATTCTGCTATTTCACCTCTTTTTTGGAAAAGGAAAATTTTTCCAAGTTTTCCCCGTATCTCCACCCTTCCACTTCTATTTTCTGATGTTTCTCCTAGCAGAACCATGCTTCCTTCTACACTTTTAACTTCTTTTTCCACAAAAGGAAAAATTTCCAAATTTCCCCTGAAAGTCCGCACCTCCACCATTGACTAGAATAAACTTTTGACTATTCTCTATCAAGCCCACATGCCATTTTGATGATTTTAATCTTTTAAATAACAAGGGGTAAAAAATTCAAGTTCCCCCGATGGATCGCCTCCCAGCCTCTTGACTTTTCAAACAGCCAAGCGTCTCAATGCTGCATCTTGATATGGTCCCCAAAAGTAGAGACGCTAAATGAGGGTAGGATTTCCACATGTCTCAGGCCCTTTAGGAAGTTGCTGAAAATTCTAAAGAAGGAAGACCCGATGGAAACCTGCACTTGTCTTTATGGTGCAACTTGAAGAAGCTTAGAAGGCTTCAATATGATTTGGTGGGGGTGTGCTTCCATTTTATAACCTTTACTCCATTTTTCCAAAAGGTAAAAATATCCAGCTTATTTCTAAAGTCCCGTATCTCTACTTTTAACTTTGCCACGTGTCCTTCTGTAGGGTCAAAGTAAGAATTTTTCCCTGCCGCTTAAATTTTTCTTTAATCAGAGTCTGGCAGGGCCACGGGGTGAGTTCAAACTTTTTCCAAAGTATCCAAAAGAAATATTTCATAAAAAAAACCACCATGCCTCATCCAAATAGAAGAATCCACGTAAGTACAAAAAGAACCAATCAGAATTAAGCAGAACTATGGGACCAAAATTGCCCTTTTGCCCAAAAAGTAAAAAGTGACAAGTTAAAACATTTTCTCACTGTCCCTTGACCAATAAAAAGATGCCACGTGACCACCAAAGGTAGAGGAATAATTTTGACAAGAAAAAGACACCTAAGAGACCGTAAAAAACACAAAAAATCACCATTCATGTCCAGAATCTAATTTTTCGCTAAGGATGATTTTTTTAAAAACAAAACCAAGTGAATCATGGTTCTAAGCATCTTTCGAAGATGGATTTATATTTTCAAAGGCATACAAATATAAATTGATCATTCTCGAGCTTCCATGGTTGGGGAAAAATAGGAAAAAATGGCAGAGCCTGCAGATTTTGAAGAAATTAGGGCTAAAATAGGGATAACTCAAAGACTTCTTCATAAAGGGGCATGACAATAGATTCTGCAAAAAAATCAAGGCATTCAAATGCAGGTAAAAGCTTCAGAACATCCACATCAAGAGATAAAAACTTTCATAACATGTAGATCAAAGGAAAATCAGGGCAAATTGTGTGAGATCAAAATGAGCACCAACACCTCCCCAAAAGCCACATCATCACATTAACCATTAACCCCTATAATTAACGTAATTAAGACAAACACATAACTAACATAAGAACATAAGGGGAACATTAGCACACTATAAATTTTCATTTTCAATAAAGGGTAGATGACAACATCGACACATTTAGGTATAAGGGTACATTATAAATTAATTAAATTCACATACACACTTATATAAATAGCATAACCACAAGACAATTAAAATAGAAATACAACACATAACTACCTATGGTGCCATATAAGATACTCCCCCATGTAGATCTCCAAATAGACAAAAAACATGAATAAGAAAAAAACAAAAACACAAACACAAATACGACGTTTGCCTAGGTGACCATGTTATGAACACGCAACATTCCATCATGATTGACACAAACACAAACACAAAAATGATGGTTGTCAAGGTGATTGTGTTGTGAACATGTGACATTCCTTCATTGTTTTCCTTCTTAGTACCACCTTGTTTGTGTGATTTTTGTTTCTTGCAATCACAAATAACACCACCTTCAGTCTCAAGGCTGGATCAATATATCAAGGAAATGAAAACATGTATAATAATCCATCATACAATCGTCATCATACATTATATTATGTGATTATGTTCTAAATCAAACATTTGTGATTATCCAAAATCGCAATTCACATATTGACCACCTGATATCATTAAGAAATCAATAAACCATAATATGAATGTAAAAATGGTAAGACGATGGATGAAAATATAATCACAACTTCTATGAATATTTGATGTAAGTACATAGAGTAAGTAATGTTAAATCAACATGTACTACAACATCTACAAATATCAGCTAGACATCCATATAGTCCATGATAAGATTCATACCAAAATAATAATGAATGTCCATATAGTCTATCAACATGCTTACAAGAATACTTTAACAATATCCATGTCTCTAGGACGATAATGAGTATAAATGAATCAGAAAATGGTATTAAAGAGGAGTGGGAACTATAGCCTATAACATTTTTTAATGTTTCTTATGAAATTTGTGTCAAGGTTGTTTCTCTTTGAATTATTTATCTGTTAACTAAGATTGTATGACTATAGAAGATGGGTTTTTTGAAAGGGTGCAATATTCGTTATACTATTATTGCTGGTCTTTGAAGGAAAGGAATGGGCTTGAATGTGTCTTTCAATGTCCCTTATTTCTTAAAATTGACTTTGAAAAGGTGTATGATCATAT
The DNA here is from genome assembly GCA_019776745.2 of Taxus chinensis. Lineage (NCBI taxonomy): Eukaryota > Viridiplantae > Streptophyta > Pinopsida > Cupressales > Taxaceae > Taxus > Taxus chinensis. Next base: position 804,013,573 of record CM034151.1, read on the forward strand.
AGAGGCCTTTTATGCTAGTGATGCTAAAGGCATTAGGCTTTGGTGAATTTTTATTTCATTTTTCTAAAAAAAAAAATTACTGATGCATTTTCTCACCTCACTATAAAAATGGCTTATAGTTTGAGATGCGATCAGTCTCTTCCACTCTACCGGGAAGGGGTTTTATCTTGTACTTTCTCTATTTTTCTTACCATTCATTTCTCTTGGTTATCTTATTATTAAGTGTTTTGATCAAGGTCACATTTAGGGATTTTTATATAGATCATTATACGCATTTCATTAATGGCCATTTTTCTACTGATTATTTATTTACTATTATATAAAATGAAAAGATTTTTCTTTAAATTTATCTAGGTCTTGTAATATTTTTTCTTGTTTCAAGGTATATAATTCAGATAGCTAACACATTGGGCTATCAGAAAATTAATGTGCCTATTCCAAAATCCTTAAAATCCTACCCTCTTATAAGTGGATTGGTTATGGAGAAATATATATATATATTTGGAATCCCTTTACTTCTTATAGTTATTATGCAAGAATATTGAAATATTTGATTAAAATGGTTGGGTACAAAGTCTTTTAGTTCGCATCTAAATTTTTCTCTTTAGCTAGGAAAATTCCAAGTTTGTATAGAGATTCTTGTGGTCATCTATGTGTATTATTCTACTTGATTATACCCCTCTTGGGATTCCTTTTCCAAACATGCCAAATTACTTCGTGATAAAATCATCAATTCTCTATGATTATCTCAAAAAAGAATTCACACAATTCAAGATTTGATTTCCCGTAGAGACTAGACTCCCTAGGTTGAGCTCAAGATGAGATTAAATCTTTCCAATTTAGACCTTCCATCTATCTACAAAATTCAAAAATTTATGATGGATGTCATGCTTCAAAAATTTTGTCTTAAACCTCTAGATTCTTAGTGGCGGGATTGGTGACGGAGTCATAGTATTACTTTTTCTCACTATAATGCATAAATTATCAACCAACTTTTGAATCTTATTTCACCTACCATTTTCAATAACAATCCTCACTAGAGGGATTCAAGTTTTCCCAAAAATTTGTCTTTCATGTCTTTCACATGGCTTCAACCCTTTGTTAGAACCTAAAGTCATCCATTTCTAGTGGTGTCTCATTTATCATGATATTCCTTTAGGTGAACATCTCAGCTACATTGGAATCCCTAATGCTAAATGCCCTTTCTATTTTCGACTTGAATCTTTAAAAAAAAAAATTTGTCTTGTGTCCATGCTTAAACTACTTAGTCTGAGATTTATTATTTTTTCCAACCCTACCATCCTAATTTTTTTCATTCGTGTGTGTCATTATTTGGGTATTTAAGATCTTGACCTACCTATATTAACTCTTTGTGGAATGTTTATGTGAACTTGTATTCTCTTTCGAGTTTGGAAATCTCATAATTTTTCTATCTTCCATCATTATTATTATGTTGATTTATTTTTCGCTAATAATAAAGTAGGTGTTTGGTGTACTATCTACCCCCAAGATTGTGAATTATGGTTTCTCTACAAATCTAAATACCATATTACAATGGATGATATGTTGATCGTCTATCAATTGATCATTCAATTGGAGTTTAAATCCTTCCTGGAGATGATTCTCCTCCTCGTCCCGGTGTGGCTACTCGATCTTAAACATTTTGAGTTTAAATTTTTATGGGGGTATTAAAATTTTCCCTCGTGGCATTTGCTTTTGTTTTCTCTTTGGCCATTTCATGGTGCCTTAACAAATTTATTGTGCGACTGTGATTTTTCCATTCGCTGGTACTCTTTTTACTCTATTGTATTTGTAAGAATATAATGTGAAGATCCAATAGTAAATTTAAATTAATTTTTAATTTTTAGCAAAAATATTGAATAATACTTATTAAAATAATTATATTTACAATAAATTTGAAATTTATAATAATTTTTCAATTTGTAATCAATTTATAATTCTAAAAAAATATTTAAATTTTTTGATAAAATTTTAAATGTTAAATTTCAAATTTAGTCATCATAAATTATAGACTTTTAATATTAAGTTTCTGGAAAAAATAAAAAATTGTAATTTATAAAAATATGGAATTTAATATATATATATATAATAACAACTTTGAAATTTACAACAAAAAATTGTTTTAGTTTTTTTTTTTAATTAAAATAATATTGATGTTAATTTTAAATTAATCGAACAAATCAAATTTGAAAATTATATTTCGGTACTTCCCACTGCTCTTCGACATTTATATGATTATGATTCTGCTTATTACAGATTATAATTTTAGACATTTCTATTATAGTTTAGACATTAACAGATGGACATTGTTATTTTGATTAGTTAATTTATAGACAATATGGATGTTAGACTTACAACATGATATATATGATGGATTATATGCATATTTGGATATATCATATTATTAATTTTGAGGTTATCATGGAATAATATATTTATTTCAATAATTATATGATGTTAGATGACGTATTTGATGATCGTGATCTTATTGCTAGTTGATAAAGTGATGAAATTGTGAAGGATGTAAAATTATTGGTTTAAATTGTTATGATTGATTTATGTATAGCAATTTTTATTGTCTATTTCGATGTCATTAAAATGGCCATGAGGCTAGAAATATGTTATCTTGACTTTTGCAGGTTATCGTAACATTATAAACCAAAAGGGGAATAAGAGACTAACAGTGAAAGAAAATGGAGTATTGGCAATAGGTTACCATGGCACACACGTGTATTCATATGTTGTATGTTGTTATAGTTTGTTAGGAGGTTCCCATTTGGGGCTGACCTAAAAAGAGACCTTGGTAATGTTTGTAATTTTTTCTTTTTGATTTTATTTAATTATGAGTTCTTATATTTTTATTTGCATTTGGAGTTCACTTTTATTACTTTTGTTTTACACCCCTCTTAAGTTAATTTCAAAGTGTTTATCTAGTACTAATTAGGATGTGAAAAAAATTGGTGAGAATAAATGTGAGTTATGTAGTGTTAATGTGTGTTTTCTTGGAATTAATTTAATTTTTTTTGGGGTAGTGTGTACTCAATCTTCCTTGTGAAAGTCTTTTTTTTACCTTATAGGATATTTTGGAGACTTATGGGACAAGTAAGGTTGTCCCACACCTCTTAAATTCACCCACCCACCTATCCTATGATGTAAGGGACTTATTTTAGGTCCTATTATGTGTTTTAATGAAGGAAAAGGGAAATTAATTACACTTTTCTTACATGGGTAACTAATTTTGAACTTAAGGGGTGTAAGTTGGGTTGAGTATGTAAGAGGGTGGTCATTTCCCCAACCACCTATTTATTATACTTTGGGGTGTGGATTTGACCTTGGTGATGTGGGATGGATAAGAAATGATGTGTCATCCTACATGGAGTGACATCATCTCCCTCTCCCTCTTTTCTATTTATTAGAATTTTTGTGAAGTTTTGGGGGTTTCTTATTTGGTTTTTGGCTCTCTCATTTTAGAATGCTTGCGTTTTGGAGTGGTTGTTGGATTTTAAGATTGCTTAAAATTTCTTGAGCTTGGACTTGCTTGTGGAGTGGATTATTTTGATGGCAAGGTAGGGTCTCCACCCTTTTTTTATTCTCTTTCCTTATATGTTTAAGTGTTGAATGAATGTGTTTTCTTGCTTGATATTTTTTTGTAGTGAAATATCCTTAGGATGTGTATGAGAAATATGAAATAGGGATGAAAACTTTTGTGAGGCATAAGTGTTTATCTTGGGTATTAAGGAGGGAGTGGGTTGGGTTACCAACCTTGTTTTCATCTTGTTATTTTGTTCATTATTGGAGACCTAAGAAAGAGAGAGAGAGGTATAAGAATGAGGGTGGCATAAGAGATATTTTTATTGCTAGGGAGACATAAGATATTTTTTGGTTGATTATGTTTCAAAGGTTTCAGAAGGTGGGAATCCATACCATTAGGAGGCATAAGGGTATAGTGATCCGTAGGGATCCAAAATGACTCTACTTTATCAAATCAGCCAACATGAAGAAGAAAAAAATGATACACATGAAGGTTCTATATCTATTTAGTGAAAGGACCACTGCCCTCTATTCAGGATGGTGGTTACCGAATCACCACCACACCAGAGGTGGTGGTCCTGGGACCACCGATTTGCATTGAGCGGTGGTCCTGGATCTTGTGGAATAAAAATAAAATATGACGTGCAAACAATCCCATAATTCCAAAGGGTTTCCATGTCTCTTCTTGTCCATGACCTTTCCCATAATCCAATGCACGAGGATAACATATGAAAGGATATAAATGCATGTTATGGAAGAGAACAAAAGGAATTGAAACATGAAGTAAGTGAGTAAGAAGCTCTTAGTGTTGGAATGGTGATTTGTAGAAAGCAAGGAGTAATTGAGACAGAGCAAGCAAGTAACTGGGAGGAAGTGTGAGATATTATCTACTTCTGTTTCATACTTATTGTAATTTCTATACTTACTATTGAATTAGCCAATTAAATTTTGAAGAAAGAGCAATTTCCCTTCCCGACTGGTTTTTCTTCCTCTGGAGGTTTACCAGGAAAAAATTATTGGTGTACGCAGTCTATATTATTTACCATTTCTACAAATTTTTTATTCTAAGCACAAGTATAATTCATTTACTAGATATCTCTGTTATTTTCTAATAGAAAGTAGAACAACAACGATTAATTGTGATTCTGTGGATAATTCCAAAGTTGAAGAGTTTACAAATCATTTTGGTATCATAGATAAAAATTACCAAGGAATGTGGTATTCATTCTTGGTTTTGTATGATAGCGACGAGATCTAAAGGAGAAGAGGCTTTACCTTGCGATCCAGAAATTTCTACAAAGAAGTGGAAACATAGAATTCGGGGACAAATGGAGGAAGAGAATTTGGTTCGTAGAATTCAGATGATGGAGACCATAATGGATAGGATGTTTAGAAGGAAATAAGAGCTTTCCGACTTACAGAAGATAATTTATATCAAACAAGACTCCATGGACTCGGTGGTTTGGGGCTTATCTAAAACGTTTGGCATAGGAAGGAGCCATCATGATGAAATTTATGGGGAAGAGAATGAAGAAGATACTTGTAACACAAAATCCAATCATACTCCTTTCAAAGTTGAAATGAAAGTTGAGATTAAAATATTTGAAGGAAAATTAGATTCAAATTTGTTTGATAAATGGTTAAAATAGTTAGAAGTCTACTTTAGCATCCATAATGTCATTAAGGCACATAAGATCACCTTTGCACATCTCAAGATGGAGGGATATGCTCTAGTTTAGTGGGAAACCCATCTAGCCACTTGTGAAAAGAAGAAGCGTCCTATTGTGAAATATTGGAAAGAGTTTAAATAATTACTTAGAGATAACTTCTTTCCTTTTAGCCATAAGACTAAACAAATGATAAAATGGCAGTATTTTAGACAAGGTAGTGTTCAAAATGTACAGTACTATACTATAGATTTTTGGAAACAAGCCATGTTGCTTAACATGGACTTGGAGGATGAGGATATTTTAACTAAGTACTTAGGAGGACTTCAGACTCACCTTCAAACAAAATTAATCTCCAAAAATCCTAAAGATCTCAATGAAGCATGCATACAGGCATACTGCATAGATGATGAAAAGAAGAAAGGAAAAGCAGAGCTAAGGTTAAATCAATCAACAAATCAGCAGAACAGAGAGTTTGGCCAAACAAGTAACAAGCGTAAGTGAAAAGGGAAAGGTAAACAAGATGCCACTACTTTGAATACTTGTAAAGATCCGAAGAATATTTTCAAGAACTATCATATCAATGGTCATACTGATGCTACATGTTGGAAGTTGCATCCAGAGTTACATCTGAAGAACCAAACCAGGTAGTCAAAGAAGTCCATGACAAATGTAAAAAAACAGGGGAGGTGGAAATCGAAGATGACTCTAATCTAGATGAGAGGCTTGGATGCATGGCCACCAATATGGATAGCCAGGAAGAGGGGATGAGTATACTACTCCAAATAAAAATCTAGATCAAGAGAAATAAGGTAAATGCTTTGGTTGATACCGGTTCTCAATATAACTTGATTTCTGAAGTATTTGTAAAGAATCTTGGTCTTGAGACTTACAAGCATCCACACCCTTATCCATTGGTTTGGGTGAAGAAGGGTGTTGAAATTTGGGTAACAAGAAAATGAGAGGTCAATTTCGGGATAAATTTCCAATATATTGATGTCTTTGAAGTTAACATAATTCCACTTGATGCTTTTGATGTTGTATTCAGGATTCGTTGCTTGTATGTTAGGGATGCTATATTTATGAGGAGGTAAAACAGGTATATATGGGTCAAGGATGGGATCAGCTACAACATCTGAGCACACAAGTGTAAGACACAAGTTACTATGGTAAGTGCAAACTAGGAAAAATGACTTATTCAGGAAAGTCATAATTAGTTTTTTTTACTTTTATTAAAGGATAAACAAGATGGTGTAAAATTTGTAGAGATTTATAACTAGGGAAACCATGATTTGGATATTATTATTTAGTCTTTTCAGGAATTATTTCAGGATCCTATCAGGTTACCACCAAAATTGGAAGTAGAGCATTAGATCTAGCTATTTCTAGAATCCCCTCTATTGAACAGTGGGTTGTATATTCAATCCTTTCTTGAGAGCACTTAAGTAAAGAAACAACTTCGAGAACTAATAGACCAAGGGGTGATATGTCCGAGCACCTCACCATGCAGTTAACCTATCGTGATAGTGCCAAAGAAGGATGGTTCTTGAAGAATGTTCATCAACAACAGTGCTTTGAAAAAGATCACCATAAGGAACAAATATCCACTTCCCCAGATAGATGATCTCTGGGAACAAATTCAGCATGCCAAATTTTTCATGAAATTGGATCTCAAGTCAGGTTATCACCAAGTCAGAATGAAGGAGGAGGATATATGGAATATTCTCTTCAAGACAAAAAATTGTTTGTATGAATGGTTAGTACTTCTTTTTTGGTTATGCAATGCACCCACCACATTTATGAGATTGATGAATGATGTATTCCGGGATTTCATAGATTCATGTGTCATTGTATATCTAGACAATATCTTTATTTTTAGTGCCACATGGGAAGAACATCTAACTCATTTGCAGAAAGACTTGCAAGTTCTCAAGGTTAAACAAATGCCTTGTAATAAGAAGAAATGTGAATTTTCCAAACAGTCACTTGTCTATCTTGGGCACGTGGTTGGAGGAGGAGAGCTACAAGTGGATCCAAAGAAGGTGGAAGACATCACTAATTGGCCAACACCAACAGGAGCCATAGAAACTAGGAGTTTTGTGGGAGCAGTACATTAAATGTAGAAGTTTATTTTGGGCTTCTCCATGATCGCAACACCTCTACACATAGTGGCCATAAGGAGTAAGAGTTTTGATTGGGGTAAGGAACAAGAAAAATCCTTTGAGTTATTGAAATACAAGATTATTCCTTCTCCATTACTTTCTCTTCCTAATTTGCGGAAAACTTTTGAAGAAGAGACAGATTCCGGTGATTATACCATGGGCACAATGTTGCTTCAAGAAGGTAAACATGTATGTTATCATTCTAAAATTTTCACTTCAGAAGTTAAAGGATATTCAGTATATGATAAGGAAATGTGTGCACTAGTTTATGTAATTAAAAAATGGAAGCATTAATTTTTGGGTAAAGAAACTATAGTGTGTACTAACTACAAACGTCTCCAATATTTGTAAGCACAGTCTAAATTATAGCAGGAAGGGTACTACAAAAGGATGGGGTTCCTTCAGTAGTTACATATATTGATTAAATACAAGAAGGGTACTACAAACTTGGTGGTGGACATGTTGTCTAGGCCACCCGCACAGGATAAATTTTCCTATTTGGCCACTATCTCTCAGATCAAGCCTTTCACAAAGGAAGCTTACGAAGAGGCATATGCCTTGGAAAAATAATTTGGGGTGATATTTTAGCAATTGTAGTCCCAAGGATCTGAAATGATGGGGATTGAAGATTTTTATCTCAAAGACAGGCTACTCTACCGATGGGGGAAGCTTTGCGTGCCAAAAGAAGAGAGAATTTTATTGATGAGGGAAACACATACCTTGAAAGTAGTGGGACATTTCAGTTTTGGTAAGAACCTATCCAACTTGCAAAGGTACGTGTATTGGCCCAATATGCAAGAAGAAGTATCAAAATTTATACAGGGATGTAAAATTTGTTGTACTATCAAGCCTATGACTAGGAAGGAAGGTTTGTATATGCCTTTTCCAATACCTACTCATCCATGGGAGGACATTTCTATGGATTTTTTTGGAGGATTACCTATGTCTAAACATGGCCATGACTATCTCTATGTTTTTATTGATAGATTTAGTAAGATGTGTATTATTATGGCATGTAAAAAGATAGTAAAAGCATATGAGGTGGTAGATATTTTGTTTGCTAATGTATGGGTGCATTTTGGTTTGCCAAAGTCTATTTTTTTCTGACAAGGATTATAGGTTCTTGGGGAAGTTTTAGAATACTTTGTGGGACAATATGGATACTAGTTTATAGAGGAGAAAAAATTTCCATCCACATACAAATGGAAAAAAAGTGGTGGTAAACAGTAATTTGGTATAGTTCATCAGAGGTTATAACAACAAATACCCAAGGATTTAGGATGAGTCCTTAGCCTACATTCAACATTCCTATAACCAAGCAGTACACACATCCACTATGAAGTAACTATTTGAATCATGCCTGGGATATCTACCTACAAATATGTTGGACATAGCAATTGAACAATAGGATGAGAAGGATACGTGAGACATAGAGATGACTAGAGAAAACAAATTCATAGAGAGGATCCAAAAAATCCATCTCAAAGTAAAGGAACAGTTAAAGATATATCAAGCCAAGTACAAAGCTAGGCATGATCAACATAACAGTGAACATAAGCTTCATGTTGGAGATAGATTTTGGATTTACTTGAGCAAGGAGATACTATAAGGTCGAGCATGGAATCTCAAGACACTACGATATTGGCCCTTCACCATATTGGATCAGGTCGGAGAAATATCCTTTTGACTTGATTTTTAATCATTCACGAAGATGTACTCTGTAGTAAAATGTGAGAACTTGCACCTATATGAACCAGCCATGCTAGATGAAGATGAAGAACTACATTTTCTACCTTGCATTGAGGATTGCATCTTAGAATCACAAGGATAATTAGAGGAGGATGTAGTACTACAACAAAATTTTGAAGAGACTAGGAGAGGTCCACAGGAGTCTTGGAAGATTGGACAGAAAGGAAAGACACCAGGGCAGGCTTGGTGGTACCTGAAGGAATAAGTAAGGGAATAATTTCCTCATCTAATCCCCCAATAAGATTTTGTGGGACCAAAATCCTCCTAAGCAGGGGAGGTGTGATCCATATGGATCTAAAATGAATCTACTTTATCAATTCATCCAACAAGAAGAAGAAACAAATGACACAAAGAGGTTCTGTGTGTTTAGCGATAGGACTGCCACTCTATGCAGGGTGGTGCTTACAAAACCGCTGCCCCACTAGGGTAGCGGTCCTAGGACAACTAATCTGCATTGGGTGGCAGTCCTGGCTCTTGCACACAAATAATAAAATATGACACGAACAGTCCCAAAATTCCAAAGGGTGTCGATGTCTATTTCTCTTCATGAACTTTTGCAATCTCTAGTGCATGGCACAAAATGTGAAAGGCTATAAATGCATGTTATGGAAGAGAACAAAAGGCATCAAATCATGAAACAAGTGAGTAAAAATATATTCGTGTTAGAATTGTGATTTGTAGAAGCAATGAGTAATTGAGATAGAGCAAGAAAGCAACTGGGATGAAGTGTGAGATATTATCTACTTCTCTTTCATACTTATTATATATTTTGAACTTACTATTGAATTGACTGATAAAAGTGGGAAAAAAGATAAATTTCCCTTCATGACTGGTTTTTCCTCATTTGGAGGTTTTACAAAATAAAATTATTGGTGTATGAGTCTATATTATTTCCCTTTCTGTAAATTGTTGATTCTAAGCACAAGTATAATTCATTCAATAGCTATCTCTATTATTTTATAATAGAAAGTAGAACAATAATGATTAATTGTGATAATATGGATAATTCCAAAGTTGAAGATTTTACAGATCATATACCCATATTTCTTTCTCTACTTGGCTTGTTGATGAGGCCATATTATGTCTGATTAATTTAAAATAAATGATCTCATCTTACTCTCCTTTTTATTAAGTTTGATTACATTGTGTGACATTTAGTTGATCTGATATGAGTTAGAATGTAATTGTATATATTTTGATTGATTTTTATTCTAATGTTAAAATCTCTATAATTCCTATCAAACTGTGTGTTTGAATTTATTTTTTTAATAATGAAGGTCTAGTAAATCAAAAAAATGAACCAGGAAGCATTCAATATGTTTTCAGCAACATTTTTTCCCACAAAGCTTAGTTCTGTAACTTCCAAGCTAGTTCAAGAATTCCATTACACATTCATCATCTAGTTTTGGAACTTTAGGACTTAGTTCTATAACTTCAGTATTTAGTTCCGAAATTTTTGAACTTAGTTCTGGAACTCCTGGGGATAGCTCAAGAACTCTCACAGTTTTGGTCCTTACAAATTTCCTATGGTTTTGGAAATTCTCCAAAGTTATGGAACCGATGGGAGTTATCTATTCTAACCACATCCAGATATTTTGAATCTATGACCCTTTCAATCAGGAAAGGATGAAAAGATTTCTTAATGCAGATCCAGGGAGAGTTATCCTACAACTATATGATCAACTGCAATCTGACTCAACATATATTCTGGGCATGATTTGATTTCATCATAATCATTGAGACAGTTGTGATTGTAAAATGTATATAAAAGCAGACCTGTAGTAGATAGATAGATATATAGAATATGATATGAGATAGATATAGAAAAAAGAAGATAAATATACTAAGTACTCAAATCCAATACGTTTGTAACACCAATTTTTTTATCAATAAAAAATCCATTTTTATTTGAGAGAATTCTGAGTTGTTAAATCCTGATTCATGGAGGAGCAGGGGCCCACTCCCCACAAGGACCAGGATATTCATTTATTTGGTATTTATATTTCTTCAGCAAATAGCTTAGATCTCTTAATTTTACATTGTTTTAATTCTTTCATTTCAACTCTGTTGTATACTCGTTCCTGCAGGTGTTTAGATAGATTCTTATATTTCCTGCAATTGTTTTCAAGCATTCCAAATTTAGTGTGGTTATTTCCAACAGTATGTGTGTTTAATTTAAGAAGAAAGTGTGTTTCCATTCTGCATACTGTGTTTACCTTACAACAAATCTTTCAGTGTGTTTATTTTCATAAAGTTTTCATAGTTTATATTTAAATAAGGTATTACCAATAAATCCTTAAGACATTGAAGAGATCTCCCTAGAAAATACAAAAAATAACTACAGTCAACTACTAGATCGATAAAATTACTCTTGTTGCATATAGCTTTAAACGCACCCCTAGTTTGATATGACATCAACAAGAAGTTGATTACATGAAGGGAATAACGACACCCATAATTTTTGGTGCCACTACTCGGGAATCACTAGTTGGAACATTCTAATTAATTGTTAGCAAGAGAACAAAACATACATCTAGTAGTTGAAGGATCTTCCCTGCTATATCAAAAAATATATGAGTAGACAAAGAGATTCATAGGGTAGATTCCTCTCAAAAAACATCTTCACAAGAATTCATAACATCCTCTATTCAAAGTAAGGAAATTGATCAAGAATTAGAAGCACCACCATCCCCTGTTAGAAAAGAAACAAAATTTCCATTTTTTGGAATTCTTAGATCAGTCACCTGAAGGAAGTGGAACTTTTAGGATAAGTCTTATCACTCAATATCCATTTACGGTGAGTTTTGATTTTCAATTGAGTAGTCAACCTCCTACTCCTGATTTTTCACCTTCCTCGAGGCATACCACTTACCACATTGATTGGGAGGAAAATTAAGAAAATATTTTTAAAGTGGCACTAGAAGCTGAGAGAGAACCTGATAGGAACTTTACCTATCCAATCCAATTAGGATATGATGATACAACAATGAAAAATATCTCACCTACACATTTATCCACATTTAGAGGGATTTCATCTGAAGATCCTGACCAATTTCTATTTTAGTTCAAGGTCCTATGTCAAACCTATGATTATAAAATAGATAATCAAAAAATCAAGTTATTTCCGTCCACTTTGAAGGATGCAGCAATGAGGTGGTTCATGGGATTACCATCCAACTCTATTAGCACTTGGGAACAAATGGAGACTGCCTTCCTAGATAAATATCAGGATTATTGTAGAGGGAGAAATAGGAAGGAAGGAATCTTTAAAATCAACCAAGATGATGATGAAAACATAGAAGACTATTTAGATAGATTCCTCTTTGTTAGCAAAAGATGCGGATTTTTTCTTCTTTAGAAGTTAAGTAAAAGCATTTTTCTTAAAGGTTTAGTTGACGAATCTAGAGAAGCCCTTAACTTTATAAGAGGTGGAGACATTGATCAGATAAGAATGAATGGAATTAAAGATATTTGTAGAAGATATTCTAGAATGAGAGGTGGATCTAGAAAAGGAAAATCAATGAAATGTCTGAATCTAAATATGAACAAACTAATGGATGAGTTAGCAAAGTTTAAAACAGAAATTTTAGTGCAATTAACCTCTACTATGGATGGATTAAAAGCTAAAGCAAAATCCAAAACTGAACCATTGGCTATGTATTGTCCTAGATGTAGGAAGAAGTATGCATTAAGAGATTGTCCTTTAGATAAAATAGAAATGTGTCTTATCTGTGAATCTAAAGAACATAATACTAATGTTTTTTCTTTACTTCCCACTATTAAGAATCAACTTAAACAAACTAGTGCCTCATCTACAACAGAAGAATTAAATTTTATTCAGAGACAACCTAACCAGTGGCAGTTTATGCCAATATCAGCTCCTAATCCCTAGACGATGCCATGGGCTACTCAGTCAGTACCAAAAAATTGGGGACAACCACCTTGGTTACCTCAACCAACTTGGAACCCTCAAGATTGGGAAAATCAAGCTCGGTATGCTCAGGGACATCAACAACCATGGGCTGGTCAAGGAAATCCTTATGCTTGGTCACAACCTAGATGGAACCCTAGTAATTATTCTCAAGGAAGAACATATCCAAATTAGAACCAACAAGCCATCATGGGATCTTCTGCAAAAAATTCACAACCTAAATATGTAGTCCAAACACAAATGCCAACGCAACGAATAGTAAATCAAAGAAACAAATAAACAACTCATGTTTATGGAACAGAACCAGACATATCAATTTATTTACATGATATGGATTGCAAGAATATTAGAACTAGATCTGGAAAAATCATTAACAATCCACTCCTTATAATCACTGAAATGACAGAATAAAATGAAATCCCTAGTAATGTTGTTCCAAAAGAGGATATAGAAAGAAAATAAAATGAGTCAGATAACAACACTAATGAGACTCCATTTCTAGAAAGATTCAAAGAAGCTTTCGAAATCAAGGAGTCTGAATTGGTATAGGAACTAAGGAAATTGAATATTGAAATACCAATGTTACAAGCAATTAAAGATATTCCAGAATTGAACAAATTAATGAAAATATTAGGTATGAAAAAGTCTGGAACAAAGAAAAAGTACCCCAAGACTATGAAAGTAGATGGGAAACTTGCTGATTTATTAGCAGGAAAACTTTTACTTCCCAAATACGAAGATCTTGGAAGTCGTGATATTTCTGTCTTTATAGGAAATAAGGATGTACATAGTGTTTTGATATATTTGGGAGCTGTTATCAATGTAATGACATTGGATACTATGAAAACATTACCATTAATGGGTATACAACCTATTAATACCATATTACATATGGATGACCGGTCTGTAGCAAAACAAGAAGGAATTATTGAAGACATGGAAGTTATGGTGGAGTCATGGGAATATCTAGTTGAACTTCCTCATACTACAGCCAAAAGTTAAAACATTAGGTTATCTCATTATTTTGGGTAGACCATGGTTAGCTACTGTTGCTAGCTTTAATAGATTGCAGGTCAGGTCATATGACAATCTCGAATGGTAAGAACTCTAAAAAAATTTCCTTATATCCTACTGCATGACCTTTTAGTGACAATCATGAATAATTTGTGGGTTGATTCTACTTGAAACTGATAAGCAAATTTTTTTATTCTTTGGCTATGATCACATTGTAGTATCATGTAAGAGTAGTAGAAGAGATGATTAATCCACTATTGTATGAGAACGTGTTGTCCTTGAAGCAATCAGAAATAGTTCTGGAACCTACGAACTTAGTTCTGGAATCCACAAACTTAGTTCTAGCAACCCATGAACTTAGTTCCAGAACCCATGAACTTAGTTCCATAACCTGCGGCTATAGTTCCAGAACCAGTACATTTTTAGTTCCGAAACCACAAAAACAACAGTTTCTCTTTGATTGAAAATGATTTCATTCTGGAGGAATGATATTTATCCTGTGGGGAGAGGATGAATTGGTAGCTTCAGTGTAAAATACATCAGGAAGTGGTGAAGAATTTCTAGAAAGTAGTAGTGACAAATAATTCGGCCTATAAAGAGATAAGTATCATAATTCTCATTACTGTCCTTTTTCTAGTATTCTGTCTCATAGGAAATTTTGGAGATGTTGTCTACATACCATATGTTGTTACCACATGCATTTCCATTACATAATTTAATTAAACCCTTCCCATAAATTAGTTCATCACATATTGGAACCAAGCATGTTGAAATTCAACTCGGAAAAAACTTTAAACATTAACAGTTGGTTGAAGGATGATGAAGAAGCTAAATTGTTTGATGTTCTAAAAAATCATAACTAAATATTTTTCATTGGGATTTAAAAGACATGAAGATGGATTCATCCAAAGTATATACATTCATCACATATATACTAAAAACATTAAACCATTTAGGCATCCTCAAAGAAGGATTAACCCAACTTTAAGGGATATAGTCAAACAATAAATTGAAAAACTATTACAAGTAGGTTTCATCTACCCTATCTCAGATAGCTCGGTGGGTATATCCTCTTGTGATTTTTCCCAAAAATAATGGAAAATGGAGAATATGTGTTTACTATAGGGAACTAAAAAAAATCCACAATGAGAGATTATTTTCCCTTATTATTCATAGATCAAGTCCTAGATAACCTTTCAGGTAAACAATACTTTTCTTTCTTGGATGACTTTAGTGGGTACAATCAGATCAGAGTTGCTAGTTGAAGATTAGGACAACACTACATTTACATGTCCATGGGGAACCTTTTCCTATAGGGTGTTACCATTTGGTTTATGTAATGCTATTTGCAACTTTCCAGAGAGTTGTACTTGCAATCTTTGTTGATATAACAAATGATTGTGTTGAGGTATATATGGATGACTTCATTGTACACGGAGATAAATTTGAAGATGCTTTAAGAAATATGGATAGAGTGTTAACAAGATGTGAACAACACAACCTGTCTCTTAGTGATGAAAAGTGTTTGATGATGGTGGATGAGGGGATTGTATTAAGAGACCATATTTCAAAAAAAGGAATTCAGGTGGATTAAAACAAAAATAGGATCATTTCATATTTATCTTTTCCTCAGACCCCCACAGATATCAAATCATTTCTAGGGCATGATGGGTACTATATATAGGCGCTTTATAAATTATTTCACTAAAATTACTTGCCCCCATGTTTAATTTTCTAATTAAGGACTATGAATTTATTTGGGATGAGAAGTGTCAGCATGCTTTTGAATAAATTAAGGAAAAATTAGTTTGTGCCCCAATATTGAGAGGACCTAATTTGGAAAATCCATTTCATATCCAAATATATGCCTTAAATTATTCCATTGGTGCAGTATTGGGACAGAAATGATGAGGAAGGAAAGATGTACGCCATTTATTATCTTAGCAAGAATCTTACTCCCACATAAAATAATTACATGACCACTGAAAAGGAATTTCTTGCTTGTGATTTATGCAATCAATAAATTGAGACATTACATTATAGGGTACAAGATATTTTTACACATAGATCATTCATTAGTTAAGTATTTAATGAACAAACTAGTGGTTGGAGGAAGAATAATTAGATGGTTTTTACTTTTCCAAGAATTTTATATTTCCATTGTGGACAATCTAGGTAAATCTAATGTGGTAGCTGATTTTTTATCAAGACTAACCGCCACAGGGGAGCAATATCTAGTCAAGGATAACTTTCCAAATGAACAACTGTATTTGCAATCTTAGCAAGAACACCATGGTTTGCTGATATGGAAAATTATTTTGCAACAGGGAAGTTTCCTCCTTTTTCACTAAGAAACAAATAAAGAAGTTAATTAAAACCAGTGCATAATTCAAATGGTTAAATAGAATTTTATTTAAATGTGGTCCTGATTTTTTCTTACATAGGTGTGTAAGAGAGGATGAAATCTTTGACATCCTCAGAGCATGTCATGATGAACCAAGTGGAGGACACTATTCCAGTGAAAATAACATCTCATAAGATAACTTGGAACTGGTTATTATTGGACATCTCTGTATACAAGTATGTGAAGAGATATATTAAGAGGTGTGATCCTTGTCAAAGGATGGGACAACCAACTTTCACCAATGAAATGCCTCTTCAGCCTCAAGTTGTGGTTGAACCATTTAAGAGATGGGGATTGGATTTTTTTGGTCCCTTTAATCCTTTTTCAAAAGGGAAGGAATATATTCTTGTGTGTATTGACTATGTGACAAAATTGGTAGAAGTGCAGGCATTGAAAAATGCCACTGAGGTAGTAGTTGTTGATTTCCTTTGGAATAGAATTATGATAAAATTTGGAGCACCAAGGAGCATAGTTTCATATCAGGGACCACAATTTATGTCTAATATGATCCAAGGTTTCACAAGGTATTACCAAATAAATCATAGGAAGTCATATCCTTACCACCCACAGTCAAATGGACGAACTAAAGTAACTAACAGAGAATTGGAGAACATCCTTACCAAAACAGTTGAAGTTGGGAGAAAATATTAGGTAAAGAGATTACATGAAGCTATTTGGGCTTATAATAAAACATGGAAAACTACAACAGGGTTTTCACCATATGAATTAGTCTATGGGAAAAATACCTTATTGCCTATAGAATTTTAAATTAAAAACATTGAGGATAATAGTGAAGGTGGGAATTGAGTTGAATGCAGCGGAAAAAGAAAGAATTCTTCAACCCAATAAGTTGGATGAATTAAGGTTGGAAGCACTTCAATAGACAGAGATAGTTCAAGAGAAAATAAAACAATGGCATGACACACATATCAAGAAAATGTAATTCAAAGTAGGAGACTGGGCATTGATATTCGATTCTAAGTACAAAAAATTCAAGGGAAAATTGAGAACTAGGTGGTTAGGACCCTATCAGATTGAGTATATCTTTGACAATGGTTCTATTCAGTTCCTTCACATTTATGGCAGCAACATAAAACTCTTGGTCAATGAGCATAGGCTAATTTTTTTTTAGGAAGCCTCCCACTAAGAATGAATTCTTGAGGAATATTGAAGTAGACAAAGAATTTGATCATATGGAAGAATTCAGTTCTTCCAAAATGATCAAATAACTAGATGATAGATCTAGAATAAAGGGAAGAAGACGAAAACTAGTAAATGGCATTTTCTTCCCCTCAAAAAATAAACATAAATAACTAAATAAAAAGAAGAAATTCTCTCAAAGGTCAATTGAAAACCAGCAAATTTTGGTTGACCTCTCTTTTTGGCTAGTTCAAATAAGGGAATTCTTTTGAATTCTAGCTATCTTATCTAATCATGTTTTGTTTCACTTGTAGGAATGACGAGTCATCATAGCAAAAGGGTTATATCATCAAGGATGGTAATTATATATTTTAACTTATTTAGGGTTCATTAAATATTTGCATGTGTAATTTGACTTAATTTAAAAAGTAGCTATGATGAGTCATCTATTTATACATTATGATTACAAGTGTGTAATCATGAAGCTGATTTGGATGGAATAAGTGCCAAAACGTTTATCACTAATAATAATTATTGTAAATTCAAGTGAAATAAGTTGCAGAGATTTTGAGGAAGGGACATCGAATTGAGTTTTGTTCCACAGAAAAGAATAGAGAATTCAGTAGCTAAGAATAGAGGTTCCCTAGCTAATAGTAGAGGTTCTGCAGCTAATAATAGAGGTTACAAAACCAAAGTCATTAGTTTTGTAGCTAATAAAAATGGCCTGCAACCGGTTCACACAAAATCGAAGGAGACATTACTCAAGATGATATGGGGATTAAGAAGAAATAATAACCAAAGGATGATTCCCAGTTGCTCGCAGATGAAGAAGTGGCATCTATGTTTGAGCATGCAGGATGGCTAGAGTTCCTGAATAAATTTTCAAAGCATAATGATGAATTGGTAAGAGAATTTGTCATAAACCTAAAAAAATCCTTGAAAAAGGTGGGAATATATTTATTCCTTTTCTGTAAATATTGTAAGTAATGTGTCTAGAGTGCTAATTGTGCATGTCCCACAACCTACCTAAGGGAATATAAAAGAACTGGTTGAATTCTTATTGCAAGAAGGAGAAACTAAACCCTAGTACATTTATAATACAAATAAAATCATAAAAGGGGTTAGAAGGGTCAGTTTTCCCAAACCCTTTGACAGGGTAGCATTTTGGATAGTGAAATATTTAACCTATGATGGTAAATTTAGGTATGTGGGAAAAGAAGTCCTAAAAATGATCATATATCTGAAGTATGGAGCCACTAAAACCTTAGTACATAATAAACCTTCCAGGGTTTCCTTTCAATTCTATCTAGACCATGACTCAAAGGTATTCATGGGGTGTTGGGACAATTAGGCATCATATTCTAATTCATTTAATATGCCAGCACAATTTTCTGTCAAAGAAGAATGGAGAAGTAAATTGGCATAAGTTTTTTGGTAAATTCAAGAAAAACCCTATATTATCAGGGCAATTCTAGCTCCATTCTCTCCTTCAACTAAACTAGAAATTGTATGCCCTATTAGAAAAACAAATGGAAATGGAAAGAGAAAAAATACCAAAAAGAAGAAGGTGGGTGAGAAAAATTAAAACCCCAGAACCTTCTGTAGCTGTGAAAGAAATTCCTTCTTCTGCAACAACTTCAAGGGAGCCCAATATCTATCTATGGCATTGATAGCTCACCCAAGCAAGAGAAAGAAAGAATAGTAAGAAGAAGCTCTACAAGAAAATTCACTACTGGGCATGTTGAACTTCCCCAGATAAGAAAAATTCATAAGAAGTCAAGGGAAACCCCAGAGGGAATGAGTGAGCAAGAAAGGATGGAAAAGGAACCTGTTGAGATTTTGTACAGTATGACCATGACCCCTTCAGAGCCAAGCCAAGCTGAAATGGACAGAGGAGAAGAAAGATTTGAGGAGCATGATTTTTTTGAATTGGCTGACCATCAGTATTCCCACATGAAAAATAAGATTTAGCATCCAGGATAAGAAAAGGAAAATTTCCTTTGATAGAGGAAGAATCAACAACTCCTCAAGTAATTTCAAAGGAAGAAGAAATACAACAAGTTAAACAAGCTCTGTTCTTGTCTAGAGCAGAGCTCATTATCAGAGAAAAATATGAGAAATTGGATTTCCTCAAACTCAAATTTGGAACAAAGGAAAATGCTCATTGGAGAGCTAAAAACTCAGTCTTGGAGCCAGGACTGAGGAATCTATCAGCAACCAAGAAACATCTGATAGAAAAAGAGGAAGAATTTTAGGCTTCTAAAAAATAGAGATGTTGTGTCTACAGTCTCTGCACAGAATGAGTTAACCTATTTGCCACTGAAACAGCTATGGAATGACACTTTCAGGGAAATCAGATAAGCCTAAAACATCAAATGAAGTATTGAAGACCAAGATGGAAGAAGAGATGAAGGAAAGAAAAGAATGGGGAAGTAAATTTTTATTACGGAGGAAGGAAATAAATCCAAATGTCTTGCAAAAATTCATATGGTTTGTATTATGACTAAAAATTTTCTTTGCCTACAGGAGGCCCTGTCCTACATATAATGTGTTTTTAGAAGAGCAGTTCATTCACTAGCATAGTTGTCAAGGATTGCATGTGGGATTCCACATGAACTAAAATATGAATCTAAATTCATGACAACTTACTTTATATCCAGCCCTCGAGCAGAAAAATATTCTGTGTGAATTTTATCTTTGGCAATTTTATGCTGAGAGAAAAACACATGATTTATGATCAATTTGTATGTAGGGGAGAGCCAGATCAATGAATTTGTTTCTTCTATTTTGCAAAACCAAATTACATTGAAGGAAAGGGAATCTGAATTTTTATTGAAAGATAGCTCAAGAGGTCTCTTGTATGAGAACTCATTATGGTAAACCATGTGCCTTTCTCAAACATTTTAGAACTCATGCCTTTGATGAGAGATTCAAGACACACTATCTTACCATTCTACAAAATATTATTGATTCCTTCACCTCCTATGAGGAGGAAAAGTTTGAAGACATTTATGAAGGATGCTCAAAGAGGTGGGAAACTCCTTGTTGTTTCTTTGAGAAGAAGGGAAGTAATTTCCCCAAAAAAATTGATCTCGAGTTTAGAAAGGGAAAAAGCATTATATACAATAATTCCCAAGTCAATGAAACCACTGGCATATATGGATGGGAATGTGAAACAAGGCCCCCTCTACTTCTCACCCCCATGTCTCCTTGGAAAAATAGATAGCCTTAAGACCCTACTAAGTTTGAATAGTGGGAGAGAAAAATAGAAGCATGAGTAGGGTACAATATATCTAAGTTTAAACATTAGAAAATCTAGTTTTAGCAATTTGATCTGAGAAATCAAATGGAATGCAGAATATACAACCCCACTTTTGAAGAATGAAGCTTGTAAAGGGAATTACAAACAAGTAAGTTTGGGGGAAATGATGAGGCCAGATTATGTCCAATTAATGTATAATATATGATCTCATCTTACTCTCCTTTTTATTAATTTTGATTGCATTGTGTGACTTTTAGTTGATCTGGTATGAGTTCAAATGTAATTATCTATCTTTTGATAGATTGTGATTCTAATGTTAAAAGTCTAGAATTCCTAATGAAGTGTGTGTTTCAATTAAGTTTTGTAATAAAGCAGGTCTAGTCAGTTGAGGAAATGAAGCAAGAAGCATTTAGTATGTTTTCAGCAACATATGTTCCCACACAGCTTAGTTACAGAACTTCCAAGCTAGTTCCGTAACTCCATCACACAGTCATCATCTAGTTTTGAAACTTTTGGAATTAGTTCTTGAACTCTAGTATTTAGTTCTGGAATTTTCAAACTTATTTCTAGAACTCTTAGGGATAGCTCCAGAAATCTCATGGTTTTGGTCCTTAACAATTTCCTATGGTTTTGGAAATTCTCTAAAGTTCCGGAACCAATGGGAGTTATCTATTCTAGCCAGATCTAAATACTTTTCATCTACAACCCTTTCAATTAGGAAAAGATGACAAGAATTATGAATGCATATCTAGGGAGAGTTATCCTACAACTATCTGATAAACCAAAATCTGACTCGGCATATATTTTGGGCATGATTCGATTTCATCAGAATCGTTGAGACAGTTTTGATTATAAAATGTATATAAAAAAAAACGTGTAGTAGAGAGATTGATATATAGAATATGATATGAGATAGATATACAATAGAGAATAGAAATAGACTAAGTACTTAGATCCAGTACATTTGTAATACCAAATGTTTTATAAATAAAATAACCATTCTTATTTGAGATAATTTTGAGTTGTTAAATCTTGATTTGAGGACGAGTAAGGGCCCACTCACCCAAGGACCAGGATATTCATTTATTTGGTATTAATATTTCTTCAGCAATAGCTTAGATCTCTTAATTCTATATTGTTTTAATTCTTTCAGTTCATCTTTGTTGTATACTTGTTCTTTCATGTGTTTAGATAGATTCTTATATTTCTTGCAATTGTTTTCAAGCATTCTAATTGAGTGTGTTTATCCTATATTTAATATATATATATATATTATATATATATATATATATATATATATGTATATATATCTATATTATCTATATATATTATATCTATGTATGTCTGTATGTATGTATATGTATATAGATAACTGTTTATTATTATAAATAAAAGAAAATAATTTAATAATTGTATACTGTTAAAAGTAAAGCGTTGGGGGCCTTAATAAACCCATGGCCTATGTTGGGGTTAATAGGGGAAATTATGCGGGGGGGAGGTCACCGAACCCACCACCCCCATCACATATACTATGGGATGGGGGTGGACGTTGAAAAACCTCACCCCCCACAAAATAAAACTAACAACTTTTAATAATTAACACTTGTTGCATCAAAAAACTACAGCCCTTTTTGTTATTTCCACACTCGGCCTTTTTGGTCTATATAACTCCCATACGTGACCATGGTAACTCTAAACTGCATGATGATAAATATAATAATTTTATATATAATTCTTTCCCATTTTTATTTCCAGATTTATTAAAATGAAGTTTTAATAAAATGTGTATGTGTATGTGTGCGTCTCTTTTTCCAAGTATGTTCATACACCATTTTTCCTATTCCACTAAAATAGGGTAAATACCACATAAGCCCATTTGAGAAAATGCAAAAAATAGTAAGATAAACAAAAAAATAAATACATGCAACCCTAGAAGAGGGTGTAAATAGACCTAGTTAAGAAAGGAAGAATGTGCATCCTTCCATAAGTCTTGAGCTCGCCTCTCATGGATTCCACCTACCTCTCCACAAATATGCAAAAGAAAAGGAAGAAACAATAAATCAAATGAAAGGGAAAAGAGATTTTCATAAACATCCTTAGGGTTAGTTGGATCCCTAAATCCAAGGGCTCCAAATAAATCCATCCAATGGATGAGATTCATCCCTACAAAAAGTAGGTGGGAAGTGGGTAAGTTAATTTTTAAATATAAAATGCTTATTAGTAGACCTTTATTTTGGGGGCAACTCTAGTTTGTGTAAGGGGCTGTTATCACTTTTCTAACCCAAATGTCTTATTAGATACCTTCTTATTTAATGGAAGCTTTGAGCCCTTTGTGGGTATAATAAAACTTTATTATTCAAATAACTTTACCACAATACCCTTGATATTAATTTGATAAAGTTTAATTAAGGTTGAATTAAATTGTATTAAAACAAATGGAATGGGAGCCTACAGTGTTGCTTTAGACTAATTGATTTATTTAATGGTATTGAGATATTTTTATTATTATTATTTAAAGGGAGCTTAGGCGATTGTCGACTCTCATTCAGAAATTAATAATATTAATGTAATATATGTTTAAAATAAGAAAGTGTGACCGTAAATTTTAACCTATTGTTGCAAATAAGTTTTGCATAAAAAAAATATTCCATAATTTTTTCTAGTTTGACATATGTTTGTCCTTGGGTTTCATGTGGGTAAAGTATGTGGGCATTACACTTGATATCACATTCGTGAATTCAAATATTGGACCCTTAGGCACACTTGAAAACATGAAACATGAACATTAAACCTAGTTACAACTCTAAACCTAGAAAACAACAATGTATAATATTTGTATAGTATAAAAAACATTAGAAAGCTGAAAAAAAACCTATAATGATGAACTAACTCTTGCCTTGGTCTGTGTGCATGAGGTGTGGACCAGATGAGGGGTTATTACACATAGACCCAGACTTTCCACCTCTAGATCAGGATATAGTGGCCATTTTACCTTAGATATTATAGATGCTACAAAATGTTAATGGTGATATACCTGGAGGATTCTTAGGAGCAAGACCTGCAAGACAACATAGAGAGCCATCAGTAGAGGCTTGTGCATATCAATGAAAAAGTGATGAGCATAGGGTATAGAGAATTACCGTGTGGAGTGAGGTATACTAGAATTCACCTCAAAGGGGGCATGGAGATAGGATTTTAGGACACAAAGAACAAATCTCAGGAGCCCTAGGCTGAGGGAGGATCATGTAGAGAGACCTAGGGGTCGATAGTCATCAACTGCAGATCATATCAGGGAGGTCCTGAAATTATACCCGTCTCATTATTTTAGAGATACAACTAGTTTTTAGGTAGAGTCTTGGCTAGTGAGAGTAAGTCAGGTGCTTCAAGATTTTATCATCTACTAGCAACACAAAACTATCATGTTATGATTCATCTTCTGAGGGATGGAGCATGTGTCAGGTAGAGGACCGAGGAGTAGAAGATCCACGTAGACTCATAGAAAGTTATCTAGGAGCTCTTCAATGAGCGGTTTAGGATCAGATACTTATCTAGGAGGTTTATTTAGTAGAGGATAAGTGAGTTCCATAACCTACGTCAGGACATCCATGACTGTAGCAGAGTATAAGAGTCAATTTATGGACATATTGTTATCTATCAAAATTTCATCCTGTAGAGAGATGGTTGCAGATATTCTAGGCTTCTAAAAATTATCTCTCAATTTTGAAGATACAGTGGAAATACCTCAGGTCTGTGGGTATACATAGTTTTGACGTGAGTCTCCAGTATCAAGGCTGGTTCCTTATTGATGTATCCTAAACTAATTTTTTGGGGTTTTGAAGTTAAGAGATGATTGTAAATAAATTTAGAACTAAGGTGATACACCAAACTTGTATGAGGTCTTTAACTAAGTAAATGCACAATTAATATGAGAATGAATTATTAATGCACAAGCCAACAGTTTTCTACAGAACATTAGGGAAAACACTTGATGTATTGAGGAAAGTATCACAAAAATAGTGTTAAGTTATACATGCACATTAATATCATGTAGAAATTATTGAATTCTGCAATAGGGTAAGATGATTAATGAGGGAATTTATCATTCATAAGGATTAATAAAACATACACAAAACTTCAAAATAATTGGAAAGGAAGAATATACTTCTCATTTAAAGGGAAAAACTGGCGAAATCTACTTCAGCACTCCTATATCTAAATGTCCACCCGTTGTGCTTTTCCAAGACACACAATATATAGAAAAACTTATTCCCCTACCCTTCCTAAAAATAGGCTAAAATTGTACTCGCCCATGCAACCAAGTTTTATACTTTATTTAATAAATAAAGGAATAAAATAAACATGCTAATACATTAAGGCATTAATAGCATTTGGTTACAAAAACACCAGTCAGTCAAACTACAATTGACTATTCTCTTTTTAATAAAGTTGGGTGAATAATTGGTTAATAATTTAAACCTTGCTTGATGAGCAAGCCTTCTCCAATGCATGTAATATTTGTCCTTGTTTCATAGTTGATGATTAAATAACAATATTTAATCCTCTGATGTGGCACTTCCATATTCATGCACTTGCAAGGGCATTTCAGTCTTCTTCTAAGTTTTGTTCTCTAGTGATAGCATATAAAATTGACCTCTGTGCGAGAAAAAATAATGCCTCTGATTTTCAATACCTAGCAAAGTAACTCAAAATTACCTTTTGGATACCACCTTTCCATGTGCATATTTTGTCTTCATTAGATTTTGACTCACATTAGCCCCATCATTACATGTATAGTTTATTGGGGTTTTCTGCAATAAACATTGCATTATAAGTTTTTACCCCCTTTGATGATTCTTCAGCATTTGACCAAGGCATATGTGTATGTACCAACTCACCTTTTGGTGCCATCATTTTCTATTTTTATTTTCATGGTATTAATGTTTTTAGACCTTAGAAAGGTCAAATGCAATGATTTTCAACTAATTTGGCCGGTCCCCTCCGCCATGATGCTCAACCCTTTATAATTGTTGGTGGAATCTTTAAATCATGGACTAATTTGTGGTGAGTTAGGTTTTTGGATCTATAGCTTTAGTTGGTGGCACATATTGTACACTAACTCATATTGATTTAATTAACTCATCGAATGAGTTATGGAGGCCAAAAGAGTCGAAACCCTATCATTTTGTATTTTCAGTTGTAGCTCTACTCGAGCTAATGAAACTCTGTGGAAATATTGTGACCGCCATTGATAAAGCTTTTGATCTTGATTTTTTGGGTGAATATGAACTTTTCTACTTCTAGTTCTCTACTCATGATTTTATTTCTTCTGAATCAATGGCTTGAGGCTCAGTGATAATTTCATTCCCCTCTTCATTTCTACTAAAAAATGATCCATTCTTAATGGTTCTTCTCATGGTCGTTATTTTTTAGCATCTGAACACTATGTTCCGAGATCTCTAGTTCGATTATTCTGGGTATTCAATGGAGTTGGGGGTTTCAATTTGTTCTATATTTTCTTAAGGGGAAATTGATATGGGTTTTTTGCTTTTTACGAGATATCTTTGAGATCTTTTTTCTATTGAAATCCTACCTATTGGAGAGCTAAGAAACATGACCACCGTTAATGAGTTTGAAAACTCTCTGCTTGATGATTGTACTTGATCTTTGGAGCACCTCTGTGAAGTCTTATGTCCAACATTCTTCCGGTAAGTGGAGCTCCCTTTTCCTCTTTGATGGCATTATCCATGTTGATCTCGAAAACTCTTAGTGTGTTTTTCCGTTAGCCATTTTACAGGATTTTTTTTAGCACACATTTTTTCACTCTGAATTTTCTTTTAAAATTGTTGTAGCCTGGTGAAAATATTTTGGTTTACTCCTAAGATTATACATGGTATTCATGATTTGGTTTTCCCTTGCTAGATCTGGTCTTATAAGGTGAGTTGTGATTTGATTCCTTGTGACCCAAATTTGGGTATTCATTTTTCACTCTTCAATAGTCATCATGACTAGTCTTGCTTATCTGGTTCATTGATTTTCTGAAAACCTGAGCTCATTTGATTTGGGTATTCATATTTTTCTCTGATTCAGAATGGATATTACTTTCTAGTCATTATTATTTGAAATAAAGTTTTAGTTTTGTCTCTGATTTCCAAAAATAATGAGTTCTAGCTGACTTTTATCATCCTGGGAACCCTTTAATTATGCTAGAAAAAGATTTTGTGTACTATGCTCTGATTCATTTAGACTGATATTCTCACTGCTACTTTAAGTTGGGTTTACTCCTATTTCATTTGTGTTTCATTTATGAAAAACCCTTAAGATAATTTTTTCTCTTACATAGTTAGCTTACCATTTGGGCATTTAACACAAATTTGGGTTTTTGTCAGTAGATGTGCAAGTTTACTCTAAGCTTTGTTCTTTTTTACATGTCATCTTTCTCTTATGAGAAGACTCTATGGCATAGTATACTTTTATATATTCTTTGAATCTTATTTTTCTACATTGAAGATGACCTCTTGGAGTCATTTCTCTTAAGATTTGAATAAGATAAAGTTTCAACGTCTGTTTTCCTTTAGATTTGCAAATTCCCTGGTATGGGTTTTTATGGTATAGCCACAATCATTGAAAATGTGAATTATATGTTTTCATTAAAAACCCTATGAGATATTGTATAATCATTAAAACCTACTTAGTTTTTGAAAAATAACATTTAAATAGCTCCATGGCTATTGTAAACTGACTGTAATTTAATACTATGATCTCCCTGTCTTGATATCTAAATTCATTCGCATGATATAAGAATGACCAAAGTTCACCAACTCAGTATTAAATTTACCATTTCATAATGTATTGTGCTTGTATCAAATGGAATTTGTTCTCATGTTCAGTTGTACAACTCTCGAAGGTATTGTTAATGAAGGAAATTTGTTTTAGTAAAACCTTCTAGATCTCCTTTTGCAAGATATGTGGTCTTTTAAATGTTGATTTTTTTTTCACTATATTCTTGTAATGGACATTGCAAGAAAGAGCCTTACTTTAATGTTGATTGAGTATTGTAATGGTAAACATGTGACTGCATCTCATATTTGACTATGATTGTTTCAAATCTGCATCATCTGCTGCAAAACTAATTTTTTCATTTCTTTCATTTAATTTTTTGCTAAATACACATTCTACTTATGAATTAATTTTGTACTTGACCACGATTTAGCTGTACTATGAGATTCTCCTTTTGATTATGAATTTCATGTATCTTGCATGTTCTTTCTTTAAAGGATTCAGTTACGTGAAACTATAAACACCTAGATATAGACCAAACTCGGAGCTCTAACAATATATGCTATATGTTCATAGGTACCTACTACTGGGAACTGGAGATGAGGATGAAGCAAATAAAGAAGCAATAGAAGACCAACCCAAACAGGGAAGGATGGTTTTATTCTCTCTCCATTTGCTTAGAGTTTTAAGTATATGCATCTTTTATTTCCAGTACATACAAGTTATGTCCCATGAATTGTGCGGGTTCTGTTGGTGCAAATTTGCAACACCCCCAAAATGACATATAGATCTGCTTTTCTAAGGCAATGTAATTTGGTGTGAATGCACAACATTGAATTTTCCCCAAGGTATGGGGACCTTGTAGATGAGAAAATTCTCCAGAGAAATCTGGTTCTTAATCCTCTATTTAGGTGTATCATGCAATTTTGCAGAGGTTCTGGTTCAAAATTCCTACTCTAAAACTACCAAGAAGACAGGGTTGAGAGAAATATGGAAATGGAAACAAAACTAAGAAAAAACAAAGAGGTGACCCACCAAAGGAGTGCTGAATTTATTTCTTTGCAAATACAAACACAAATCATGAAGATTGCAACAAAAAAAACATGCACAAATTACCAGAATGCAATGAAGGATCAGAAGACAATAATAACTGCATGAGAGGATTGCAAATTGATCACAAAACATACATTATCATGCACAGATTTGATACAATACATTGCAATAGCAAGGAGGAAAAAACGTGTTAAAATCTCCATGAGAGGTCTAAAAATCCTTCAAATCCACCTACTAAGGAAGAAAGAAGATTTTGCAGAAGCAAGAACATCCAACCTTTTACAATTGAGCCAAATCTGGCTTTGAATGGCGGAGCAAAAGAAGGGAAAGCAAAAAATGTGGGAAAAATGATTTATGAGTTCAAATACCAATCAAATCCCTCTAATTTCTCTTGTAAGGTGATGGGATTCATGGAAAAACCCATACGCCAAAGTACATTGGTCTGCAGATCCAAAAAACGACCCATACTTCATTAAATTTGGTGGTTGAATGTCATTTCTATATTTTTCCATGTGAGATATGTTTTCTCATTTTTATCACACAAATCTCCATAAATATTAAAATATAAACACTCCATCATGTAGATAATTTCACCAGCTTTCCAATGACATAAAGAACATGAAAACCTAAGCTCTAGATCAAAAGATATGCCCCTCTTAAGATTTAGGGCAAAAATGGCAAAAATAGGGTCAAAATTAGGTCATCAGGGTCAAACTTTAAAATTTCCCCCCTTGGAAAATTTTCCCAAAAGCCTCCATACCTTCGCTGCTCTAAGAAACTCATCAGCCTCCAATTCGATGATGGGAGAATGGGCTAAACTTCCCTTTTTCTCTTTTGATTTCATTTTGGGAAAAATTCCCCAAACACCCTCGCGTCCTGCTCCTTTTCTGCCACGTGTCAGCCCCTAATTCATTTGTGGGATCAAATTTCCTTTCTGCCACTGCACCTCTACCAACCATTCTCCTTCCCCTTAGAGGGCCCATGGGCTATTTTTTCACTTTTTCCCTTTTTGCAATTTTGGCAAAAACCCCAAAATTTCTCCATGGCCCCAACTTCCGCCACCATGGGGTCACGTGTTCCTTCCACATTAGCCACGGGCCTTTGCAAATTTCCTTCCCTTCTCCTCAACAAGGCTATGGGCTAGTTTTTTCCCTTTCTCCCTCCACTAACTCTTTTTCAATTTCTTCAACTTCACTCCACTGTCCCAACCCCCGCCACCACGTGGCACATTCTCATTGGCCGCGGGCCTATCTAGGGAAATTTTCCCCAAAAAAATCCACTGGGCCATAACTTGAAAAGTACAAGTAGTTAGAAGGAAAATTTTACCTTTCTAGAAAGGTGACAAAATTCTTTATCTGATGAAGGCATTTCTAGATAATTTTGAGTCCCTAGAATGTGTAAAGTTTGATATTGAAGCACAAGGAAGGAAAAAAATGAAGGCAAGTTAGCCAAAATAAGTAGGGGGCTGATTTTAGATGATAATTTTGGCGACTCAGAGGGGTCATCTACCTACCAGATGAAGTGTTTAGCTGCCTTGAAGCATCCATTGGGCATAGAATCATGAGTAGTAGCCTACAAACTGATCTAAACTTTGAAAACTCCCCTCTAAGCCACTTTGAAATGCACTAAACCTGGAGTTGTTTTCACCAAAATCCATTGAAATGGACTATACAAGGGAAAAAACCAACACCGCAAAAACTATGTACAAAAATGAAAATCATACATGCTCTAAATGGAACATGCAGAGTGTTCACAAGCACTTCTTCTACTGAAAGAAAACCTACCTACTCTACTCTAACTGAAAGCAAAGGTGAGTCAAACAAACCCTACAACTGGTTGTGGAAAATAGCTTCGTTTCTTCAAAATGGGCAGCCATGCAAATGATTTGGAGCTGAGTATGGATGCTTGGATGAGTGGAAAATCAACAAGAATCTGGTCTTCTACCCAAATTAGCAAGGTGTTAGCTGAAACCAAATTGAATACCTCTTTTAGCTGCTTTGCATTTGGATTGAAGAGGTATAGCAGCTAATCCTTAGTACTTTGTAGCTCATCCTCATTCTTAGAAGCAAGCATGACTAGTTGTGACTTCTCCTTTGTCTCCAATGAAGCCAAATACCTTATTGGGCAAGGTTTGATCCATTTGATATGCCCATATCTTTGATTTTCAACTCCAAAAATGGAGTCTTCTTGTACACCTTCTTGAATGGATGGTGTGGAAGAAATAACGGAACTCTTCTCTTGTTTTCCTTCCTCTAATGAAGAACATGGAAGACTTAAATATTCCAATCTTGATTCCAAAGAGTTGTTATAAGATGCAGGTTGTTGCAAATTAAAGTTCTCCTCCATGAAAATAGGCTCAAGTTTTTGGAATGTGTATGATGAAGGAGAAAATGGTGTGATTTCAACCGGTTCCTCTTCATCAAAAAATTCCTCTAAATATGACAGATAAATTGCCTCATTGATGTTCTGTTGCAAATGTTCAACCTCTCCCATGATGTTCTCTTAATCTGCAACTTGACCACCATGGTTTCCTTCATCCTCCAACATTGAGTTTGAGAGATCAAGCTCTTCTTCAACACTAGAACTTGAGAGAGATGAAGGAGAAAGAAGAACTAAAGGTTCTTCTATAGCGTACTTTGTGCTCAAATATTTTGGATCTGCACTTTTCTCCCCCACTGTTGGAATATGCTCCTCTTCTTTTGGATTTGGAGAAGCTTCTCCTTCCTCTACTGCTTGAAGGAAATCTTGCTCTTGATTGAACTCTTCCTATAGCATGAATTTTTTCAAGTAAAACTCTTCAATCTATTGCTCTAGAGGATGAGTTAGGGCTACAAGATCTCTTTTAGACTTTTTTCTTCCATGGCTTATTGTGCAACATGAATTGGATCAACATCTTCTTCAAGTAGAGTGCCAACATGGACACTACATTCTGAGAAAATTGATTGTTGATCCACCTCTTCTTTTTGCTCTTCTTCTCCTACAGCAAAATCAATCCTAACCACTACTTAATCTTCAACCTTTACCTCATCTATAAGCTTCACCAGTAAAGGAATTTTCTCAATCCCATATCTAAGAGCCAAACTTACTAAGCTCTTAATCATTCCTTCTTTTCTTGGTTCTTCTTCTTGCTGTCCTTCATGACTGATTTTTTCAATTTCTTCTTCCCAACATGGATTTGGGAATGAAAGAGGAGGGGTGGGTTGTGAATTTACCATTTTTTCATTTTTGTGTGGTGGTGGAAGAGATGAAACTTCTTGTTTCCTTGGAGTGGAAGGTATTTTTTTTTGTTCTTATGGAGGGGATTTGGATTTGGAAGGGAAAGGGAGAGAAGAATTGAGATGAGGTAGAATACTAGGAGATGGAGAAATGGGATCAACATTTGGGGCAACATATGTGAAACTTGAAGCTTGACACTGTTGAAATGATACAAATTGAGAAAGAGG
Organism: Taxus chinensis; assembly: GCA_019776745.2. Lineage (NCBI taxonomy): Eukaryota > Viridiplantae > Streptophyta > Pinopsida > Cupressales > Taxaceae > Taxus > Taxus chinensis. The sequence continues at coordinate 804,045,727 of CM034151.1, forward strand.
AAAAGAAAGAGTATGAGATGGTGTGGTCATTGGTGTAGGTTATTTTCCATCTATTTATTTTAAATACATGGAATACCTTGACATAGGTGATTCACCATGCTTAGGTGTCCTTGGGTGTTATTATGGATCTTACACACATCATAGAGCATCATTATAGTTACATTTGACCGGCTATTCCGGGAATGTAACTCCCACTTCTCGACAGCTACATTTGTGGGGGAGTTACACACCCCACTAGTATTTTTACACCCTTTCATCTTGAGCAACACATGGGGAATGGAATAGAGTTTATTTTTTAGCCTTTTTCCCTCAATACATGCACATTGCTCTCATGGATGATTTCTTTCTTTGATCTTGAAGCGACATCATTTTGCAGTTGAGTGCAATATTTTTGTGCTCATAGATTCCCTCCAGATCTTCATCATTCCTCTGACATGGTATAAGAGCTCAGGGATCAGAATCGTGTTGCTCATATCAGTTGCTTACTAATCTTTGCCTTGTAGTTTCTTGTGCAAGTTCCCATTTTGTTTTGTGCTCTACTTGCATTTTTTAAAATGGTATTTGGTTGGTTTTCTCTTTCATGGGTTGTTGAGTTCATGATTTCCTCTATTCATGTGAGCTTGGTTTTGGCTTGGCATGGACCTATGGGTTATTATTGTGATATAGATTTACATTGGTTTAGTTTGTTGCTCTTATTGTTTGATTGCTTCCCATCCATGGTTTGGACGTTTTCCTCATGAGCTTGTTTTCCTTCACTGGTTGTCTCTACGTTGAGTCTTACAAAGCTCTGCCCATGGCACCATTCATGATTTACAAATCCGTTCATCACTCCACAAATTTGCAAAGTGTGGAAATATAAACATGGATTTTTTTTGTTATTGGCATCATGATCACCTGGTTTTCTTACTAACTTCTCCTTACTCAACTTTAGCTTGGTTTGACCATATTGGTTGGGATTTATTCATCGGGTGATGAGTGGTTGGTTCATACCTTGGTTGCTACGCTTAGTAAAATTCTTGTTCTGCATTCCCTTGTTCCTTCTGCTCGTGATTGGAAGTGCCTTTAGGTCATAGCCTATGGTCTCACATTTAATCCCGTGCTCGTGATTGTTCTCTGGAATTCTGTGTGGCTACTTCTGTGTGGCTATTTCAGCATTTTTTTTCCTGTGTTCAACACAACACCTACACTGGGATCACCTCTGGCACCTCTGTAGTCTTCTTTTGGTATTTTTACCAGCCATTTTAACTTTTCCTGACTATTCATCATCATCCTTCACCAACGTTCAAACTTGACTTTCTCTACATGGCTCGGTTAGAGTTTACATAGTGGTTACAACTTGCATTGACTGAAAAATCTATGCCCACTTAGCCTTTGACTGTTTGTGGTGAGTCCTCCATGCCTGGCTGTTTGAGAACTCTCAACCATTCCACCCTTGGCATCTAGCTCTCCACATGGGCCTTCCACCTTCCTCCTCACGTTGTGTAGATCTGCAACACCTCCCATCTCGGCACAATCCAACAATAGCTCGGTCCAATAAATTCCACCACCTGGCTTAGCATGTGGGCCCCCACATCCTTCCTTTTAGAATTTTTTGTAGGTTAAAACAATCATATTTTAATGTTTTAAGGATTAAAACATTCAATTTTGGTATTAAATAATTTGCAAGGCTATATTTTGCTTATAATTTGACCTTCCTACATTTTGTGTTGGATTTACTACTAGAACTAAGGATGTATTAAGATTTTTTTACTCATTTTTCAATGACAAATGATTTAAATCAAGAATCTGATTTAAGGATGGAGTGTTTTGAAATACTGTAAGATAAATTTGATTGTTTAACCTATGGGCCTAGATTTATGTCTACATTTATTGACTTTTTCCATCAATTGTGGGAATTGTATTTATGCCATAACTTTTGACTTGCTACTCATTTTTGAGAACTTCCTTGGTCAAAGTTGCATGATTTCTCACACACTATGTGATGGAATTGTCAATTTTGTAAATACACTACTTTATAAAGTGCCACATTCTGGGGGGGTTGACTATACTATTGGGCTTACACACGTAGACGCATTATCAGCCGATTCCGATGTCTTGCTTTTGTGCATCATGCATTTTTCATCATGGAGAGTGCTCTTTTTAGACTTGATTTTCATAGGATCACCTTATAGCCTCCCTCCCTTCTCACCAGGAGAGGGAACTATTCATCTTGGCATGCTTCCATGGAACATTATTTTTCCCACGATGGTCATTTACCCTTCTTGCTTGGGCCAATTCCTATACCCACTTATCATCATCATCTAGAGGACTTCATTGACACTTGTGACCATGTCCTTGGTCACATGATGATGCATGTCTCTCGATCTCTCTAGTTTCATGTGGTAGACTCAGATCCACCTCATCATGTCTTGAGCATTCTTCAGTCCCTGATCTATGGAGACCCTTCACATACTGCAGTCATTGTTCCTACTACTAATTTAGGTGTCTCCTCTTCTTCATGTGATGATAGTTCCACTGACATAAGCTCACTTGATTCTACTTCTGATGTCGAGAGTACTACAGAGGACCCTTCTCCTCTTTCTCTCACCATTCCAGAGAGTATTGGCACATCTCACATATTAGGTTGTCTTCTACTCAGCCTCATACCACCATCACACCCACCTCCTTTCCACATCTAGTGTGTGAGGCCCCTTCCAAAACTTTGACTTCATTGGATGACTCATACCTATCATACATCGCTCTTCTATTTGTTGAGCCTCCTCATTGGGACGAGTATTTTCCCGACCTTAGTCATCTTTTCGTAGAGTCTACTTTTGATGCTCTACAGGTCCGTCATCCATCTACAGGGGTTTCAAAGGAGTTCATCATCTTTGTTGTTGGGAGTGCCCCTTCTGGGACTTTTACCACTTCCACTTTTTTGGAGACCTTCATTGATCCACCCTCTACTGTGGATCCCATTTCTATTATGGAGGATGTTTTATTCCCTTCACATCACTTGGACATCATTTTTGCAAGTGTTCCTTTTTTTCACTTTGATAGTTCTACGCATGTGGCATTACCTTCGGTTCCTTGGCACTCACTCACTAGACCTATGTCACACTTCCATGCACCATACTTAGATTTCTTCATGTTGCTACCTTCAGTTTCCTTTGTGGAGTGGGTAGACTTCCAGCTTGTTATTTCTTTCCTTCTTAAGGGCAAGCACATAGTTCATTACGGGTAGCTCTTCTTAAGTCCAGAGGTAGAGGATATCGTGATCGAAATTTTTTTGGGAGACTTCCTAGAGCTGCATACTTCAGATCTATCCATGGCATCTTTTGCATTCCTCTCATCTCCCTCTTTTTCTTTCCAAGAGATTGCCTCTTTATACATGGGTACCTTTACAGGCTTGACTGTGGCCGGGACACATCCTTGTCATCTTTCTTATATTAGAGAGTGGACTTGTCTCTCTTATGGGTGGAGTTTTTTCCCACTGGGTTTTCTCCTTTTACTCCATTTTTTGATAGATTCTTGTATGTGGGTGCCTCATTAGGCTTCTTACTGGGACCCACTTCTCTCCTTGTAATCATATATGTCTCTACCTAAGTTATGCTTCAGAGGGGTGTTGGTGTAGGTTATTTTCCATGTATTTATTTTAAATACATGGAATACCTCCATATAGGTTATTCACCATGCTTAGGTGTCTTAGGGTGTCATTATGGCTCTTACACATGTCATAGAGCGTCATTGTAGTTACATTTGACCAGGTATTCTAGGTATGTAACTCTCACTTCTTGACAGCTACATTTTTAGGGGAGTTACACACCCCACTACTATTTGTACACCCTTTCGTCTTGAGCAACACATGGAGAATGGAATAGAGTTTATTTTTTCAGCCCTTTTCCCTCAATGCATGCACATTGCTCTCATGGATGATTTCTTTCTTTGATCTTTAATCTACATCATTTTGCAGTTGAGTGCAACACTTTGGTGCTCACGAATTCCCTCCAGATCTTCTCCATTCCTCCAACAGTGCTAACCCATTGAGAAGGTTGCTAAATACTCCTCTCATACGCCTCTATTCCCTCAGTCCACTTTGCAAGTAATGGTAGCGTTGCAATCATGAAGTCAAGATTCTCTTGAGGGTTGTAATGCCTTGGAAAAGGTCCCACCCATGGACAAGGTACTCCACAACCGATTCTAAATACTTTCATTTGTGCTTAAGCCCTAGATTGCACCATGCCAATCTCCATTTTTTGGATTTTCTCCAACAAATCAACATATTGCATTTTAATGTCTTCATTATATGCATAACCCTTCTCTTGGAAAGAACCATCACCAAACTGATTTTTTCACTGCTGCTCATATCGGTATGCATGTTGATCTTAAATCTACTCAAAATTCTAATTTAAAGGAGCTATAAAGCATGTTGGAGGTGGATTTGGATGGCACTTCTGTTGTAAATGTGAATTCCACGATGGAAACGAAGTCATAATTGTATAACTTCTTGGGCTAAAAGAATATCAAAGAGATGGAAGGAAGAATGGATGAAAAATGAATTAAAATGAAGGAAAAGGAAGGTCTGCAACTTCAGAGATGGGTTATTTACTAGAAAAATTCTCCAGATGTGTTTACAATTGCCTCCAAAGGCTGAAATCTTGACAAGAACACACCAACATGAAGGATGAGGCACTAAAATATGCACAAATTACCAAAATGCGATGAAGGATCAGAAGACACTAATAATTGCATGAGAGGATTGAAAATTGATCACAAAACATACATTATCATGCACAAATTTGTTATAATACATTGCAATAGCAAGGAGGCAAAAAATGTGTTACAATCTCCATGGGAGGTCTGAAAATCCTTCAAATCCACCTACTAAGGAATAAAGAAGAGCTTTCAAAAGCATGAACATCCAACCTTTTACAATTGAGAAAAATCTAGCTTTTAATGGCGAAGCAGAAGAAGGGAAAGCAAAAAATGTGGGAAAAATGATTTATGGTTTCAACTACCAATCAAATTTGTTCAATTTCTCCTACAAGGTGATGGGCTTCATCCAAAAACACATACGCCAAAGTACATTGCTCTGCAAATCGAAAAAAATGACCCATACTTCATTAAATTTGGTGTTCGAATGTCATTTCTATATTTTTACTTGTGAGATATGTTTTCTCATTTTTATCACACAAATCTCCATCAATATTCAAAACTAAACACTCCATCATCTACATAATTTTACCAGCTTTCCAATGACATAAATAACATGAAAACCTGAGCTCTAGATCAAAATATATGCCCCTCTGAAGACTTTGGGCAAAAAAGGTGAAAATAGGGTCAAAATTAGGTCGTCAGGGTCAAACTTTAAAATTTTCCCCCTTGGAAAGTTTTCCCAAAAGCCTCAATGCCTCCACTACTCCAGGACACTCGTCAGCCTCCAATTCGATGATGGGAGCACGGGCTAAACCTACCTTTTTCTCTTTTGATTTCATTTTGGAAAAAATTCCCCAAACACCCTCGCACCCTTCTCCTTTGCTGCCATGTGTGGGCCCTTAATTAATCCATGGGCTCAAATTTCCTTTCTCCCATTACGCCTCTACCAACCCTTCTCGTTCCCCTCAGTGCACCCATGGTTTATTTTTTCCCTTTCACCCTTTTTGCAATTTTGGCAAAAAACCCAAAATTCCTCCACGGCCCCAACTTCCACCACCACGGGAACACGTGTTGATGAAAACACATCAAGACTATGTGCAGAATGTCTATAAATGTCTTAGGAATGCCTAGCCATGAGGAAAAATGCACAGATCATGAGAGAAATCTAATTTGCATGCATATGATGATTTTTTGGCAAGATAAAAATAGCTTTATAGGGTTGACGACGAATGGGCTAGGTCGCCGCCAACTACAAGGAAATTTTTGACAATGGGAAAAAGGATGGACATTACAACACCCCAATTTTTACCCAAAAGGTGCCCCCATGAAAATAACTCTAGTCAATGAGAAACCATTCCATCTATATGTTAAATAATTATTTAAATAAGTGACATATAATCATAAAATGATTTGAACATCATGGACTTGATTTGTGATCACAAGGGAGAATTATGGGGGCCTAGAAGAGTAAGAGAGTGATCCATGCTCTTTCCATGTAATAAAAAGAAAACATCCTTTTCCCATGTAATGAGATGTACGTCATTCATTTCTATAAATATCTTCATGCTACATGGATATCTAAATGAAAATATAGGAGATTTCAATCACACTTACCTCAATTCACTTAAGGTGGTGAGAAGTCAAGACTCTAAATTGCAAGTTTACCTTATCCTCAAAATCTCAGTTAATGAAAGAAGATTTCTTCATTAGCACCAGATTTCTTCCTAACTTGTAACCTATTTAAATCTCTCCCTTCATTTTCATCTCATCCCGTAATACATCTCTAACAATAATGTCATTCTTCAAGGCATTGCATTGAGAGTGTATTTTTTCACTCTATTGTCTTAGTTCTGACTTAGAGTGACTAACAAATGGATTAGTTGCATCTATGTGGCATCCCCTTTTCTGTTACTAACACCCAAGGACTATAGTTTTGATTCCTAGAGAATGTGAAAACTTCTACATGGACTGGTGAGATGAAAATTCATTCCTTGATGTCAATATATATAGATCATGCCTTCCCTAGGAATGGCTAACCCAACATATACAAACCTGTAACCAAACCAATATAAGAAACTAAAATTTTGATCAGGTGGAAGTTGAATCCCTTTACATGCCTCATTGGAGTGCTCAATATTGTCAACATTTCTTGCGTATCCTATGGGAAAATCTTACTTGCTAGATTGTAAACCAGTTCCTTCCTCTTGTCCATTTGGTTATTCCTTAGTTTAATATCCTACCCTCACCCAAAATCTCAACCTTCCTGAAAGTCCAACCCTATCTCAAACTGAACTATTAGTGAGAACTGATATCGTAAACTAGGTCACATGAATGATCTGCATTTGTTGCATTGTGCACAAAATTTGTTTTAGGTGTCTCATCAACTATAGGAGGGTTATTGAAAGGCATAGAAGTCCTAATCACCATTTTGGTTTTAGTGGCTAGAAAGAATGAGGCTTCATTGATCTTAGTGGCCCATCGGTAGTGAAAGTCATATCTTCACCTCTTCTCTCAGTGAACCTTAGGGTTCTAGAGAAATTTATCATTTTAGGAACAAGTTCTTCACCACAGATTTGAACTAATGAGATTTCATACCTTAATGTAGTTAGGGTCTAATAACTCAACCCAGGACATGAACCATCAGACTAACTGATCTAACAAACTATTCATGATGCATGAGGCTATTGAAACTGATTCTTAAGTATCCCTTGACGCTCATTTTTAGGCATCTGATACAATCATGAACTCTGGCATTGTTGTAGCTATGTTGTGAAATAACATGATAGAGAATCAGGCATGACATCCAAATGAGCCATTATTTAAATTTTTCATTCTTGTACTTAAACATGAACATCCTTTTCAATCAAGGGATACATCCTAAGATTAGAATACTGACAGAGGCTGTTCAACCCCTATAAAACCTTGTGTATCATATCTCTGTTCTGACCATCTGAAGGCTTAGTCCTAGAAATGTATTGTCATCATCCTCAAGTTATGGTAATCCCACGTCAGATCATAGCACTATTTTTATAGATGATAAGATTGGTTGTTTCCCTTCTTTAGTAGAATTTTAAAAAATATGTTCAGAAAGTCTATAATACTGTCTGTAAAATTATCCTTTTCAATGTTATTTATTCATTATTACCATGACATGAAATTGTCCTAGCATTACTTAGTCAAAAAATCTTGAACTAGCTCATCATGGCTTGTTTCGTGAAGAAGGTCTTTCTCAACATTTAGTTTCCTCCTCAGGATATGAAGATCATCAAATCACTCATATGAATACTCACATTTCACTCACTTTAAGATAGAATGAGTGTGAATCATCTTAATCTCCATGGAAAAATGACAACTATAATCCATTGCATGGAATAACTTTCATAGACTTGATTCTACTAGAACCTAAACATGATGGCATCATGGATTCGTGTGAAACTGTTCTTTGCAACTCCAGTAGTCAACCATTGAAACTGCTAAGTTTCAAATAGGTAGTTTGTTCCCTTACATAAAAATGGATATTAGCATAAAAAATGGTATGTAAATCCTCTTTCATTCTGAAATACCTTTTCCCAATGCCTAATGATTTGATCCTAACTCCTTACATAGAATCCCCAGTAACTATCTGGAGAAGTATGGTGCCATTGTGCACATTACAGTGTTTGTTCTCTCCACCTAGAAAACTCATTGTTGATCATCATCCACTTCTCTTGATCTGATTACAAATTTAGTTTGTGTCTTTCCTGCATGGTTTTATTTTGTAACTCTAAACTTCGATGATCTAACTTCCAATATTCACTGAAATCACCACCGGATGCTTACGATATGTTCTATAAAAATTCCTACCTGTTGTTTTCTTTAGTTGGATTCTCCTCTAGAATGGAATATTCTGATTCTCCCTTTGGCCTCCAGACTAGAAGTTACATGTCTAGCCAGGAAGAGTGGGATTAATTTCAAACTCAATTGGAATCAAATTATTGACCATCAGGATGAGGTACAAAATCTATTTAAACTTAGGAAAACACCTGGACACCAATATGGACAATTTAATTTATGAGCCAAGGTGAGAGTGGGACTAAGGTAGGGCAGCCAAAACTAGGGATGCATAGTGATCAGGAAGCTGATGAGATGAAAACTGATGGATGGGCTATTTTGGCTGACAAGGGGAATAGTTTTAATTTTTCATGACAACACTCTCTTGACCACTTTAACCAAATTACATGCCTGAATGCACATGTTTACTGGTCAATGGTGTCTCAAATAGTTCCTTGAAAACTACAAATGGATATCTAAAAGGTCACTAAGCTTGAATCTCAAAATCTCTTCGCCTTTCACAATCAACATAACCCTATACATGAGAACTTGATTTCTTATGAATATCCAAGGTAAGTTGTTGATGTAGATTTGGTATTTCTTAATGAAATCAAAGGTAAGTTGGTTGATGTAGGATATTAATTCCAGTAGGGATTATTTGATTTGAACGTCAAACAACTGAATCAAAAGGGTTACTCCTAATTTTGGCTGATGAGACTGCTTAAAATGAATTTTCATGGCTGCATAGATCTTGATGAATTCCTTGTGTTTCTTTATCCATGGAAAAAAAGAATCTACTGCTCATAATTTTGCACATTGATAACACCAAACTAAAACCCTTCATTTTTGTTGATTGTTACTTGAGAGATTACAATGTGATTCAAAATTTTAGATGTTGATTCTTCAAGTAACCTCTTATTCTAATTTATGAAATCAGAATGATGGAGTTATTATGATTAGTTCCACTTTGGATCTTGAATCTTAATAACAAATCAATAGTAGTTCTCATCCTTGTCCACTGGGTTGTGCCAAAAACTCTTATCTCTTGAAATTGTACCCTATAGACAGATGACTACATGTTTTCTAATCTTGCTCTTAATCTCTCTTTTTCATAGATATAATGGAAACACCTCATGTATGTGGGTATACCTATTTTGAGGGAAGTCTCTGGTATCAAGGCTAGATTGTTTTTGATGCATCATAAACTATTTTTTTGGTGTTTTGAGGATAAAAGGATGATTCAAAATGAATTGAAACAGGGGTGATACACCAAACTTGTTGAGGGATTTGACTAACTACATGCAAAATTGATATGAGAATGAATTCTCAATGCACAAGTTAATAGTTTTATACATAATAATAGGGAAAACACTTTGATGTGTTGAGGGAAAGTATCAAAAAAATATTGTTAAGTTAAACATGCACATTAATATCATGTAGAAATTACTGAATTTGCAATAGGGTAAGATGATTAATCAAGGAATTCATCATTCACAAGGATTAATAAAACATACACAAGACTATAAAATAATTAGAAAGGTAGAATAAACTTTTCATTTAAAGGGAAAAATTGGAAAAGTCTTCTTCAACATTCCTGTATCTAAAATCCCCCCCCCTCTTGTGCTTTGCCAAGGCACACAATATATAGTAAAAAATATTCCCCTACCCTTCCTAAAAATAAGCTAAACTTGTACTCACCCATGCATGCTATTTTTATACTTTATTTAATAAATAAAGGAATAAAATAAACAAGATAATACATTGAGGCATTAATAACCTTGTGTTAAAAAATAACAACTCAAGCAAACTGTAATTGACTATTCTATTTTTAATAAATTTGGGTGAATAATTGGCTAATAATAAACCTTGATTGATGAGAAAACCTTCTCCAATGCATGCAATCTATTTCCTTGTTCTGTAGCCGATGATTAAATAATAATAATTTATCCTCTGATGTGACACTTCCATATTCATCCATTTCTAAGGGAATTTCTCTCTTCTTCTGAGTTTTGTCTTCTAGTGATAGTATATAAAATTGACCTCTGTACAAGAAAAAATAATGGCTGTTATTTTCAATACCTAGCAAAGTAATTCAATGTTACCTTCTTGGGACCACCTTTCCATTTGCATATTTGGTCTTCATTAGATTTTGACTAACATTAGGCCCATCATTGCATGTATAGTTTATTGGGGTTTTCTACAATAAACATTACATTATAAGTTTTCACCCCCTTTGATGATTTTTTGGCATTTGACCATGGCATAAGTGTATGTACCAACTCACCTTTTGGTGCCATCATTTTTGGTTTTGATTTTCATGGTGTTAATTTTTTTAAACCATATAAAGGTCAAATGCAATGATTTTTAGCTAGTTGGATTGGTCTTCTCTGCCATGATGCTAGGCCCTTTATATTTTTCGGTGGAATCTTCAAATCATGGGCTAACTCGTGGTGAGTTAGGGATTTGGATCTGCATCTTTGGTTAGTGCCATGTATTGTAAACTAACTCATATTGAGTTAATTATCTCACCGAATGAGTTAAGGAGGTAAAAAGGGTCGAAACCCTATCATTTCATATTTTCAATTGGAGCTCTACTTGAGCTAAGGAAACTTTGTGGAAATTTTACGGCCACCATTGATGAATATTTTGAGCTCAATTTTATGGGTGAATATGAAATTTTCTACTTTGGGTTCTCTTCCCATCTTTTTCTTTCTTCGGAATCAATGGCTTCATGCTAAGTAATAATTTCATTCCCCTCTTCATTTCTACTAAAAAATGAGCCATTCTCAACGGTATTACTCATGGTCACTATTTTTTAGGATCTGAACACTCTGTTCCAAGATCTCTCATTCGATTATTTTTTGTATTCAATGGAGTTTTTGGTTTCTAGTTGTCTTGGAGTTTTTGAAATGGAAATCAATATGGGTTTTATAGTTTTTGTGATATATCTTTGAGATCTTGTTTCTATTGAAACCGTCCCTACTGGAGAGCTAAGAAATGTTACCACCGTTAATGAGTTTCAAAACTTTGTGCTTGATGATTCTTTTTAATCTTTGGAGCACCTCCATGATGTCTTATGGCCATCATTCTTCCGATAACTGGAGCTCCATTTTACTCTTTGATGGCATTATACATGTTGATCTCTAAAACTCCTGGTGGGTTTTTCTGTTAGCCATTTTACAGGATTTTTTTTAGAACACATTTTTTCAATCTGACTTTTGTTTTAAAATTGGTGTAGCCTACTGAAAATCTTCTGGTTTATTGCTAATATTATACATGGTATTCGTGATTCATTTTTCCCCTACTACTTGGGATGTTCTAAAGCTCGTTTTCTAAGAGTCTTTACTTGTTTGGGTTTTCATATGGCGCATGATGTCAATATTACATCAAGACTGATCTTTCTTATAATGTGAAATAAGTATTCTGAAAACTTGAGCTCTTTCTCTAAATCTGGGTATTGATATTTGGATCTGATACAAAATGTCCAGATACTTCTATGTACCAGTCATTGCGTTGTTAGTACCAATGAAATATCTTTATATTTGATTTGTGAATTTTACTGGGCATTGATAGACCTTTTGTATCTGAGCTTTACTATCATGGTGGGTACCCTTATAAGTATGCTAGAAAAAGTCCTCTTTTGACTATCCTTTGAACTCCATTATTCTCTGTTTTGGAGCCTTTGAGCTCGATTTATGAGCTATAATTTTAGGTTCCATGAGCTATTTTTCATTTGTATTTTCCTCTGTATTTATTGTGGGCCACTCAAGTATATACTTTCCTCTTGCACATAGTTAGATTACCATTTGTATAATTTGACTATATATATTGGGTGTTTGTTGGTACCCGTTTAACTGTTTACATTGAGTAGGTTTAGCTCTTTGTCTATTACATGTCCATCTGTTGTATTCTCAGAAGACTCTGTGGCTTAAGTAGACTGTCTATATCTGCAATGGTAAATAGATCATATGTCTACTTTGAAGCATGATGTCTTCGAGTCATTTCTCTAAAACCTATTTATGATAGTGATAAATTTTGTACATCTGATTGGCTTTATATCTTGTAATATACTCCTTATGTATGTTTAGCTATGATATAGGACATAATCATTGATAATCATCACTAGTACTTTGAACTTTTGCAGGTCTACCAACAAACTGTAATCATTTTGAGTCCATGCTGGCTGAAAATTGTGATTTACATTACCTTTGTTCACTTGCTATATTTGGTGTTTATTGGCTTTACCATAGTTGTACTTACAATCGTTTCTGCAATATGATTCTATGATCTCCTTACTTTTGATATGTATGATGTTGATATGTTCTTGATTTTCGACTTACCAAAGTTCACTAGCTAAGTCTTAAATTTCCCATTCTCAGAAATGCATTGAATGCCTGTATCAAATGGATCCTTAGAGTGTATGATCATTCAGTTTTTAAAGCTCAAGGAGGTATTGTTGAATGAACGGAAATCTATGTTGTAGCAAAGCCTCGCATGATTTCCTTGTACATGATATCTGGTTTTCAAAACTATGATGCTATCCTACAATGTTGTTAGATTCATTCATGGACATTCCACATGATTGTGGGTTTCTCTTAATGTTGATTGAGTACCTTTCATAATTAGTCAAATCATGTGACTCCATCTCATATTTGACTATGACTATTTTAGATCTACATCATTTGCTACAAAACTAATTTTTTCATTTCTTTCATTAGATTGTTTTCTTAAAAGACACTATACTTATGAATTCCTTTTGTACTTGACCCTGATTCAACAGTACTGTGATATGATCCTTTTGATTTTTTCTTTCATGTATCTTGCATGTGCTTTCTTTAAAGGATTCAGTTATGTGAAACTATAAACACATGGATATAGAACAAACTTGGAGCTCTAACAATATATATTATATGTTCATAGGTACTTGTTGCTAGGAAATTGAGATGACGATGAAGCAGCTGAATTTGAAGGTAAATCTAGAAGCACGAGAGGACCGAACCAAACAGGCAATGATGGTTTTTTTATCTCTCCATTTGCTTATAGATTAAATTATATGCATCTTTTATTTCTAGTACATAAAATTTATGTCCCATGACTTGTGTGGGTTCACTATACATTCTTCATTTGAATAAATGATTTATTTGCTTGTAATGAGATGTATATCCTTAATTTTTGTACTTTATTCATTTTAAATGATAATAATGAACTTATACAACTGAACACACTTAAATAATTCACTTATGTATGGAAATAAATTAAAATCAAATGTTTCTTTGCATGTTCAATGGATGAATGAAATTTACTCTGTACCCTATCCAAAGCTTCAAAACTTCATGTCTGATACATGATGCCCTTCCTGCCTTCCTCAGAGCCTTCTAATTGTCGATTAGGGTTGTTGCACAGTTCTGATGAGGGTTTCAAATGGAATGGCTGCATCTATGAGCCATTTTATTTTGTAATTGTACCCAAGTTGTAGTTTTGATCCAAAAATGACTCCCAGCTATCCAAAACCAAACAATTAAAATTTATATGTTAATCTGAGGTGGTTGTCCCAAACATATCCAAACCTCCGACTCAATTTATCTGAGAAACTTAAAAGTTTTTGAGGTGACCCTTTTCACACGGTGTGTAAAAAATGTCAACAATTCTAGAAATCATGTAGGGAAAGCTTCCTACTAGATTTTAAGATTTTTTCCTTGATCTTTTCTATTGGGCATAGAGTCGAAGCATATAACCAAACTTTGCCTTTTCTGAAAAAACAAACCAAAACTAAGAAGGATCTGGCAAACTGGATCACGTGTATGAGTGCACTTATTTAATTGAAAACTATAATGTGCGTGAACTACAATTTTTGAAAGGGAAATCCTAAAATACCTTATTCTAACCAGATGTAAATCGAGGATAAATAAAACCTGAGACAAGAAGTGAAAAATAGTTTTCCTTTTCTCCAAAACTGAGATGATGAATTCAACTTGCAAAACAAGTATCACGACAGAACTAAAAAGGTTATGTGTACCTTGAATTTTTTCCAAAACATAGCCCAAAACATGAAGAATCTTTCTAATTGATGTGAAAATTGTTCAGAAGGGCTTTGGAACCAATTCTTGAGTATCTGACGCTCATTCTTAGTCTCTAATCCAAGCAATAATTCCGATATTCCTGTGGCATGTCATGAACTAACAAGATATGTGTAACACCCATAAAAATGACATTTGAGGAACATTCTACAACATTAAACACTTATCCCGTAAGTTGTAGTAGTTTTTATTTTATTTTATTTTTAAAGTTAAAAGGTTACGAGGATAAAAACCCTTGGTACACTAAATTCACCTACTCCAAATTTCTCAACCTTACGATTGGGGAATTAGGTCTAGTTCAAAGATTAAATATTTTTAATTTATCTCTAAAAGTCAATTAATTAACATTTGTCTAGGAAGGTGCCATAATTTAGTTTACTTGGTTAAATTATTTCTTCTCCTTAATAAATGATTAATCCCAACATGATCAACCTTATACTTAGTTATTTTGTTTCACTATCTTATTATTTTTAATATCCCACATTTCATTAATCTACTAAAAAATACAAAGAACTAGGAAAATTACTTGCACACCAAGGTAAATAAATAGCCCCATTCATTTATCTACACGTACCTTTAATTTTATTTAAAACATCTATAAAATATATTCCTACCAAATAAATGTAGGGTTGATCCTCAGCCCTTGGATCAAATCAATCTTGTCCACTAGATCCTAGGGTTCCAAAATAACCCTAAAAATGCTTATGAATTTTTATTAAAACATTCTCTTTATTCTAAACTCCTCATTTGGTCTATTTTCTCTGGTTTTATTTGGAGGTTGGAGCAAAGGAAGCCATGGGAGAAAGAGAGGAAGAACTATGGAGGATTTTCTTCAAGATCAAGTTAAGATTTGTTTAGATTGTAGTTTTATTGTTGTAATCTATTTCATGTAAGGATAGAAGGAGGTTTTCCTTTCCAAACTGGTTTTATTTCAAGCCATTTGTATTTGGGGTTCTCTATTTGGGGCAAATCCTACCCCCATCAACATAAATGAAAACGAGTGATTTTAATTTACCATTTGAAGATTTTATTTCTTAAAACCATAAGATTTTTCATTATTTGTTTTCTATAGGTGTCCTTATTAAGATTTACATGCTTAAAATTTTAGTTATTACAAGTTATAACTTTCACAGATGCAGTACTAGAAGTTTCCTTTGTAAGTGATAGAACCACCACCAAGAGTAGGCTAACGGTCTTGGGACCACCAACCAAACTGAGTGACAAAACCATGAACCTCCGCCTTATGGAGTGGAGGTTCATACATGATCACATTTTCAGAGTGGTGGTTATGAGACCACCGCTCTGCACAGGGCGGCAGTCCTACTTCTTAGAAACAGAACCATCAAACCTGAGTTTTCCTAAAAAAAAGTTACAACGATACTCAAGTGGTCATTCAAAACTTACTTTTACATGTCTAAGTTATTCATTTGTAAGGTTTAAATTCACTTACTCATTTCTTTGGTATCAATTTACTCAATTTAAACATTTCCTATTTAGATAATAACAACAACATCTATAAGATACAAATTCCATTTTAGTTACAAACTTTCTTCCAACAATGCAAGGGAATGAACAAGGTACTCTAACTATTTCCTTTGCATGTTATTCAATTAACACAATGGAATAAATTATTTCTTTCCTCTTTTAACTAAAAATTTCAACCATTCTCACAACCAATTTTAACAACGTTTTTAATAAGTTTTGAAATGAAAGTTACTAACTTTTCAATAAGGTCTATACACTTTGGTGAGAATAGGAACAAATACCATGAGATAAGTTGTTTCCCCTTTATAGATTCTTTTCTATTTGAACAATACTAACTTTACAAACACATTTATTCCTTTCCCTTTACAACATACAAGTACAATAATAAAGTTAAACTTCCTCTTCCCACAATACAAATTTCAACTAAAGTTTTTACATATGAATTCCATTTTGATTCTTTTCTTCCATACCACTATTTTTTTAGAAGAAAGGAATTTTTACCACTCTTCAAGGATCTTTCACCAAAAACTATTACAACTTACAATACAACATTTCCATTAAACCAAATATAATATTACAATCTTCCACCTTCAGTGGGAATAACAAGAAGACTCTATCACAAGGAAGGATTTCTTTTGGATACCAACATAGCTCTAACTTTCACATCACCAACAAGAGCTCCACCAAGCTTCATTTTATCACCACAAAAAATGGGGGTGATGCAACACTCTCGACCCAACCAAGAATTCCAATGAGGAGAAGAATCCATCCTCCTCATTGGGCCCCGAGCCCCAACCAAATTGAAATGGAAAATGGATTCAACTCATGGCAAAAAACAAGCTTTGAAATCAGAATCAAAGATTTAAAAATCAATCCAAAGCACATTCAACTCATATTACAACACAAGAAGGAAAAACAAAAAAATATACAAGGCTTTAAATATGAAAATCCATAGGAGCAAAATCCTATGGGGAGGTCACTTATGCCTCCCGATGGGAAATGAGTTCGCACATTAAAACCTCCAATAAACATCTCAGAACCCCTACAAACTCTTATGCCTCCCTCAAGAACCTCTTATGCCTCCCCCATTCGCTTATGCCTCCCTACAATATCTTATGGTTCCCTCAACAAAATAACCAAGAAATGTAAGAAATTTCTTGTCCAAGGTGGGGTACTCAAGCAAATATCCCTCTAAAACATGAAATAAAATCTTATGCCTCCCTACATGAAATATCCCATTAGTCCCCTCCTACACCACACTTAGGCAATCTACCCAAGCACCCAACAAGTATAGAAAAACACTCAAAACAAGCACATATGCATACAAAATAAAAGAAAGTATTTAACAAGAGTTTATCTCATACCTTTCCATGGTAGAGGTTGATCCAAGAGCCATGCACCAAGCTTCTTCAAGCCCAGAAAACACCAAGAATCTCCAAAAAATCCGCAATCACTTCCAAACTCCTCTAACTCCCAAAAGTAAGAGCAAAAAAATAATGAACTCCCAATCAAGCAAAATAACTTGATTAAATAGAAAAGGGAGAGAGGAGGGTGAGGTGGCTCCATGTAGGATTCCACATCACTCATCCTCAACTCCAAAGAATAATTAATAAGTGGGTAAAGAAAACACATATTGCTTGCACACACAATCCAAGCCCACAACTCCTAAGGAAAAAATTAGTTTTACATGAAGGGGATTTAAATAATATTTTACCTTTTTTTCTTTCCAAAACACCTAATGGGGTCTAATTTTTACCCCCCAACCCATAGTTAGGGTTGGCATAGAAATTTAAGAGGTGTGGGACAAGTTTGACTTGTCCCACAAGCTTTAAAAATTGGCCTCTAAGGCCAAATTCGAATTTCCATGAAGGGGTAGAGTGTTAAAACACTCAAGATCCCCAAGCATTCAAATTTCAACACACAATACAAAAGAAAATCTTGTCTAATAAATGAATTCCTTTGGTAACATCTATAATTAGTTTAGGACAAGATTAAATTAGCTCTAATTAAGACACCACAACTCATTAATAATAAAGGTTAAAATACATAACCCAAATTCCAAATAATAATACAATGAATTACATCACTAAAATAACATACTAACATCAATTAAAGGAAAATAAATAAACCAAAAAACATAACCCCTTCGTCATAATTTCCCCCTAACAATAATTCAAACACACACAAATACATGTTGCCACGGTGACCATTGTTGAATTCACCTAGAATTACAATGTGGGTTGGTCTCCAATCCCCCCATAGTTTTTTGTGATGTGTTTTCCTGCAAAATATACAATACCCCTCTGACCTCATGGCCATATTAACAATGTTGAAGTAATAAAACACTTACATATGACTATCAATTTCAAACATCAAAAAACATAACTACTATACCTAAGACCAAGTAATTTAACAAACATTCCCATATTCAACATTTCAATTCTACTCATACATCAGTTTCAAACTAAGATCAAAGACCAATTAGATCATCAAATTAAAGCAAATACTTTCACTCATTCACAATTTTACCAATCTCTAATATCAATTAAATCACAAAAAAAACTTTTGAACATCATAATAAAAACCAATTACGAAAATGATTCAAAATATCAACATATATTTATCTGAAAACACATCATTTTCTTCAATACTGAATGTCTATCAAAATTTAATTAGTTCGGTTACAATATTTCTATCCTTCAATTCCCATATAACAATGTGTTAGCGTCATTTGTCTATTAACATATTCCAGTAATAAAGCACAATAGTGTCTATGTGTCCCGTCACAGAGATAAAACAAATACAAAAAAACAATATTAGAGAGTAATGCTATCATAATCAAATTACGACCATGCAACCATTCTAGCTAATTTTTTTATCCTTAAAATCCCATCAGGGTCCACAATGTGGACATATATTTAAAATAACAATAACCAAAACATAACGGAGTCATGATGCCCACACAACTTATTAGTATGCTAATTAGAATAAAGCAAAAATGTTTACAATTATAACAATTTGGAAAAGATGATCATATTTCATTTACTGTTGAAGAGAAGTGGGAATTACAATATCGAATAGGACATGGCCTCCAAAAAACTGAAAAGCTAATATTCTTGTCTTGTACTGAAAAATGAACCTTATTTTCTATCACGGGTTCTTTCTAAAGTTGTTTTGAAGGTTGTTCTGAGAGTTGATCTACCTCTATAAACTATTGTATATTCTTTTTGAAAATCTGATACAGATCTAATTTTTTTTCAACCTCTTCAAGTTGTTTTATTTCATAAATCATAAAATCGTGAAGATGATAAGATGGTTGTTCTACTTGTTTAAAATGTTTGAAAATATTTTTAGAGTCTTCAAATAGTATTTCATCATTTTCAATCTGTTGATCCACTACTACTATTAGTGTAGAATCACAGCACCTAGGAATGTCCTGATGCAGAGTGGGGCATTTGGTGTGATTGCATAACATGGCACCATCTCTAAATTTGTGGGACTTGCAAAACTTGAGATGGACCTCTAGAGAAAGTTTGTTCTTGCTTCCTAATCTACCCACCATAAGCTACTCTAGTGAAGGAAGAACCTAACCTAACCATTCCAAGGGGAAAGAGAGAGAGAGTGGAAGATCCTACACTAAGTGGAGATACACCAGAAAAGGAAGTGGTTGATCACAAATCCAACTGCCTGAAGTGGAGAGAGGAGAGTAGAGAAGAGAGTGGACAAGATGCACCATAGACCAGACATAGTTTTCACATAGAACACCAATTCGAAATCCATTAAGCACAACTCCCAAAACCTGCAACAAACATCAGAGTATGCATAGTATACCTTGCAATGATGAGAGGTAAGAATAGACAACAAAATAAGCCAAGGATGGACATATACATCACGAAACATATTTTATGCTCTAAAATGTTACACGGTACATCATCAGCTGGTAAGAAGCAAGAAAATACCATTATAGAGTCATGGGAGGAGGTTTAGACTCCACATTCTACCCTAAGGGAGAAAGAAAGATGGGGTAGAGGAGAGATGATGACCAACCCCTTGAATATTCCCCTTCATTACAATATATAGGAAGAACAAGAGAGAGGAGGGAAGAATTTGAATCCTACTTCAACTACCTTTAGATATACATTGAATCCTTATTTGAAAGCTCAACCACTGTCAATCAATGCCCCTTTCAAATCCACCTACAATATATTGATTCTAGTTCCCTATGTCTACTTGGCATGTTAAAGAAGGAAGAACGGGGGATAAAAAAATACAATCTGAGTAGTTGAAGAAATTGGATTCTACATTAACATCCTTGAATATGTTTTCCCATTTTTCACCTACTAAATCCTGTTAAGAGTGATATTTCATGTGCCCATGGCATAGATCATGTCGAGACGTTTTCAAAAAATTCTTCTCCCACCCAAATATGAGTTTCAAATAAAAATATATGGCCATCTAAGGATTAGGGTCATAGGTACGCCATTTTTAAAAAAGTGTGTCTGTATCTGGTCCACGTGGCAGCCTCACGCATCTTGGAGATTTGGCTCCTTCCTGATGCTCTTGAAATTGCACCAAACTGAAACATGGCAACCTACATGAGCTCCTTGAGATTATTTATATTTTTCCTAAGTCTCCTTACTTGGTGGGGCAAAAATTATGACCCGTGACACATGGAGGTTTGGCACTTGTTTGGAATCCCGCCCCAAATATTACTTTTGAAGTAATGCCGAGCTAACACTTGGCTCCCTCTGCTTTCACTTGGAATTTTCAACAACCAATATTTATTATTTGGGCCCTGAACACATGGGTGAGCCCACACTCATTTAGGGACAACCTCCAAACTTTTCTTTTGAAATTATGCCAATGAGACACGTGCAGGCTTCCGATGGTTCTCTATACTTAGTCGTTTTGGGCCTGCTTTGTCCCATTTTTAAACTTGGAATACATGGAGATCCTACGCTTGTTTGGGTTTCAACTTTTGGACTAACCTTTTGAGATGTGTCGAGCTTACACGTGGAAGCTTCTGCTAGCACCTTTATACTTTATCTTTTTAGGCCCACCCTATCTGCTTTTTGAATTTTAACTATTAACTTTTCCCCTCTTTGGGCTTGGGACATGTGGAATCCTGATGCTTATTTGAGTATGCCCTTTTGGATTCAATCTTTGGAGGTGCATCATTTAGACACTTGGTAACTTCCACTGACTCTCTATAATTAGCCAATTTTGGGGCTCGTTCTAAGTAATTTGCAAATCCCAAAGACTTTGATCCTTCTATGTTTCCTTTTTGTTTTATCCTATGGTTTCTTTGACACTATCTTCTCTTCCCTGACCCTGCTATTCCATTTTCAAGTCCCGTTGTTTCTTGATTTTTGGTTTTAAATGTGATTTATTTGGTTTCTTCTATGCGGGGTTGTGTTTTCTCAATTTTCTTGGGGGGGAATAATTGAGATAACAATTTGCTGAATCACAAGGACATCTTCCTACTAGATGAAGGGACTAGTAGCCTTGAATGATCCATTGGGCATGGAGTCAAGAATAATACCTTGATACTGATCTTAACCATTTGTAGTTAGTGACCCTGAGCCTATCACAGAAATAGATTGTCTCGAAAACATTTTTTTCTAGTTGGTCTACATTTGTTTTATTTTGAAATTTACAACTGTTATAGGAAATTATGGGTCTTACCATTGTGAACACTGAATGGCCTGGCCTTGGTATCCCTGGAGCAATGTAAAAAAAACTTATGTACAAAGACAAAATCATACATGCCTCAAATGATATTTGTAGAGTGTGCTCAAGAACTTATTCTACTGAAAACAAAGTCTACTCCTACTCCTACACTAATCACAGAGAAAGAAAATAAACGAAGCCAGCTATAAATAGGGAGAAGTAGCTTCCCATTCTCAAAAGTGACAGCCATGCAAATTATTTGACTCTAAATATGGCTTCGTGTATGAGTGATAAACTAACTATAAGTAGATCCTCCACCCAAAACATCAAGGTATCTACATCAACCAAAAATACCTCCTCAAGTTGATTAGTATTGGACTCCTATAGGTTTTTATGGTTGACCCTTGGTGCTTTGAAACTCATCCTCAAGACCTGAAGTGGGCATGAACGGTTCTGGATTCTCTATTGGCTACAATGAAGCCAAGTACCTTATTGGGCATGATCTTATTCTTTGAATGTTCCCTCTGCTCTAAAATTTAACTCTAAAAATAGAGGAATTTTTTGGACCTTCTTGGATGAATGGTGTGAGAGGGATGATGACATCCTCTTGTCATTTCTCTTCCTTCTCCTATGAAGAACTTGGAAGACTCATATCTTCCAACCTTAGTTCTAGAGGCATGTTATTATACATAGTTTTTTGTTCTTCAATTCCCTTCTTTATGGAGGCAGACTCATATGCTTGAAAGGTGGGTGATAGTGGAGTAAATGATGTAATTTCCTCAGGCTGCTCTCTATCAAAGCAATCCTCCAAGTTAGATTGATAATATATCTCCTTTTTTTGTGTTATATGTGCTCAACCTCCTCCGCGATGTCCTCCTAATATGTAACTTGCTAATAATGGTTCCCATCATCCTCCAACATGAAGTCTAAAAGTTTGAACTCCTCTTCAACATTAGAGATTGAAGGGGATAAAGTGGGAGGAAGAACAAAAGGTTCTTCTATAGCTTTCTCCACACTTGGAGCCTCTGGAACCATATGGTCCTCCTCCATCATGGGTTCATCAATCAAATCAGGACCTTGAAATGAAAGAAAAGAATATTCAATGGTGCTTTCTTCATTGAGTGGCTTCAAGACTAATTTGATCTCTCCCAGCTACTCCTCTTCAATGGGGCTTAGAGATGATTGTTCTTCCTTTTTAACTAGTTGTGCAACTTATATTAGATTAAGATTCTCTTCAAAGAGAGTTCCATTAGGGACACTTTATTCAGAGAAAACAAACTGTTGATCTTCTTCTTGTTGTTTTTATTCCTTCTCAGCTATAAATTCAGCTTCAACCACGACTGGCTCTTCAACCTTAACCTCCTATATTGGCTTGACCATCAAGGGGATCTTTGTAAACCCAAATCTTCAGATCTTCTATCATTTCTTCTCTGTTGGGTTCCTCCTCTTTCTTTTCTCATTGATTTATCTTTGGAATATCTTCCCCATATGGATTTGGGAAGGAAAAAGGAGTGGGAGGTTGGGGTTCAAACAACTTTGTAATTGTTTGTGGTGGGGAGGGAGGCACAACTTCTTATTTGTTTGGAGGGGGGTGACTGTCGGGAAGGAAAAAAAGGTTAGGTAGGAACTGAGGTACGATGGTAAATCAAGAGATGGAGAAAATAAATTAATAATTGGGGCAATAGATGAGGGGTTTACTCTTAATCATACTGAAATGATAAATTTTGAGAAAGATAAAATGAAGAGCTAGGAGGTGGTGGAATTACCTATTGAAAAGGTTGTCTTGTGCCCATCTCATAGACCTCAATCTCCTCAATCAATTAAGCAAGCTAAGGCAACATTTCAACCATGAAGTCAATCTTCTCCTAAGGGTTGTAATGTCTTAGAAAAGCACCTCCCCATAGATACGGTGTGCTAAAACCAATCCCAAATGCCTTTATCTATGTTGTACTGTCATCACCAATCTGGCACTATGATAATCCTTCACCGGGAACTCCTCGTGGTATGATTATTTACTAATGCATAGCCTTTAGTTTGGTGGATGTAATCTGGAAACAAAACAACAAACATAACACAAGAATACCATCGACTATGATAAGACGGAATGATGACAAATCTGAAATATCAAAGTAAATTATAATATTAACATGAAATTGTTACAATCTCACCCATGAGGTACTTCAAGTGTTATTGACTTCACTTGCCTTCCACCAATACTGTGGGAGAAACTTTACAATTACACCTCTTGATGACTTCTTCAACACACCTTTAAACTGATGACTTCCTTTACACACTTCATACAATATTTTTCACTACTTGTTTCTATGCTAAATGAGGGGGGTGGCCTCTCTATTTATAGAACTTCCAAGCTTATCCATATTATCTCTAAGATAGGATAAGAAATCCACTCTGATGAATCATATTTCATACCTTAACTCTTATTTGTACATGTAAGCTTATCTTTTAAGATAAGATAAACCTTATCATTTTACATGGGTTCCACATTTTTAGACTTTTTACAAATAAAATACACAAAATATTTATGACCTCACTCCTTGTCCTTATTACCAATATAATATTTCTAATTCCTAATCATGTACACCCTACTTCTCTAATTACCAAAAATTTGACATTTTAACATTACCAGACCACTTACGAAAAATATTTACTTTTTACAACATTCCTATTGTACTTTGACTGTTATCGTACTCCACATTATTGGGGGCACCGTACTAACGGTGCCATTATCTTCTATCAGATGCTTCTACTAATTATACTTAACAACATACTATTCCTAATACATACATTAATGAAATAGAAATTACGGAGGAAAATTTTAGTGTCGACATCTTCCCCCTTCCTAGGTTCTACTCCGTCCTCGGAGTAGATTATTCTGGTGCTTGGAAAATCTTCAACTTGTTGTGGTTGACCCATTTCGTAATGGGAGTTCCATCCAATTCCTCCAGTCGGTACATACCATTTTCATGCAAAGCTGCTATTTTGTAGGGCCCCATCCATTTTGGAAGAAATTTTCTCTGTCTTCTTTTTTTGTATCTGGAATCATATACTAGAACCAAGTCATTCACATGAAATGGAGACCACCGGATCTTTTGATCAAAGTATTCCTTCTGCTTCATTTTCTTCTTATAGCTTGTATCCTTAGCTATTTCCCTCATTTCCTCTTACAAATGAAGATGTACCAACCTTTCTTTTACTGAATCACTTTCATCCATTCTTTCATTTTTCATTACTCTGATCGTGGGAATATCAAACTCAATAGGAAGAACTGGATCAATGCCATAAGCCAACTGAAATGGGGAGTATCATGTCACTGACTTTGATGTTGCCCTATATGCCCACAATGCTGCATGAATCCTTTTATCCCACTTATGTACCTGCAAGGCTGCATCTTTTGCTATAATTTGACACAACACAAAATTTGTTCGTTCCACCTGTCCATTTGTACTTGGCTTGTATGTTGTTGCCTTCCTGTGCTTAATAGAAAACTTATTGACTAGGGCTTCTACCACCTCATTAATGAAGTGGCTTCCTTGATCTGTTACAATTTCTAATGAACAACCAAATCTGGTGACAATGCATTCATATATGAACCTTGCCACTTCATCCATGGAAGTTTTTTTCAATGGCCTAGCTTCAACCCACTTGGTTAAATAATCTGTGGCAACTACAATATACTTATTTTGGTGTGAGGAAGTTGGAAGTGGACCTACAATGTCTATTCCCCACTTTTCAAAGGGACCAAGTGGAAGAATAGGACATAATGGAGCTGATGAAGTCTTACGGTTACCATGTGTTTGAAAAATATCACATGTCTTACAATAATTATAGCAATCTTTAAAAAGAGTGGGCCAGTGATAACCTGCATCCAAGATCCTTCTTGTTGTAAGTTGTCCAGAGAAGTGCCCTCCACATGTACCATTGTGGAATTCATCTAGCAGTTCCTTCCCTTGATCACGTCCAACTACCCTCTTGTACTGTCCATCAGGTCCTATTCAAAATAATACTCCATGCAGAATAGAATATGGATGACTGGCTTGAGTAATCTTTCTCCTAGTCTTTGTATTAGCACCATCATGAAACTTGAATTCATTCAGATAATTCCAAATATCTATGTATTCACTAGGGATTGTGTCAAGGGATAATAATGCTACATCAGGGAAATCATCATCATCACAAGATGATCCTAAACCATTATAGGCTCGAGAGAGCGCATCTGCATTGACATGCTTCTTTCCTGGCCTATCTATAATATCAAATTCAAATTATTATAGCAAAATTATCCATTTTGCTATCCTCCCTGATGGGTTAGGCTTATTTACAATATATTTTAGAGCCTGATGATCTTTTACAACTAGAAATTTTTTCCCTAGCAAGTAATTTCTAAACTTCTTTATAGCAAAAATGATAGCCAGGGCCTCTTTTTCAATTACAGTATAATTTACCTCAGCACTGCTCATTTTTCTTCTCCCAAAGTAGATTGGATGTTCATTCCCATTTTCATTCTTTTGGCTCAAAGTACTTCCTAGTGCTGCATCTGAGGCATTAGTGTACACAATGAATGGCTTGCTCCAATCTGAATTCTGTAAAACAGATGAAGACACCAGGGCTTCCTTCAGTTGTCCAAAAGCTTCATGTGCCTTATTTCCTGGTTTATAAGTAACATCCTTCTTCAAGAACTGGGTTAGTCGCTGTGCAATCTTTGAGAAATTCTTGATGAACCTTCTATAGTAACCCACATGGCCTAAAAATGATCTCAACTTACTTCTATTCATAGGAAATGGTAAATCTTTGTTTTTGAAACTTTATCAGGATCAATACCAATACCATCTCTGGATACAACATGCCCTAACAAAACACCTTTAGAACATCCAAAGACAAACTTTGTAGGGTTTAGTGAGGCTTTTGCTTCATCTAACCTTTGAAATGTTGTCTCCAACTGGTGCAGGTGGTCGAACTTGCTCCCATAGATGAAAAAATCATCCAGAAATACTCTGATGAAGGTCCCAATGTAGGGTTCGAACACCCTATTCATCAAATGCTCGAATGTTGCTGGAGCATTACACAACCCAAAAGGCATAACTCTATAGGCAAAAATTCCCCAAGGAGTGGTGAACGTGGTCTTTAGCTAATCTTTCTCTGCTATACGAACTTGCTTTTAGCCGCTATATCCATCAGCAAAACTATAGTACTCTTGGCCAGCTACTTCGTCTAAGATCTGATATGAAAATGGAAGAGGTTAATGATCCTTCTTTGTTGCCTTATTGAGCTCCCTGTAATCAACACAAATGCGTAGCTTCCCATTCTTTTTTATTGAGATCACAATGGGAGAAACCCATTCTGAATTCTCCACAGCAAATATGAATCTTGCATCAAGCAACTTATCTATTTCTTCTTTTACAGTCTTGGAAAAATTAGGATTCATTCTATATGGCATTTGCTTTATGGGCTTAGCACCATCTACCAGCTCAATAGAATGTTCTACCCAACTTACTTGACGGAGTTCCTTGTAATCAAAAGTGAATATGTGTATGTACCTTCGAAAGAGCTGGAGGTAGAATTCCTTCTCACTCTCCATCACAGCATCACCAATCTTTATTTGTTGGAGACGATCATCAACTTCTTCTTCAGATAATTTTATGGGGTCATGAGTCGGTGTGACTGGAAGGATATCCATGACTGAAATATCAACCTCACTTTCTTCATCTTCAGTGTCCACTTCACTGGTACTAGAGTAATCAAAGGATGTCCAATCATCAGTTTCATCACTTGAATCCATAGGTTCTACCTTATGATGTCGAGGGATCACGTTTATCTTCACCCTCTCTCTACCACGTCCAAGTGTCATGAAACCTTCATTCCAGTAGTTTCTTGCATGAACTCTCCTTAGCCATGGTCTTCCCAGCATCATTGGGTATGCAACAGTACCATTTTTCATCACCTGAAAGTCTACCACACATACAACACCCATAACAGATATTGCCACATTTGAAACTACACCTTCTGGTTTATTTTTTCCTTTATTTAATGACCTTAACATAAGTGTTGAAGGGCGATCAATTTTTAAACCCAACATATTCATTAGAGACTCGGTCATTACATTAACTACAACACCTCCATCAACTAAGACATCATGAATTGAAATACCATTACATAATACCTCAGCTTATGGAGCATAGGGATCCGCCTGTTCCTCCAAAACAGGGACCTCAACCTCCTTTCTTCGTCGAGCATTGAGTCCACTTTGCAGCTCCCACCTCTTCTCAGAAGACATAGCCAAGAGTTGACCATATGTAATATTTGCAGGCCTTTTGGACAGATCTTCCAAAATGGAGTATGGTCCTTGCCCCTGTGAAATCAGAAAATCCTGCACACCCAGCTTTCTTCTCCTATGTTTCTTACTAGCTTCTCCTTTCATCTTCTTAGGATCATTTCCATCTTGATTATCTTTTTCTTTCTTTCTTTTTGTTACAAACACATCTACTTCATTATTTCTGCTCTTATTTACTACATCAAAAGAATTCACCGGTGCTTTTCTTTTATCATTATCTCCTTTACCATATGTAGAAGCTCTATCTTGACAATTATACTTATAATGACCCTTTTTATAACAACCATAACATACAACTTCAGAATAATTTCTTTTTGGACCTCTATCTCCTCCCTGAGAACTAAATTCTTTTCCTTGAAGAAGATTAATAGTTAACTGACCCATCTTTTTCAGCAAATCTTCATACTCAGTAGATGTACTAGGAGAAATATTTGTGCTCACCGGGAGTGGTTGTGGATTTTGGACCAAAGGTGCTAGTGTAGGCTCTACTTTAGCAAAAATTTCTTTGGGCTCCTCTTCCATGCTTTCTTCTTGCCTTTTTGCAATATCCTTTGCTTGTTTAATGGTAGCTAGACGGTCATACTTCACTCGTTTTCTGATCTCTGGCTTCATCCCAAGAATGAAGTGCTTACAGAGGAGATTATCCACGCCATTCATCAACCCATCCGCTAATCCTTCCTTCCGGATCTGGGCATCGAGCTTCCTCCTTAGCTCTAAAACATGAGCATGATAATCCCTTATCTTCTCCTTCTCTCCTTGGGCTAGCTTTGTGATCTCGATCATGAGATCTACATATTTCTGTTGCTCACCAAATTCTTCAAGAAAACTTTCAGTTAATAAATCCCATGAATTTTTCACATTATCACCTAGTGTTTCAAACCACCTAAGTGCTGAACCATCCAAAAAGGTAGGAAAAAATTTAGTCCATTGTTCCCTTCTTATGAGGCCATTACAAATACAAGATCATTTAAAATCTTGAATGAAAGAAGAGGCATCTTCATTAGATTGAGCTGAAAAAATAGGAATCTTTCCCATTTTCAAAAGTAACCACCATGAAATACCAACCCACAAGTACAATCAACAAGACTTATGTGCACAAATAATTAGAATCACTATACTAGAAAGTGACTTTACACCTTTCTACAGTAAAATAGAAATGACCATGGTAAACTATGGTAAAACTTGACTTACTGCGGAAAAAAATTACTTTACTGTGGTAAACACTATTCACGGTAAAAAGTGAAGTCACTGCGGTAAATACTATTCAAAGTAAAAAGTGACTTTACTACAGTAAACACTATTCCCAGCAAAAATGACTTTACCATGGTAACTACTATTCATGGCAAAAATGACTTTACCATGGCAACTACTATGCACAGTAAAAATAAGGTTACCCTCCAATTGATTTTTGACTAAGTGGGAATATCTCTCCAGAAAATCCACCAATGAGGAATGGTCCCTGGCAACAGAATCAAAATGTCATCACCAATCCAGCACTATGATAATTCTTCACCGGGAACTCCTCATGCTATGATTATTTACTAATGCACAGCCTTTAGTTTGGTGGATGTAATCTGGAAACAAAACAACAAGCATAACACAGGAATACCATCGACTACGATAAGACGGAATGATGACAAATCTGAAATATCAAAGTAAATTATAATATTAACATGAAATTGTTACAATCTCACCCATGACGTACTTCAAGTGTTATTGACTTCACTTTCCTTCCACCAATAGTATGGGAGAAACTTTACAATTACACCTCTTGATGACTTCTTCAACACACCTTTAAACTGATGACTGCCTTTACACACTTCATACAATATTTCTCACTACTTCTTTCCACGCTAAATGAAGGGGGTGGCCTCTATATTTATAGAACTTCTAGGCTTATCCATCTTATCTCTAAGATAGGATAAGAAATCCACTCTGACAAATCATATTTCATACCTTAACTCTTATCTGTACATGTAAGCTTATCTTTTAAGATAAGATAAACCTTATCATTTTACATGGGTTCCACATTTTTAGACTTTTTACAAATAAAATACACAAAATATTTATGACCTCACTCCTTGTCCTTATTACCAATATAATATTTCTAATTCCTAATCATGTAGACCCTACTTCTCTAATTACCCAAACTTTGACATTTTAACATCACCAGACCACTTACGAAAAATATTTACTTTTTACAAAATTCCTATTGTACTTTGAATGTTACCGTACTCCACATTATTGGCAGCACCGTACTAACAGCACTGTTATCTTCTATCAGATGCTACTACTAATTATACTTAACAACATCCTATTCCTAATACATACATTAATGACATAGAAATTACGGAGGATAATTTTAGTGTTGACAGTACCCCTAGATTACACCATGCTAGCCTCCATTCTTTGAATATTCTCCAACAAACAAGAATTCTCCACATATATGTCACCATTGTATGTGTCCCCTTGTTCTTGATAAGCTCCATGGCCAAACTAACTTTGACCCTGCTCATATGGGTAAGCATAATGGTTCTAGATTTGAACATAGTGCTAATTTGGAGGATTTGGTAAATGATTTTTAGGTGAAATGCACTATTGTAGGTGTGAATTCCATGAAGGGAATGAAGTCATGATTGCACAGCTTCATGAAATGGAAGAAAAGGGGAGATGTGAGGATAAAAGTGAATGAAGATGGGTGGAAATGGATGGAAAAGGTCTAAAACTTTAGAGATGGGGTTGTTCACTAGATGCAGTCACTAGTTGTGCTTGCATGTGCCTTAAAAGGCTGAAACTTAATAGGAACACACCAACTTGCTAAGATGAAGTGGTAAGGTGCTTCATACCTGTCCAGCCAGGCATGCCAAAAATGTTAGTGTGTAATCACAACAACCCCAAATGGCCTGATGTGGAGTGGGTTATTTTGTGTGATTACACAACATGAGACCATCTCTCACACTATGGGACTTGAAAAACTTGAGATGGACCTCTGAAGAAATCTAGTTCTTACTTCCTAATATAGCTGCTACAAGCTACTCCAGTGCATGAATAACCTATTCTATACTAATCTAACCATTCAAAGGGGATATAGAGAGATAGAGGAATATCCTACACTACGTGGTGATACATCATAAAAGGAAGTGGTTGATCACAAATGCAATTGACTGAAGTTGAGAGAGGTGAGCAGAGCAGAGGGTGGACAAGATGCACCACAGACCAGAGATAGTTTTCACATAGAAGACCAATTCAAAATCCATTAAGTACTAATGATATTTTGTGTTTTCATTGCATAAAGGGTGTTGATACGTTTCTAAAAAGTCTACTCTTTTCCAAATATGACTTCCTAGTCTAAAGATATGGCCATCTAAAGATTAGGGTCACACGTGGGCTATTTTTAAAATTTTTTGTCCATACTGGGTCCACGTGGTAGCCTCACGGATCTTGGAGATTTGGATCCTTATTCTCTTGAAATCGCACCAAACTTACATGTGCTAGCCTCCTTGATCACGTCCAACTACCCTCTTGGCTTGGTGGGGCCAAAAGTATGACACAAGACACATGGAGGTTTTGCATTTATTTGGAAACCCACCCCAAATTTTAATTTTGAAGAAAAGCCGCATTAACACTTGGATCCCTATGCTGGAAATTCAAATTTTCAATGGCCACTCTTAGCTTTTTGGGACCTAACCATGTGGCTAGCCCATGGTCTTTTGGGGACTGCCTTTAGACTTTTCTTTTGAAATTGCACCGATGAGACATGTGGAGGCTTCCGCTGGTTCTCTATACTTAGTTGTTTTGGGCCCGCTTTGTCCAATTTTTTAACTTACACTATGTAGTGATCCCGCACTCATTTTTATCTCTGCATTTCGATTTATCTTTAGAGATGTGCCGATCTGACGCATGGCAACTTCCATTAGCACATTTATACTTAGTCTTTTTAGGCCCGCCCTATCCACTTTTTGAATTTTAGATGTTGACTCAGCCCCTCCTTGGGCCTGGGACACATGGAGGCCTGACACTTATTTGAGTTTGTCCTTTTGGATTTAATCTTTAAAGGTGCTCCATTTGGACACTTGGATATATCTGCTGACTCTCTATACTTAGCCATTTTTGGGGCTCGTTCCTAGTCATTTGTAGAGCCTGAAGAATTTGAGCCTTCTTTGTTTCCTTTTCATTTGAGCATCTTGTTTCTTTGACACTGTCTTCTCTTCCCCGACCCTGATATTCCATTTTCAAGTCCCATTGTTTCCTTATTGTTGGATTTGAATGTGATTTCTCTGTTCTCTTCTGTGTAGGGTCATGTTTTATCAATTTTCTTGGGGGGGAAATTGAGATAAAAACTACCAAGACTGATATTTCAAAACCACTTTCAAATTTCTTCACTCTATCCCTTCTTACAATGTTCTTTGAACATGTCATTCCCTCCTCAATAAAAAAAAAGTGCTCTCGAATATGTGTAGTACCATCTAATAGTCCTTGTGAAACACTACAAGTCCCTAATAACAAAACTATCTCCATGCATCCAACACAATGAGGGTCTTCACACTTAACTTTTTGATCATAATTATTCTGAAACTAATTTGTTTCCTTTTGGTCATCAACCATGGAAAATAATAAACTTCAAACTGAGTTCTTTTCCCTTAGATATTTTGATTTATCTCCAGAAATTATTTACAAATTTCCTTCAGGTTATACCCATTGGGATGAATTAGCAGTTTGTAGGGTTATGGTGCTTTCATGCACACTATTCTTAGAACACAAGGACTATTGATCATCCCTAATATTCTGAAAAATCAGCTTGTACCTTTTGAATGGGTTGATCCTCTAATTTTGGAGTATGATAAAACTGAAATTTAGAAGCCCATTGCTCTATGTTCTGTAAAAAATTGAACCTATTATTTTTTTTCAACCGGTTGTCCCTCCTGAATGATATTATGATCCTCTTTTTCCTAGACTAGAAGTATAAGTAGAGGAGGAGTGGGACTAATTTCAGCGTTAACTAGAAATATTTTAAAGAGAGGCTAGGGTACAAACTCTTTTTTTAGGACAAGATCTGAACACCAATTTGGACACTTTATTTTGGTTTCAATGCATGATTGTAGGGTAGGAAAAGTAGGAATTGCAGCAGCTTCATAATTTAAACTTTGATGAATGGGCTGCTTTGGCTGAAAAGGGGAATATATAGGCATTGAATCTTGATAGGGAAGGTAAGTGGGAAAACTCTTTCAATAGGGTTCTCCAATCTGAAGCTTATCAATTTTCATTGTTACTGATTTCTCGTATAGCTTCTTGAGAGCTAAAAATGATTTCTTAAGTTCATTAAATTCAATTTTAAGATCTCTTCACCTTTCACACTCATCATAACCCTCTACATAACTTTGACCTTGAACAATGTAATGATCATCATATTGACAGTCATACCAATTTCCAACGTTTGGGTTATAAGGATATTCATTCTGATAGGGGTTATAAAACTAGTCTAGAGGTGTAATTTGATAAAAGGGTTGTTGGTTTGGATTATAATAGAATGTAGGCTTCTCCAAAACTAGAAAGGATCTTCTGAACCAAATCACGTGATGGAAAAGTGTGCATTCTTTAAATTAGATCTGCAATATTTGGGTCACATAATTTTTGGGGAAGGTATCGCATTCGATCCTTCAAACATTATAGCCATTATGGATTGACTATCACTCACTAGCGTGATCGAGGTGTGCAGTTTCATGGTTTTGGTCAGATAGATGTGAGAAGGAATTTATGACACTAAAGGAATGCCTCATGACATCACTTATTCTTACAATGCTAGACCCTCAAGGTGAGTTCTTCATTTATATAGATGCTTCTCTGGCAAGACTAGGAGGTCTGTTGATGTAGGAGGGTTGAGTAGTTTCTTTTAAGTCTTGCAAATTTATAGATTATGAGATTAATTACCTGACTCATGACATTTAGCTTGCATTAATTATGCATGCCTTGGTTTGGTGAAGACATTTCCTTCTTGGCCAAATATTTATACTCAAGATTGATCACTTGAGTCTTCTCCACCTCTTCAAGCAGGCTAATCTCAACACTCGTCAGTAGTTATGGATGGATTTGCTTTGTGAGTATGACATGGATATAGATCATGTGAAGGAGAAGGAAAATTTTGTTGTATTAACCCTAAGTAGATGAAGACATGTGGTTATGGCTACGTAAGTGGGTAGATATTTGCAGAGATAGATTTTACAACAACTTCCTCAGGATAACTTCTACCTTGCATCTAGATACGAGATTGAGTCTTAGAGGCCCCTTGAGGAAATTTTTTTAAATTTTCATTAGAGGCAGATGGTCTTCTCAAGAAAAATGGTTAGATATATGTTCCTAAAAACGGAGGCTTGAGACAAGATATTTTGACAAAGGCTCATCGTGCATGTTATTCAGTCCATCTCGAGGTAAAGAAAATGCACGTAGCCTTGAGACAACTATACCATTGGAGGGGACTTTGGAGATACATATCTCGATTCGTGTCACGCTATTTAGAGTTTTAGAAGGTGAAGGTCAAACATTATCACCCAATTATCCTTCTCTTCCCTCACACCATACCGTAGTGGATATGGAACACCATTTTCATGGATTTCATAATTGGGTTACCGACATTTAGATACCACTACGATGCCATCATGGTCACATTAGATAAATTGACAAATGTGGCTCTATTTTTTCTGGTGAAGACCACCTAAACAACTAGTGTAGTGACACGAGTATACCTTTATGATATTGTCCGATTGCACGGGATTTTGTGGAAGATCATTTGTTACCATGATCCCTTGTACAATTCACACTTTTGGACTACCATGCAGCATGCTCTTGGGATGAAGATTGACTTTAGTAATAATTATCACCCTTAGACAAATGGACAGTCAGAGCAGGTGAATCAAATCTTGTAGGACATGATTAGGATCTATGTCATGGACCATCAATGAAGATGGTATGAGTACTTGTATTTGGTGGAGTTTTCCTAAAAAAATAGTTTTAAAGCATTGATAAGCATGGCCTATTTTTAGGAATTGTATGACAAGAAGTGTAGGACACCGCTGAGTTGGGACAGATTATAGAACAGAGTTTCTCTAGGGTTGGCTTTACTATAGGATATGAAGTAGTACATTGTCATTACTAGGTAGATATTATAGGAGGCTCAAGATAGAAATAATAAATATGTGGATCAACGGAGGACAAATCATAGTTTTGAGGTGGGCACAAATGTGTTTCTTCATGTTAGGCGTCATAAGAGTCCGTTCCATTATGGAAAAGGATCTAAATTTTCTCCTAGGTTTGTGGGTCCCTTTGAGATCTTGGAGCGTATCGGCCCTTTGTCCTATCATATAGAATTTCTACCCATTTTTTCTTGCATCCATGATGTATTTCATGTTTTTGTGCTAAGGAGGTACATTATAGATCCTTCTCATGTATTATATTTTACCTCATTACACGTAGAGGATCAATGGCAGGTGATGATGGAGACCATCTATATGTTAGAGCACAGGACATTGGGCCTTCAAGGTAGAGATATTGATTAGGTTCGTGTTCATTGGGATCGATACAATGAGACAACAGCTACATGGGAGGATCCCACGCCTTTGAGAGCACAATTCCCACATTTGTTCTAGTGACTACTAGGAGGAATTCAGGTCTCCAAAGAGGGGGATGTAGTGTCCACTCTTCTTCAACATTTATATGATTATGACTCTATTTATTATAGATTACATTTTGGACATTTCTATTATAGTTTAGATATTCATAGATGGACATTGCTATTTTGATTAGTTAATTTGTAGACAATCTAGTGTTAAACTTATGACATGATTTAAAGGACGAATTATATGCATATTTGGATATACCAAATTGTTGATTTTGAGCTTATATTGGACTAGGACATTTATTTCGATAATTATATGATTCTAGACGATGTATTTGATGTCGTGATCTTATTTCTAGTTGATAAAGTAATGAAATTGAAATAATTGGAATTATGAACGATGACAAATTATTTGTCTTGGTCTAAGTTGCGATAACTGAATATGTGTATATGCATGTATATTTTTTATTTCAATGTTGTTAATATGTCCACTAGCCCATAAAGGTATTGTATTTACTTTTGTAGGTATTCATAACATAATAAACGAAAGAGGGATAGGAGACCAACAATGAAAGAATATGGAGTATTGGCAATAAGTCACCATGGAAACACATGTATTCATATGTTGTATGTTGTTATAGTTTGTTAGGAGGTCCCCATTGGGGAGTGATCTCAAAAGTGACCTTGGGAAATTTTTTTATTTTGTATTATTGATTGTATTTAATTATGAGTTATAGTATTTTTATGTGCATGTGGAGTCACTTTTATTACTTGTGTTTACACCCATCTTAATTTAATTTCAAAGTGTTAATATAGTGTTAATTAGGATGTGACAAATGTAGGGGGTTACAAATGTGAGTTGGTATCCTTAATGTGTGTTGGCTTGGAATAATTTTAATTTGTTTTGGGTAGTGTGTACTCAATATTCCTTGTGAAATATAGATTTTGAGCTTCCGGGCTATTTTATAGACTTGTGGGACAAGATAAGATTATGTCACAACTCTTAAAGTCACCCACCCACCTAGCCTATGATGTGAGGGACTTAATTCAGGTCCTATTTATTGTTTTAATGAAGGGAAAGGGAATTTAATTTCACTTTTCTTACAGGGTTAATTAATTTTGTCCTTAAGGGGTGTGGGTTGGGTTGAGTTTGTAAGAGGGTGGTAATTTCCCCAACCACCAATTTATTATGCTTTTGGGTATGGGTTTGACCTTGGTGATGTGGGATGGAGATGAAACTATGTGGCATCCTACATGGAGCCACATCATCTCTCTCTCCCTCTTTTCTATTTATGAGATTTTTTTGTGAATTTTGGGGTGTTACTTGCTTGGTTTTGGGCTCTG
The DNA here is from genome assembly GCA_019776745.2 of Taxus chinensis. Classification (NCBI taxonomy): domain Eukaryota; kingdom Viridiplantae; phylum Streptophyta; class Pinopsida; order Cupressales; family Taxaceae; genus Taxus; species Taxus chinensis. Next base: position 804,082,706 of record CM034151.1, read on the forward strand.
TCATTTTGGAATGCTTTCTTTTTGGAGTACTTGTTAGAGTTTAAGATTTCTTGGAATTTATTGAGCTTGGAGGATTTTGAGAATTGCTTTTGGAGTGGATTCTTGCTAAGGCAAGGTAGGGTCTCCACCCTTTTTTTCTTCTCTTGCCTTGTATGTTTATGTGTTGAATGAATGTGTTTTATTTCTTGATATTGTTGGGTAGTGAAATTTCCTTAGGATGTGTATTTGAAAGTGAAATGGGGATGATATTTGTTGGGAGGAATAATATTTTCTCTTGGGTATTTAGGAGGGAGTGGTTTGGGTGGACCACCTTATTTTCATCTTTTTAGTTTGTTCATTATGGGATACATAAAAGAGAAGTAGGCATAAGAGTGAGGGATGCATAAGATATATTTTTATCGTAGGGAGGCATAAGTTAATTTGGGGTTGATTGTGTTTTGGAGGTTTTTGGGGTGGGAATCCAAACCCTTGGGAGGCACAAGGGTATCCCCATATTCCTTTCTCTACTTGGCTTGTTTTAGATCCAATCTATTTGGGAAGTTTATTTTTTGAAAAATGAATGTTTTGTGGTTATTTTTCTTCGGTGAATGTTGTTTGAAAGTAAAAGTGGAAGCGTTATTTTTTTTCCATGGTTTTAAAATATTCCATGTTATCTCATTGTTGGGGTTCGGGGGCCAATGACGAAGTAGGTTTCATTTCCTCATTGGAGTAATGATTGGGTGGAGAGTGTTTCTTACTCCCCCATTTTTGGTTGTGTTTTTTGATCTTAGAAGAATGTGGAGCTCAACGGAGGAGTCATGTTTCTTGTAGCATTTGAAGAAAAAATCAAAACTCTCTTTTTATATTTTATCATGTTGCCTCCATTTTTATGGAGGGCTTGTAAACTTGTATTTGTTTAAAATGAAGTTTTTAGTTGTTTTATTATCAAAATGTAATCCTAGTTGATATTGAAAATGAAAGAAAAAGTTTTAAAATCATTTCATTACTTGTTGGAATGAGGGAGTATAAGATTGTTAAATTGAATCAAGTTCATTTAAATGTGATTGAAAAGGAAACAAATTTTTTCTCATTTTAGTTGATTTATTTTCTTCAATAGGTGTTTTGTTGTCATTTAAAAACTATGGGGAAATCTTCCTACAAGTTATGGTTTGAAATGATTGAAACTTGTATTTGTGTGATGAAAGAAAATAGTTACTTACATTTCATTGCTTGAAAGGCCTATGATAGTAAGTTGACCTATATTTGTTCACCTTTTTGTATTGATTGAAGGAAAGCTTAAATTTTACATGTGTAGATGGAAAAGCCTTAAAATTCTAAATTGGCATTTACCTTGCCAATAAATGGATTGATTCTTTGAGTCTAGTAGAGTAAAGAATTTGCATGGTTACCATTAGACTTTAGTCTCAATTAATTGTGCAATTTTATCATCAAATTACTATAGGTTTATATAAGGATCAAATTTGAAATAAAGTAATAATAATAAAGGGAAATAAGATTTGTTTTTACATCATACAATATTACTACCAAATTATTGAAATGTTAGGTAAAATATTAAGATTTATTGATATTATCAATAGTATGAGTATTATTATTTATCGATAATCGTAATAATATTAAAGTATTATTAATAGTGATATTAATAATATTATTGCTATATTAAATTTATTTATTTTATTTATATTAAAACACACACACACACACAAAGTGTGTGTGTGTGTGTGTGTGCGCGCGCGTGTCTTTATTAATATAAATAAAATAAAATATTCTAATTTATTTTGTTAAAATTAAAGTGTGGGGTGGGGGTTAAAAAAGTTGCGGCCTTTATTGGGTTAATAAGGGGAAATGGTGTGAGGGAGATTACAAACCGCACCCCCCCACACAAAATTAAACAAAATTAATATACTATGGGATGGGTGTTACTATGTGATGGGTGTTGGGATCCACAAAGTCGACCTACCCCCCCAACACAAAATTAAACAAAAAATTTTAATAAATAAAACTTTGCTGCGTCAAAAAACTGCGACCATTTCGGTTATTTCAGTTATTTTGACAGTTAGCACTTTTTAGTCTGACGCGACTCTTTTTCGCGGCCATGGTAGCTCTAAAATGCATGTGTATATATATATATATATATATATATATATATATATATATATATATATATACCTTTTCCCAAGTATATTTATACACAATTTTTCCTATTCCACTAAAATAGGGTAAGTACCCCATATGCTCATTTACGCAAATATGAAAAAAAAAATAGTAAGATAAACAAAAAAATAAATGCATGCAACCTTAGGAGAGGGTGTAAATTGAACTAGATAAGAAAGGAAGAATGTGATGTCCTTCCATGAGCTTGATCTTTCCTCTCATGGCTTCCACCTCCCTCTCCACAAATTTGCAAAATAAAAATAGAGGAAACAATAAATCAAATGAAAGGGAAAAGAATTATTTCATGAGCATGCTCAGGGTTACTTGGATCCCTAAATCCAAAGGTTCTAATTTAATCGATCAAATGGATGAAATTCAAACCTACCAAAAGTAGGTGAGGAAGTGGGTGAGATAATTTTCAAATTTAAAATGCATGGATAGACTTTATTTTGGGGTCACTCTAGTTTGTGTAGGGGTTGTTACTACCTTTCTAATCCAAATGTCTTATTAAAGACCTATTTTATTTAATGGAAGCTTTGAACCCTTTGTGGGTATAAGTAAAACTTTATTATATAAATAACTTGACCACAATATGCTTGATATTAATTTGAGAAAGTTTAATTAAGGTTGAATTAAATTGTATTAAAAAAAATGGAAGGGGAGTCCTAAGTGTTGTCTTTAGATTGATTTATTTTTTTAAAGGTATTGAGATATTTTTATTATTTTTATTTAAAGGGAGCTAACGAGATTGTGGACCCTCGTTCGGAAATTAATAATATTAATTTCATGTATTTTTAAAATGATAAAGTCTAACTGTAAATTTTAACCTAGTGTTGCCAATAAGTTTTACAAAAAAAAATTATTCAATAATTTTTCTAGCTTGACCTATGTTTGTCTTGGGTTTCATGTGGGTAAATTTGTGGGAGTTACAAATTATAACATATGTATCAAATTTATTGCGAATATAAAGTTTATAATGAATTTAAATTTCATAAGAAAAGGATAATTCATAATAAATTTCAATTTTTAATTTCTAAACATTATTTAAAAAATTTCAGAAAAATTTTAAATGTTAAATTTAAAATTTAGTCATCGTAAATTATATATTTTTAATATTAAGTTTATGAATAAAATAAAAATTTATAATTTATTAAAATATCAAATTTATAATGTATATAAAATTTATAACAACTTTTAAATTTACAATAAAAAAAATTGGATTTAGGATTTTTTTTAAAATTAAAATAATATTGATGATAATTTTAAATGAATAAAACGAATGAAATTTAAAAATAATAATTAAATGCTAATTTGTAAGATATTTGAATATTTTTAAATTTTAATTAAAAAAAAAAAACTAGTTTTATAATATCTTTAAACATTTTGAATGAATTATTAGATTTAGAATTATATATATAAATCTCATAGATTCTAATTTTTAAGATAAAATTTCAAATCAATTTTGAATATTAAAAAAACATTGATATTTGGAATATATAAGAAATTATAATTATATAATAAATAAAAAATTTATAACAATTGTTGATTTTGTTGTAATTTTTTTTATTAATAGTAAAAGTGGGTTGAGGGAACACTTCTCTATAACAAAATGTTTCATATGGAAAAAATATATAACAATAAGGATCGAGTGACATTGCATGTAGGGACAGACAAAAATGAAACAATCACGACAAAACAAACAACGTAACAGAAACATAAAAAACAAACTACAAGCTCATTCCTTAAGACTCCATTCCCACTGGATCTTAAATGTGTCTTAATGGGATAAGAAACAAATCCCCCTTTCTTGTTCTTCCTCACAGTAGTCTAACTTTCACCATTATTCAAATTCACATTTTTCTGATTGTGAAGCAGAGATGATGATTTCAAATTTCACATTGTCCTCATGAGATTGAAGTCCTTAGAGGAAAAGAAATATGAACCTTGACGTTAGAACGCCGTGGGATAGCCTTACCTAAACGTGTAGAAGATGGAATAAACTACATAGTCAATGGATCAATACTACCTTCATTCTCTGATTCAGCTTGTGAATCACTATCCAAATAGACTATCAACCTACCTATTGACTTGGATCTGAATTCTACCACCACGTAGATCTACTTTTAACTTTGTTTTTACCCATCTAAAAATCCATAGTGATATGAGAAATAGAAACATAAGTTCTATATCTAAAAGGAAAACCTTCAAAATCTAGATTTTGAGTCCTAATTTGGTCTTCCACAATCAAGTCAATAGAGGGTTGATAATCAACAAAAGTATTCATATCTATAAAAATACGGGCATATGTGATAACATCACATGAATACATCTTTCAATCAATAGAAAAACATTTACCCAATGTATATCCTATTAAAACTAAGCATTTCTTGCTCCAAACTTAGGGACGCAAATATGGAAACCATATCCATACAGGATTGACATGAAATGTATTGGTTACAAGATTAAACAAGGGGAACTACAGTTTATAAAGTAAATTTTAGATCCATAATAAAATTTAAATTTAATATAAATGTGAAATTAATAAATAAAAAAAATTATCTTATAAATAAAAAAATATATTAAATTTATAATAAATTTCAAATTTCAATAAAAAAATAACTTCACATTTGTAATTAGTTATAAATTACCTAAGTATTATGTAAACTTAAAATTTATGATAAGTACCCGATTTTAGTTTTCTACAACAAACTTTAATAAAATAATTTTTTACTAATATTCTTTTCCATAATTAATTTTATCTCTATTATAAATTTTAAATATATGATAAAATTTAATTTTATAAAATATTAACATCCATGATGGAGCACCTTTAAGGAGAAGAAACCGAAGACGGAGATATGCAAATGTTTTGGTGGTAAGAACACAAAACTATCAAACAATAAGATATAATTTTGTAAACTATAGTTATCATACTCGAGATTGTTTTGGATTAATTACCAGTACAAAGGCATACTGAAAATAGATTGGAAAAATTGGGCAACCGTGCTACAAATAGATTGGAAAAATTAAATATGTAATATATACTACGCAATCTGAAAGCGAAATTTGACAATATTTTTCCAAATCTTGTCACTAGTACCATATGCAAACAAGTAATGAGTGAGAAAACACAGTTCACTATGTTGGTATAAAATATGGTGTAAAATAAGGAAGGAAAAGGCAGCAAGTAGCCGATGCGAAAAAGGATGTCAAAGATGTAGTTTTGAAATTGTTGTAGTATGTTACCATGCTATAGTAAGCAATACGATAACCTAAACAATTGATGTTTGAACTTCTAAATTGGAGCACACACTTGGAAGATATTATGTTCGTTTGTCACATTTTTGAAATCAAAGAACAAAATTAAAAAGTTCAAATGCAATTTTTAGTCCCTAGAGAGATGTTTTTGGCCTCCAAAAAATATTGAAAATAGTTAATATTTGATTAGTTCCTCCTCTTAATATGGCATAAATATTCTTTTAGATATTCCCACACAAAAAAAGTAGTAGTTTTAGTTCGAGATAAAAAATTATGTCGTCCGTAAGTTGACCACAAAATTGACATCATTTTCCCATTGTTGAAAAGAACCTAACTACAGAAATTTGATATGATTGAATATCTTTAGTTTTTGTATAACTATTTTCTTCAAATGATATTCTTAAATTTTTATGTTATCCTCTTACCACAAACATTCTCATTGTACAAAATATTTGTTGAAACTTCATTTCCTTGCACCACCTTCACTCTCTTATTCCATGGAATACGTTCCTTCCGATCCACTCCCTCGTTCGCTTCCTTTATATATTCCTCCACATGAAATCCATAGATCTACAACAGTAAATAATGGAAAGAGATCAAAATTCTGTGGAAAACTTTCCTCACATGAATCATTGTTTATCTTCTTCAGTATCTTAAAATATATAATCTTATTGTACTTAATATTTGTACTTAATATTGTTTAATGTTCCTTTTAAAAATATCTCATTCCTCTAATTAATCATTATTATGTCTCCTTCATTGAACATATTATGACTTCTCGTAATATCTTCTTCCTTTTCGTTATCCTAAAACTTTCTAATATGTTCTAAAATAGCTTCACCATTATCACTCACTCTTCTTCTAACATGTATTTGTAAAAAACAAAGAACTAATATATTCTAAAATAGCTTCAGCATTATCACTCACTCTTCTTCAAACATGTATTTGTACAAAATAAAGAACAACATTGGAAACTCTTCATTAAATAAATTTAAATGCTGACTTACAAATTTATCTATTCATTGAACTATTATAGGAAAATTGTCCTCGTTGTAATTCCGATTCCCACTATTTAGGATTTTCATTAAAAAAATCACATAAACAAAATTCTTAAAAAAAAAATTAAAAAATTATTTTTTCTCATCTATTTGAGGATGATATGTACTAATAAATTGTAAATTAGCTTCTAAATTTATCCATAAGATCCTCGAGAAGTTTCTTAAAAATTTGGTTTTCTTTATTTGATGTGATAGATATTGGGATTCTATGAAACCTAAAAAATTCCCTGAAAAGCAAATATGTTATCATTGTAGAATCATTTATTGTCTTACACATAATAAATTCCACCATCTTAGAAAATGTATCCACAACGAAATTAAGTTTATTCATTAAATCTTAATGTCTTAGGAAGTGAAAAAAAAAAACATGCACATATGTACATGGTCTTGTTGTGGTAACAACATGAATTATTGTAGTGCCCACTTCCCTTCGACACCTTTTTTGTTATTGATTTTGATACTGTTGACTATACTTATAGATATTATTGTAGCTTTTGATTTAGCATGATGTTAGATGTTAGAGATATTGGGTGGTTGTTGATTTCGATTCATATATGATGCGTGTGGATTATAAGAGATATTTTCGATTGACGTTGATATGTTGTTGACGTGATTATATATACATATATATATATATATATATATATATATATATATATATATATATATATATATATATTTCAGACATGCATTATTTCGTCATATTGAGTAGACCTAGACAATTGAACTAATCTTATGATCATATGGATATTGATGAAATGTAGAAAGATGTTAAAGATGTTAAAAATTGTAAATAGTATTGTCACTTGCCTAAATGATATTTTGATTCATATATAGATGATTGTGTAGTTATATTGTATATTTATTTTGGATTTTTTTTTTATGGAGCCATGAGGTCAAAAGAGATGTTATGTGTTTTGCAGGTAAACATGTCACAACCAACATCGAGGGGATAAGAGACCAACCACATTAGAATACACGATGAATTCATCCAAGGTCACCATGGAAACATGTATTTTGCTATGTGTGTGTGTTTGAATTGTTGTTAGGGGGTCCTCATGGGGGGAATCACCTCCAATTATGACCAAGAGGTTATGTGTTATTCTTTCATTTAGTTTCCTTTATTTAATTTTAGTATGTGAATTATACTGATTTATTATCCTTTTGTTAATTGCTTGATTTATGTCTAGAATAGTAAATTAATTAGTTTACTAAATTATTGAGAATGAGTCAAAATAATTCATTTATTAGAATTAATGACTGTTGGTTTATGTGTTGTAAGTTGAGTTCTTGTGACCATGAGTGTTCTACACTCTACCCCCCTTTATTAAATTTGGATTTGGCCTTAAAGGCCAATTTTGGAGGCTTGTGGATAAGTTAAACTTGTCCCACACCTCTTAAATTGATATACCAACCATACATATGGGTTAGGGGGTAAAACATAGACCCCGTTGTGTGTTTTGGGATGAAAAAAATATAAAATATTATTGCACTTTCCTTCTTGAAATTAAAGTTTGTCCTTAGCGGTGTGGGCTTGGATTGTGTGTGTAAGTAACTTGTCATTCCTTTCACCCACCAATTTATAGTGCATTGTGGTTGAGGTTTGAATTGTGAGGTGGAGTTGAGAATGAGTAATGTGGCATCCTACATAGAGCAACCTCACCCTCGTCTCTCCATTTTCTATTTATTAAGGTTCTTTTACCTTTTTGGGGGGCTACTTCATTTCTTTGTGCTCTTACATTTTTGGGAGTTGGAAGATTTTGGAGTGTTTGTAGATTTTTTAGAGCTTCTTGGTGTTTTTTTTTACGCTTGAAGAAACTTGGTGTGCGACTCTTTGATCAAGCCCTACCATGGGAAGGTAGGAGCTATACTCTTATAAAATATCTTCTTTTTATAATTATGTATACATGCATGTTTTTTTAGTGTTTTTGTAATGCCCCACTAGACATTGAAGCTTTTTTTTTCTACCTGCCACCTTGGCCAATTGTACTGGCTGCCACATTTTCCTGTCTGTCCTTGTGTGAGGAATGGATGGAGTCCCGTTTTTCTTTTCCATAATCTATTTTTTTTGGATTCTTCTTCAATGTGTGCAGGTGGGTGGTGGTCACGTTTCCTTCTTGGACGTTTTTTTTTCTCTTCCCTATCTCCTCATTTTGACCTTCTCCTCCTTGGCGTGTTCTGAACAGTGGATGCATTAATGGTGAAATGAAGGTCTGTCGCCCTGATGTTGCGTGGGTTCTCAAAATCGTGTTGTACATGCAGCTTCAATGGAGCGCAGAACTGAAATTCTCCTCAGAAAGTGCCGTGAGGAAGTTTTTTGGTGGTATGCAGCAGCAGCTACAGGGTCGAGAGGTAAACTTACCTCATAAAATCAGTGGCCTCCAGGGAGAGAAAGTGCGACAGCTGCTGCAGGGTGATCCCAAGGAACCATTGGTGCCGAACTTGATGTTCTAGTTGCATGCGACCACACTCATGATCAGTTGTTGCAAGCTCTTGTAGCTGTAGCAGAAAAACGAGATAAAGTTTTTTAGTCGAGCTATCTTGCCTTTTCATTTTGGAAAGTCGCTTCTGTCCAGGTGGCGAATCTAACATGGAAGAAGCTCGATCAAATCTTGAGGCAAGTTTTGCAAGTGAGGCTGAGATTTACGTTCACTACTGTTTTTTTTGCTGACCGTAAGTTTTCTAGTGCCTAGCCATGGGTTAGATATGGTGGTTTTAGATGAAGCCGCAAGCTAGTGTAACAGGCCTGTTACCTCCTTTTCCCTTGGGTGCTCCGAGGCATGTTTCTTGTCGGGAATCCACAACACTATCCTGCCTGCACTGTGATTAGCCAGGCAGCAGGCATGTTACAGAGTAGTTGAGGTGTTTTTGAGCGCTCAACAGGCAGGCTATCCAACTATGTTGCGTTCGGTTCAGTGTTGACTGCATCTTCAAATTCAGGATTCTCCTTCAAGACATTCCTGTCAAAATCAACCTTGTGACAATGAGAGAGTTACAAGGAGACTGGATGAAAATTATTGCAAGGATTCTCTTTTGAGCCCTTACTTATTGTTCGATGTAACTCATGGAAGAGAACCTCATAGAGGACGATCTGTTTCATATCAGAATATTCATGAAACATAATTTGCTCTGCTATTATATGAGCTGCTTCAACAAGTCACTAGGTTGGCAGGCATAAAGTTTTGCTGTTGGAATAATCACACCACTTACAGACTACAGCTGAAATGTTTGCACCGAGAGTTTGATGATGTCCCCAAATCTGATGAAGGAAAAGGATTGTGTATCAATACTGTAGATTCCTTTCAGAACGTGGAGCGATGAAAAATCATTATGCCTTGTGTCTGAGCTTCAAAACCATGGTCGATGTTTAGCTTTTAGTGCAAGTGCTCTTGGACTGAGTGGTAAGCAGTTTGACTCTCACCCCCCCAAAGCAGCTGCATTGAAGAAAATCTAGTGTTTGGAAAACCACCTATTGCATTATTCTTGTCGTGCCTTCAAAAGGGAATCCTGGTGTGATATATTGCAAGAAAATACCAGTGAAGCAGGGGATAAAAAGGAAGGCGTGTGGCTATAGCAGTCCCTGCTGGATGTTCACGACTGGTGGATGTGTTAAAACAGGCAAGATAGACTAACCATATACATAATATGCTAGTATCTAATAACCTCTTGAAATGAAACTTTTTCTTTCTAGAAATTGGTTTTTAAATCTGTGATTTTGTGGATTTGCGTTCAGTACATGGTTAACAGTTGTTACTTCTGGATTTGCCTCTGTTGGTTGTTCTTGTTGACGTGATCAAACCCTTTTATTTATAAAACAAACAAAGGTTTTCAGTGTATGCTTTGATTGATCATATGAAATATATATATATATATATATATATATATATATATATATATATATATATATATATATAATTTTAAAGTTACTTCCTTCTGTAAAAATTTCATTGTTTCTATTGTGAACCTAGGTATGTAATCACCCCTAGAATGTTGCAGCATTGACTAGTATTGATTTCCTGTTATGTTGTTGCCCTAGAGGAAAACATACAGTTAATTTTTATTTTTATTTTTTTATGATAAGCGTGATTATGCACTTCGTGTATTGTGCAAATTATTAGGGATTTTGGAAATTAGAAGTTCAATATTTATGCTTGTTAAGAAGGAAGTTTTGGAAGCTTTAACCGGCTGAAAATATGTCCTGGGTTGATAGAAGGGCATAAATTATTGATAGAACCCCATTTGATTCTACTCTTTTTATGAGTAAAATTTGATAAAATTAATGACCTTTATGGTGTTAAGATATGGTATGTTGATGATTCCTTGTGTGATCAATTTAATCATGTATAGACATAATGCCTTGATGGAGTAAGATAATATCTTTCACGGTTCGTGAAAGTTAAGGTTTTCATTAACTGCTTAAGGTAACATGAAGTTCCTTAATTTAGTCAAACTTGTTTTGTACTTCCTTCTTGATGAGTGACCTTTCATTGCAAATTTAGAATGATTGTGATGGAAGGTCATGAATATATTTTGTTTTCAAAAAGGGAAAAGAAGCTATGGAATAGTTTGTTTATGTGTCGAGCGTAATAATTGTAATTGCATCGTTATAGAAGTTCGTTATTGGAGGATATCTATCTTCAATGGTATATTATGTGTTTAATCTCTACATAGGTTACCATAAACTTAGTGATGAGATGTAAATTAAGGAGAGTTGAGAGACCTTTTTAGTTGTATACATCGTTTATGATTTTTAGAAAGTGAGTTGACGTCGGAAAATTTCAACCAAGTCTAGATTCATGGCTATGTTCCTCTAGAACAGGAGGGTTATAAATCTAAGGTATTATGAAAATTGCAAGGATGTGTTTAGAGTACTAGATTAACTATTCAAATTGGGTATTAATGATGCTTTTTCACTATTCCGGCCCTGGTTATGTTCAGTAGGTAGCCTGTTAGACAATGCCTATTCCGGACATTCTTATCATCATTTTCCACTCATCCTTTTAGCTATGAAGTCAGTTATTACCTAAGATATAATGGTTGTGGGTTGAATATAATATTTTCAGCCTTTAAACCTTTTTTATTACATGATGGAACTTTGTTATTACCCTCATTGTTCGTTTGTAGCCTATTAGGCCTATGGCCCTACTGAACAATTCCAAAACTATATTCTTTTTGGCAGCTAAGATCGGGTCTGGTTTATCTTTTGAATTCACCTTGAGAATGTGGATTGATGGGTTACACTTTAATTTTCAATCATGTAATCTACGGGATTATATGATTGAAATCCTAATACTCTCAACCCTTGTGTCTATTCATTTAAATTTCATAGTCTTGTGTAATTGGTTGTCAAACTTTTGTAGTTTTAGAGGTATCTTCATAACTAAAACTTATGGTTTTCTTCTTAGTTGATATGTTGAAAATTATATCTTGTTTCAAAAGGTTGTTAGAGGTTAGAACTTTGATCCATTTCCTGAAATAGAATGTTTCCTTTCATGGTATTGTTAGCTAGTAGCTTATTGTTGCTATGTATAGTCTTATCTTGCTTAGTTCTCGTGAACTGACTCAGGTTATTAATTGTTGCAGATGGCTTACGTGGTTAGATGATGGAAATAATTGTAGATTATTGCATCAATCTTGGTTATGATGTTCCTTTGTACGAATGTGTATTATGTTATAAAATTTGGAAAGGGCCTTTGGACATTTTAGAAGAAGGGTCAGTGCCTAGTAAATGTATTGTAGAGTATTGTTGTTTAACTGTTGAAACTTTGGCTTGTTTGGTTATCATGTGAAAGATGAAATTTGATTACCGCTTGGTTATGGGATATTCTAGTGAACTTTAACCCTTAGTATAGTAGTGTGGCACGTCCCATGTTATTACTCTCTTGCTCCCTAGTCATGGTTCAATAGAGATGGTATGTCCCTTTGATTTGTGCATCATGTTGGAATGAATTGATACAACCTTGTTTTGTTTCCGCAAATGAGTACTGTTAAACTTTGCTCTTGAGTTAAAATGTTGAGTTGTAAATCCTCCTAAGGCTTAGTAGCAATGAGTTTGTAAGTACTATAAAGTGAGCTGGATAGTCCTGATAAAAGTTAAACTAAAATTTATATATATGAATATATTAATGTAGATGTGATCTGCTAGATAACCTTTGATACCTGGAACAAACAAGAGGAAACTATCTTTTTTTAATGAATATGATTACTCACTTTTTTTTATTTTCTGCACCAAACTAATAAACATTATCCTTTTATGGTTAAATCTTAAATGACCTCATGGTGAAAGCAATGGTTAGATTTTAGAAGATGATAGGATTTAATAAGTAGGAGGGAAATCGATTAATAAAACCTTAAATCTCTCTCTATCGTTTGGAATGTCCTCCTTTGTCAAACCTAATTAAGTTAAGTCTAGATGGAACATTTAACCAATCTCGATAAACTCTTAACCTCAATGAAAGATTGATAGTAAACAATGTGACCTTGAAGCTAAATTCTGTTGTCCTGTTCTGTTAACCCTTGCCTTGATTCATGGTGATATTTCTTAAGCAAGGTCAAAATTTGATCCTTAAACAAGAAGGTTATTGTTATGAAACCCTAAGCGGTACTTTCCCTCAATCGGAACTTATGCTTTCACCTGTGCAATAGAGGTATGAAACACATGTGTTAGTGTCTTGAGTAAGATTAATTAACCTTGTAAGAAATGGAAAATGTTCTAAAATCAAATGAATAAGAAATCTTTGGACATAAAATTGATGATCCTAGTTTAGAAAGCTTGGCCTTAAGCTATTTAGTCAATAGTTGAAAAGAAAGAAGTTCTCCCTTGTGAAAAGAATTGTGTGAATCATTACATGAAATTTTATAAGAACGTAAGTTAAGAATTAAGAGACACTTTAGTAAACAAAAAAATTTAACAATAAATTCCTCATGGGATGCCCTAGCTGTGAGTGTGTCATGTGGATTGGACTTCCATGTTGTCTTGTCAAAAGAAGAGTACATTGTCCTTGATAGGTGTGAACGTTTCCATGCTGACCTTGTGGTCTCCCCTGTAACAAGTGGTTCCTGGTGTTGGTTATAACCTTATGACGACATTTTGTGTCGTGTTGTGTCAAAGCAAGTCAAAAAAAAAAGTTATCCTGTATTTCACTGTGTTGTATTTGTGTGTGTGGTTTTTGGGTCGTTACATTTTGGTATCAGAGCGAGGTTCATGCTCTCGAACCTATGGGCCAGATTGGTGTTATATGTTATGATGTATGTTGCATGGTGGTGGTGGTGTTACATGATGATACTGCATGATGATGATGATGTTGCATGATGATGATTTATATTGGAAGAGTAATGTTCTTTAAGCGTGATGTGATTATTGTCGTAATTGTGATATTATGAACGCACGTGATGTGTATGTCACTCAGTGCATATTTGTCATCATGTTGATGTGTTGGGGATGAGAGTATTCTCTCTCCTTCTTTTGGATTCTATGAAGAGTTCACGTGTGAATTACTATTTGTGGCGTGTGAAAAAAATTATAATGTGGATGACATAGTGTTTGGAACATTGTGACATGTTGTGATATGTAAGTGTATTAACGTGTTGTATGACTAGATTGATGTTAAAAGAAATGAGTTGTATCATGATGTTTTTACCATGTTTTGAAGAAATGTGTGTACCACCTTGTTATGAAGCAAATATTGTTATGTTGTGATGTTATTATGTTCATCGTATATATGAGTTGTGTAATATGTAATGCTTCATGTTGTGATTTTGGGCCATACGGTGAGTGTATGAACCCTATTGTATGGTGCTTGCACTTTGGGTGCAGAATGTGGTAAAGTGACGTGTTACACTCAGTGAATGTATGATCGTGATCTACCCTGTATATGTACCATACGTAAGACGTTATGGGGTAGTTATGTGTGTGCCACCATTATGTGTTAGTACTGTAGTTGCATGTTATGTTGTGAACCTTACGCTAACCGATCCTGAGGGAAATCGGTAGAAGTGTATGTTGAGAGTGAGGAATGGTGTACCACGGGTCAATAACTCAAGCTCAAAACTCGGTTTAGTAGATAACATGTGATTCTTTCCTCTCTCCCTATGTGGTTGTATGTATGCAACCTTAGTGTATCTATGACTATGTTTAGCCTTGTCGAAGGGTGGCGGGATGATTCAGATGGAGGTGATTACAGTCGTATTATTGATATATATTTTACGAGCTAAGGCTCGATGTTCCGAGTGCTAGCAACTCGTTGAGTACCCCTTTGGTGGCTAGATAAGGCCACACAGTTTATCGTAATGTGACATTATTATAAGTTGATTTTATTCGTAAATTGAGTTTTTTTTACTTTATTTTGCAAGGACCAACATCTTTTCTTGATTGCAATGCTTTACAATTTTGGGCATTTCCTTTGTTTGTGGCACTAACATGGGGATTTTGATACTAACTTTGGCTATTTGGCCATTTATTTTAGCTTGATTTGGGGTCTTCTTTTAAATTTGGAATTTTACCGCCTTTCCCAAGGCTTGTACTTTGCCACTTGGCACTTTGATTGGATTATTGTGCTGGTTCTACTGTCGTGATGCATGGAATAGGGTCATGGGATGCACCATGGATTGGTTGGACCTATGGACCCACTTCATTGTATGGGGGTACGCCCCAAGGGGTACATATAAAATAGTGGGTTGTTGAACCACGCGTTATTATGTCACTTGGGTTAGGAGTGTTCGAACTCTATGTGTCTTGGACCATAGGGTCAACCGGCCTCCTTGAGGGAGGCATAAGAGTTTGAGGGAGGCATAAGAGACTTGAGGGAGGCATAGGGAGGCATAAGAGTTTGAGGGAGGCTTATGATATTTGTCTCTATGGTTGATGTTTCAAGATATATGTTGAGTTATTGTGATGTTTGAGTTATTGGTTTGGTAGTGGTCTTTTGATGTATGTGTTACTCATGTCAGATGGATATGGGTTGTGTGATGTTGTGGTTATGTCATTGATTCCCTTGTGGAAACTATGTACCTGTAGCATGGTTTGGTGTTATGTGAGTCTTTCATTGATGCAAACTGAGGAAATGTCTGGTGGATTGTAGTACTCTTTTGTTTGAGTATTTTTTTGTGTCAGTCATTGATGTGTGATGAGTACTACGTTATGTGGACTGTGCCTATTTTATTCCGTATTTGAGTAACCTTTTTGGTGGTGTAATGCAATCATGAAGTATATACTTGCGTGCTTGTCAATCTGTAGGGTCTTGTGAACCCAATAGAGTGTTGTGTTAGCAGTTCATGTTGGGCACCCACAAAAAGAATAAATCAAAACTCTTCAATGATGATAATTTAAAAAAAAAAGGAAACTAAAACTAGAAATAATGATAATGGAAAGAGACTAATGAAATGATGAACAAGAAAGAACTGCCAATCTTCACAAAACATTGAAAAGATAAAATTTCTACCAAATGTTCCTAAGGCTACCCTATGGTCGTACTTTAATCAACTAAAAAATTTAAACCATAAAGTGTACTTTCTCCTGTACCTGTTCTTGGTTGCGAACCATTTCTTTTCCGTTGTGTTATGTCACATCGAGGATGATGCTTTCTTAAGGGGAGGAGAATGTAATGCCCCACTGGACATTGGAGCTTTTTTTTTTTCTACCTGCCACCTTGGCTGACTATACTGGCTGCCGCATTTTCCTGTCTGTCCTTGCGTGAGGAATGGATGGAGTCCCGTTTTTCTTTTCCATAATCTATTTTTTTTGGATTCTCCTTCAATGCGTGCAAGTGGGTGGTGGGCATGTTTCCTTCTTGGATGTTTTTTTTTTTTGACTTCTCTTCCCTGTCAGCTCATTTTGACCTTCTCCTCTTTGGCGTGTTCTGAAAAATGGATGCATTAATGGTGAAATGAAGGTCTGTCGCCCTAATGTTGCATGGGTTCTCAAAATCGTGTGTGTACAGGCAGCTTTAGTGGAGCGTAGAATTGAAATTCTCCTCGGAAAGTGCCGTGAGGATGTTTTTGGTGGTATGCAGCAGCTACAGGGTCGAGAGGTAAAATTACCTCAGAAAAATCAGTGGCCTCCAGGGAGAGAAAAGTGCGACAAATGCTGCAGGGTGATCCCAAGGAACCGCTGGTGCTGAACTTGATGTTCTTGTTGCATGCAACCACAGTCATGATCAGTTGTTGCAAGATCTTGCAGTTGTAGCAGAAAAACGAGATAAATTTTTAGTCGAGATGTCGTGCCTTTTCATTTTGGAGAGTCACTTCTGTCCAGGTGGCGAATCTAACATGGAAGAAGCTCGATCAAATATTGAGGCAAGTTTTGCAAGTGAGGCTGAGATTTGCATTCAGTTTTGTTTCTTTTGTTGACCGGAAGTTTTCCCAGCGCCTAGCCATGGGTTAGATATGGTGGTTTTAGATGAAGCCGCAAGCTAGTGTAACAGGTGTGTTACCTCTCCTTTTCCCTTGGGTGATGTGAGGCATGTTCTTGTCGGGGATCCACAACACTGTCCTGCAACTGTGATTAGCCAGGCAGCAGGCATGTTGCAAAGTATTTGAGGTGTTTTTGAGCGCTTCCAATAGGCAGGCTGTCCAACTATGTTGCGTTTGGTTCAGTGTCGACTGCATCTTCAAATTTGGGGATTCTCGTTCAAGACATTCCTGTCAAAATCAACCTTGTGACAGTGAGAGAGTTACCAGGAGACCGGATGAAAATTATTGCAAGGATTCTCTTTTGAGACCTTACTTGCTGTTCGATGTAACTCATGGAAGAGAACCTCATAGAGGCCAATCTATTTCATATCAGAATATTCATGAAACATAATTTTCTCTGATATTATATGAGCTGCTTCAAACAAGTCACTAGGTTGGCAGGCATAAAGTTTGCTGTTGGAATAATCACGTCTTACAGACTGCAGCTGAAATGTTTACACCGAGAGTTTGATGATGTCCCCAAATTTGATGAAGGAAAAGGATTGTGTATCAATACGGTAGATGCCTTTCAGAACCTGGAGCGATGAAATCATTATGCCTTGTGTTCGAGCTTCAAACCATGGTCGATGTTTAGCTTTCTAGCGCAAGTGCTCTCGGACTGAGTGGTAAGCAGTTCGACTCTCACGACCCCAAAGCAGCTGCATTGAAGAAATCTAGTGTTTGGACAGCCACCTATTGCATTCTTCTTGTCATGCCTTCAAAAGGGAATCCCGGTGTGATATATTGCAAGAAAAGACCAGTGAAGCAGAGGATAAAGCAGAAGGCATGTGGATGTAGCAGTCCCTGCTGGATGTTCTGTCAACACTAAAATTTTCCTCCAAAAAATTCCGTTTCATTAATATATGTATTAGGAATAGGATGTTGTTAAGTGTAATTAGTAGTAGCGTCCGATAGAAGATAACGGCGGCGTCAGTACGGTGCCGCCAATAATGTGGAGTACGGTAACAGTCAAAGTACAATAGGAATGTTGTAAAAAGTAAATATTTGTCGTAAGTGGTCCGGTAATGTTAAAATGTCAAAGTTTGGGTAATTAGAGAAGTAGGGTCTACATGATTAGGAATTAGAAATATTATATTGGTAATAAGGACAAGGAGTGAGGTCATAAATATTTTGTGTATTTTATTTATAAAAATTCTAAAAATGTGGAACCCATGTAAAATGATAAGGTTTATCTTATCTTAACAGATAAGCTTACATGTACAGATAAGAGTTAAGGTATGGAATATGATTCGTCAGAGTGGATTTCTTATCCTATCTTAGAGATAGGATGGATAAGCCTGGAATTTCTATAAATAGAGAGGCCACCCCCCTCATTTAGCATAGAAAGAAGTAGTGAGAAATATTGTAGGAAGTGTGCGAAGGAAGCCATCAGTTAAAGGCGTGTTGAAGAAGCCATCGAGAGGTGTAATTGTAAAGTTTCTCCCATAGTCTTGTTGAAGAATCTCATGGGTGAGATTGTAACAGTTTCATGTTAATATTATAATTTATTGTGATATTTCAGATTTTTCGTCATTCTGTCTTATCATAGTCAATGGTATTCTTGTGTTATGTTGTTGTTTTGTTTCCAGATTACGTCCACCAAACTAAAGGCTGTGCATTAGTAAATAATCATAGCACGAGGAGTTCCCGGTGAAGAATTATCATAGTGCCGGATTGCTGATGACATTTTGGTTCCGTTGCCGGGACCATTCCTCGTTGGTGGATTTTCTGGAGAGATATTCCCACTAAGTCAAAAATCAATTGGAGGGTAACCTTGTTTTTACTGTGCATAGTAGTTACCATGGTAAAGTCATTTTTACCGTGAATAGTAGTTACCATGTTAAAGGCATTTTTGCCATGAATAGTAGTTACCCTGGTAAAGTCCTTTTTGCTGGGAATAGTAATTACCACAGTAAGGTCACTTTTTTACCATGAATAGTATTTACCGCAGTAACTTCACTTTTTACTGTGAATAGTGTTTACCACAGTAAAGTCAGTTTTTTACCGTAGTAAGTCAAGTTTTACCATAGTTTACCATGGTCATTTCTATTTTACTGTAGAAAGGTGTAAAGTCACTTTCTAGTATAGTGATTCCAATTATTTGTGCACATAAGTCTTGTTAATTGTACTTGTGGGTTGGTATTTCACGGTGGTTACTTTTGAAAATGGGAAAGATTCCTGTTTTTTCAGCTCAATCTAATGAAGATGCTTCTTCTTTCATTCAAGAGTTTAAACGATCTTGTATTTGTAATGGCCTTATAAGAAGGGAACAATGGACTGAATTTTTTCCTACCTTTTTGGATGGTTCAGCACTTAGGTGGTTTGAAACACTAGGTGATAATGTGAAAAATTCATGGGATTTATTAACTGAAAGTTTTCTTGAAGAATTTGGTGAACAACAGAAATATGCAGATCTCATGATCGAGATCACAAAGCTATCCCAAGGAGAGAAGGAGAAGATAAGGGATTATCATGCTCGTGTTCTAGAGCTAAGGAGGAAGCTCGATGCCCAGATCCGGAAGGAAGGACTAGCGGATGGGTTGATGAATGGCGTGGATAATCTCCTCTGTAAGCACTTCATTCTTGGGATGAAGCCAGAGATCAGACAACGAGTGAAGTATGACCGCCCAGCCACCATTGAACAAGCAAAGGAGATTGCAAGAAGGCAAGAAGAAAGCATGGAAGAGGAGCCCAAAGAAATTGTTGCTAAAGTAAAGCCTACACCAGCACCTTTGGTCCTGAATCCACAACCACTCCCGGTGAGCACAAATATTTCTCCTAATACATCTACTGAGTATGAAGATCTGCTCAAAAAGATGGGTCAGTTAACTATTAATCTTCTTCAAGGAAAGGAATTTAGTTCTCAGGGAGGAGATAGAGGTCCAAAGAGAAATATTTCTGAAGTTGTTTGTTATGGTTGTTATAAAAAGGGTCATTATAAGTATAATTGTCCAGATAGAGCTTCTACATCTGGTAAGGGAGATAATGATAAAGGAAAAGCACCTGTGAATTCTTTTGATGTAGTAGATAAGAGCAGAAATAATGAAGTAGATGTGTTTGTAACAAAAAGAAAGAAAGAAAAAGATAATCAAGATGGAAATGATCCTAAGAAGATGAAAGAAGAAACTAGTAAGAAACATAGGAGAAGAAAGTTGGGTGTGCAGGATTTTCTGATTTCACAGGGGCAAGGACCATACTCCATCTTGGAAGATCTGTCCAAAAGGCCTGCAAATATTACATATGGTCAACTCTTGGCTATGTCTTCTGAGAAGAGGCGGGAGTTACGAGGTGGACTCAATGCTCGAAGAAGGAAGGAGGTTGAGGTCCCTGTTTTGGAGGCAGAGGCAGATCCCTATGCTCCACAAGCTGAGGTATTATGTAATGGTATTTCAATTCATGATGTCTTAGTTGATGGAGGTGCTGCAGTTAATGTAATGACTGAGTCTGTAATGAATATGTTGGGGTTAAAAATTGATCGCCCTTCAACACTTATGTTAAGGTCATTAAATAAGGGAAAAACTAAACCAGAAGGTGTAATTTCAAATGTGGCAATATCTGTTATGGGTGTGGTATGTGTGGTAGACTTTCAGGTGATGAAAAATGGTACTGTTGCGTACCCAATGCTGTTGGGAAGACCATGGCTAAGGAGAGTTCATGCAAGAAACTACTGGAATGAAGGTTTCATGACACTTGGACGTGGTAGAGAGAGGGTGAAGATAAACGTGATCCCTCGACATCATAAAGTAGAACCTGTGGATTCAAGTGATGAAACTGATGATTGGACATCCTCTGATTACTCTAGTACCAGTGAAGTGGACACTGAAGATGAAGAAAGCGAGGTGGATGTTTCAGTCATGGATATCCTGCCAGTCACACCAACTCATGACCCCATAAAATTATCTGAAGAAGAAGTTGATGATCGTCTCCAACAAATAAAGATTGGTGATGTTGCGATGGAGAGTGAGAAGGAATCCTACCTCCAGCTCTTTCGAAGGTACATACACCTATTCACTTTTGATTACAAGGAACTCCGCCAAGTAAGTTGGGTAGAACATTGTATTGAGCTGGTAGATGGTGCTAAGCCCATAAAGCAAATGCCATATAGAATGAATCCTAATTTTTCCAAGACTGTAAAAGAAGAAATAGATAAGTTGCTTGATGCAGGATTCATATTTGCTGTGGAGAATTCAGAATGGGTTTCTCCCATTGTGATCTCAATAAAAAAGAATGGGAAGCTACACATTTGTGTTGATTATAGGAAGCTCAATAAGGCAACAAAGAAGGATCATTACCCTCTTCCATTTTCAGATCAGATCTTGGACGAAGTAGTTGGCCAGGAGTGCTATAGTTTTGCTGATGGATATAGCGGCTACAACCAAGTTCGTATAGCAGAGAAAGATCAGCTGAAGACCACGTTCACCACTCCTTGGGGAACGTTTGCTTATAGAGTTATGCCTTTTGGGTTGTGTAATGCTCCAGCAACATTCCAGCGTTTAATGAATAGGGTGTTCGAACCCTACATTGGGACCTTCATCAGAGTATTTCTGGATGATTTTTGCATCTATGGGAGCAAGTTGGACCACCTGCACCAGATGGAGACAGCATTTCAAAGGTTAGATGAAGCACAAGCCTCACTAAACCCTACAAAGTGTGTCTTTGGATGTTCTAAAGGCGTTTTGTTAGGGCATGTTGTATCCAGAGATGGTATTAGTACTGATCCTGATAAAGTTTCAAAAATCAAAGATTTACCATTTCCTATAAATAGAAGTAAGTTGAGATCATTTTTAGGCCATGTGGGTTACTATAGAAGGTTCATCAAGAATTTCTCAAAAATTGCACAGCCACTAACCCAGTTCTTGAAGAAGGATGTTGCTTATGAACCAGGAAACAAGGCGCATGAAGCTTTTGGACAACTGAAGGAAGCCCTGGTGTCTTCACCTGTTTTGAAGAATCCAGATTGGAGCAAGCCATTCGTTGTGTACACTGATGCCTCAGATGCAGCACTAGGTAGTACTTTGAGCCAAAAGGATGAAAATGGGAATGAACATCCAATTTACTTTGGGAGCAGACAAATGAGCAGTGCTGAGGTAAACTATACTGTAACTGAAAAAGAGGCTCTGGCTATCATTTTTGCTGTAAAGAAGTTTAGAAATTACTTGCTAGGGCAGAAATTTATAGTTGTAACGGATCATCAGGCTCTGAAATATATTGTCAATAAGCCTAACCCATCAGGGAGGATAGCAAGATGGATAATTTTGCTACAAGAATTTGAATTTGATATTATAGATAGGCCAGGAAAGAAGCATGTCAATGCAGATGCACTCTCTCGAGCCTATGATGGTTTAGGATCATCTTGTGATGATGATGATTTTTCCGATGCAGCATTGTTCTCCCTTGACACAATCCCTAGTGAATACATAGATATTTGGAATTATCTGAATGAATTCAAGTTTCCGGATGGTGCCAATGCAAAGACTAAGAGAAAGATTACTCAAGCCAGTCGTCCATACTCTATTCTGCATGGAGCATTATTTCGAATAGGACCTGATGGACAGTACAAGAGGGCAGTTGGACGTGATCAAGGAAAAGAGCTTCTAGAAGAATTCCACAATGGTACATGTGGAGGGCACTTCTCTGGACAACTTATAGCAAGAAGGATCTTGGATGCAGGTTATCACTGGCCCACTCTTTTTAAAGACTGTTATAATTATTGTAAGACATGTGATATTTGTCAAACACATGGTAACCGTAAGACTTCATCAGCTCCATTATGTCCTATTCTTCCTCTTGGTCCCTTTAAAAAATGGGGAATAGACATTGTAGGTCCACTTCCAACTACATCACGTCAAAATAAGTATATTGTAGTTGCCACAGATTATTTAACCAAGTGGGTTGAAGCTAGGCCATTGAAAGCAGCTTCCATGGATGAAGTGGCAAGGTTCATATATGAACGCATTGTCACCAGATTTGGTTGTCCATTAGAAATTGTAACAGATCAAGGAAGCCACTTCATTAATGAGGTGGTAGAAGCCCTAGTCAATAAGTTTTCTATCAAGCACAGGAAGGCAACAACATACAAGCCAAGCACAAATGGACAGGTGGAACGAACAAATTTTGTGCTGTGTCAAATTCTAGCAAAAGATGCAGCCTTGCAGGTACATAAATGGGATAAAAGGATTCATGCAGAATTGTGGGCATATAGGGCAACATCAAAGTCAGCAACAGGATACTCCCCATTTCAGTTGGCCTATGGCATTGATCCAGTTCTTCCTATTGAGTTTGATATTCCCACTGTGAGAGTTATGAAAAATGAAAGGATGGATGAAAGTGATTCAGTAAAAGAAAGGTTGGTACATCTTCATTTGCTAGAGGAAATGAGGGAAATAGCAAAGGATACAAGCCATAAGAAGAAAATGAAGCAGAAGGAGTACTTTGATCAAAAGATCCGGTGGTCTCCATTTCAAGTAAATGACTTGGTTCTAGTATATGATTCCAGATACAAAAAAAAGAAGACAGAGAAAATTTCTTCCAAAATGGATGGGGCCCTACAAAATAGCAGCTGTGCATGAAAATGGTACGTACCGACTGGAGGAATTGGATGGCACTCCCATTACGAAATGGGTCAACCACGACAAGTTGAAGATTTTCCAAGCACCAGAATAGTCTACTCCGAGGACGGAGTAGAAGCTAGGAAGGGGGAAGATGTCGACACTAAAATTTTCCTCCAAAATTTCCATTTCATTAATATATGTATTAGGAATAGGATGTTGTTAAGTGTAATTAGTAGTAGCGTCCGATAGAAGATAACATCGCTCAGTACGGTGCCGCCAATAATGTGGAGTACGGTAACAGTCAAAGTACAATAGGAATGTTGTAAAAAGTAAATATTTGTCGTAAGTGGTCCAATAATGTTAAAATGTCAAAGTTTGGGTAATTAGAGAAGTAGGGTCTACATGATTAGGAATTAGAAATATTATATTGGTAATAAGGACAAGGAGTGAGGTCATAAATATTTTGTGTATTTTATTTGTAAAAATTCTAAAAATGTGGAACCCATATAAAATGATAAGGTTTATCTTATCTTAACAGATAAGCTTACATGTACAGATAAGAGTTAAGGTATGGAATATGATTCGTCAGAGTGGATTTATTATCCTATCTTAGAGATAGGATGGATAAGCCTGGAAGTTCTATAAATAGAGAGGCCACCCCCCTCATTTAGCATAGAAAGAAGTAGTGAGAAATATTGTAGGAAGTGTGCGAAGGAAGCCATCAGTTAAAGGTGTGTTGAAGAAGCCATCGAGAGGTGTAATTGTAAAGTTTCTCCCATAGTCTTGTTGAAGAATCTCATGGGTGAGATTGTAACAGTTTCATGTTAATATTATAATTTATTGTGATATTTCAGATTTTTCATCATTCTGTCTTATCATAGTCAATGGTATTCTTGTGTTATGTTGTTGTTTTGTTTCCAGATTACGTCCACCAAACTAAAGACTGTGCATTAGTAAATAATCATAGCACGAGGAGTTCCCGGTGAAGAATTATCATAGTGCTGGATTGCTGATGACAGTTCACGACTGGTGGATGCGTTAAAACAGGCAAGATAGACTAACCATATACATAATATGCTAGTATCTAATAACCTCTTGAAATGAAACTTTTTCTTTCTAGAAATTGGTTTAAATATGTGATTTTGTGGATCTGCGTTCAATACATGGTTAACATTTTGTTACTTTTGGATTTGCCTCTGTTGGTTGTTCTTGTTGACGTGATCAAACCCTTTTTTATATAAAACAAACAAAGGTTCTCAGTGTATGCTTTGATCGATCATATGAAAAATATATATATATATATATATATATATATATATATATAAAATTTTAAAGTTGCTTCCTTCTGCAAAAATGTCGTTGTTTCTTTTGTGAACCTGGGTATGTAATCACCCCTAGAACATTGTAGCGTTGACTAGTATTGGTTTCCTGTTATGTTGTTTCCCTAGAGGAAAACATACAGTTAAATTATTATTATTATTTTTATGATAAGCGTGATTATGCACTTCATGTATTGTGCAAATTATTAGGGCTTTTGGAAATTAGAAGTTCAATATTTATGCTTGTTAAGAAGGAAGTTTTGGGCCGAAAATATGTCTTGGGTTGATAGAAGGGCATAAATTATTGATAGAACCCCATTTGATTCTACTCTTTCTATGAGTAAAATTTGATAAAATTAATGACCTTTATGGTGTTAAGATATGGTATGTTGATGATTCCTTGTGTGATCGATTTAATCATGTATAGACATAATGCCTTGATGGAGTAAGGTAATATCTTTCACGGTTCGTGAAAGTTAAGGTTTTCATCAACTGCTTAAGGTAACATGAAGTTCCTTAATTTAGTCAAACTTGTTTTGTACTTCCTTCTTGATGAGTGACCTTTCATTGCAAATTTAGAATGATTGTGATGGAAGGTTGTGAATATATTTTGTTGTCAAAAAGGGAAAAGAAGTTATGGAATAGTTTGTTTATGTGTCGAACGTAATAATTGTGATTACATCGTTATAGAAGTTCATTATTGGAGGATATCTATCTTCAATGGTATATTATGTGTTTAATCTCTGCATAGGTTACCATAAACTTAGTGATGAGATGTAAATTAAGGAGAGTTGAGAGACCTTTTTCTTTGTATACATCGTTTATGATATTAGAAAGTGAGTTGACGTCGGAAAATTTCAACCAAGTCTAGATTCATGGCTATGTTCCTCTAGAACGGGAGGGTTATAAATCTAAGGTATTATGAAAATTGCAAGGATGTGTTTAGAATGCTAGATTGCCTACTCAACTTGGGTATTAATGAGGCTTGTCGCTATTCCGGCCCCTGGTTATGTTCAGTAGGTAGGCTGTTAGACAATGCCTATTCCGGACATTCTTATCGTTCTTTCCACTCATCCTGATTAGCTATGAAGTCACTTATTACCTAAGATATAATGGTTGTGGGTTTGAATATAAGATTTTCATCCTTTAAACCTTTTTGATTACATGATGGAACTTTGTTATTACCCTCGTTGTTCGTTTATAGCCTATTAGGCCTATGGCCCTACGGAACGAGTCCAAAACTATATTCTTTTTGGCAGCTAAGATCGGGTCTGGTTTTTATCTTTTGTCTTCACCTGGATAATGTGGATTTATGGGTTACACTTTAGATTTCAATCATGTAATCTACGGGATTACATGATTAAAATCCCAATACTCTCAACTCTTGTGTCTAATCATTTAAATTTCATTGTCTTGCGTATTTGGTTGTCAAACTTTTGTAGTTTTAGAGGTATTTTCATAACTAAAACTTATGGTTTTCTTCTTAGTTGATATGTTGAAAATTACATCTTGTTTCAAAAGGTTGTTAGAGGTTAGAACTTTGATCCATTTCCTGGAATAGAATGTTTCCTTTCATGGTATTGTTAGCTAGTAGCTTATTGTTGCTATGTATAGTCTTATCTTGCTCAGTTCTCGCGAACTGACTCAGGTTATTAATTGTTGCAGATGGCTTACATGGTTAGATGATGGAAAGACTTGTAGATTATTGCATCAATCTTGGTTATGATTGTTCCTTTGTACGAATGTGTATTATGTTATAAAATTTGGAAAGGGCCTTTAGACATTTTAGAAGAAGGGTCAGTGCCTAGTAAATGTATTGTAGAGTATTGTTGTTGTAACTGTTGAAACTTTGGTTTGTTTGGATAACATGCGAAAGATGAAATTTGATTACCACTTGGTTATGGGATATTCTAGTGTATTTTTAAATCCTTAGAATAGTAGTGTGGTATGTTCCATGTTATTACTCTCTTGCTCCCTAGTCATGGTTCAATAGAGATAGTATGTCCCTTTGATTTGTGCATCATGTTGGAATGAATTGATATAACCTTGTTTTTTTTCCGCAAACGAGTACTGTTAAACTTTTCTCTTGAGTTAAAATGTTGAGTTGTAAATCCTTCTAAGGCATAGTAGTAATGAGTTTGTAAGTACTATAAAGTGAGCTAGATAGCCCTTATAAAAGTTAAACTAAAATTTATATATATGAATGTATTAATGTAGATGTGATCTACTTGATAACCTTTGAGACCTGGAACAAATCAAGAGGAAACTATCTTTTGTAATGAAATATGATTACTTTTTTAATTTTCCGAGCCAAACTAATAAACATTATCCTTTTATGGTGAAATCTTAAATGATCTCATGGTGAAATCAATGGTTAGATTTTAGAAGATGATAGGATTTAATAAGTAGGAGGGAAATTGATTAATAAAACCTTAAATATCTCTCTATCGTTTGAAATGTCCTCCTTTGTCAAACTTAATTAAGTGAAGTCTAGATGGAACATTTAACCAATCTTGATAAACTCTTAACCTCAATAAAAGACTGATAGTAAATAATGTGACCCTGAAGCTAAATTATGTTGTCCTTTTCTATTAACCCTTGCCTTGATTCATGGTGATATTTCTTAAGCAAGGTAAAAATTTGATCCTTAAACAAGAAGGTTATTGTTATGAACCCTAAGCGGTACTTTCCACTCAATCGGAGCTTATGCCTTCACCTGTGCAATAGAGGTGTGGAACATGTGTTAGTGGCTTGAGTAAGTTTAATTAACCTTGTAAGAAATGGAAAATGTTCTAAAATCAAATGAATAAGAAAGATTTGGACATAAAATTGATGATCCTAGTTTAGAAAGCTTGGCCTTAAGTTATTTAGTCAACAGTTGAAAAGAAAGAAGTTCTCCCTTGTGAAAAGAATTGTGTGAATCATTACATGAAATTTTATAAGAACGTAAGTTAAGAATTAAGAGACACTTTAGTAAACAAGAAAATTTAACAAGAAATTCCTCTTGGGATGCCCTAACTGTAAGTGTGTCATGTGGTTGGACTTCCATGTTGTCTTGTCAAAAGAGAAAAGTAGATTGTCCTTGATAGGTGTGAACGTTTCCGTGCTGACCTTGTGGTCTTCCCCGTAACAAGTGGTTCCTAGTGTTGGTTGTAACCTTGTGACGACATGTTGTGTCGTGTTGTGTCAAAGCAAGTCAAAAAAAAAAAAGTTATCTTGTATTTCACTGTGTTGTCATTTTTGTGTGTGGTTTTTGGGTCGTTACATGAGGTTTCAGGTTATGCTTATGGCATGCTTTGGTAGATCCTATTAAGCGGTGTGTAGGAGGGGACTATGGGGATCTTACAAGTGGGGAGATCATTTCATTTCCTTAATCATGTTTTTGAGGGAGCTTCTTTTGGGTTGGGTGTCCCACCTTGGAAAAGAAGCATGTACTTGTTCTATTTAAGCAGTCATTGAGCCATAAGAGAGAAGCAAGTGGATTCTAGGTACTTAAGGGAACCATAAGAGTGTGTAGCAGGATTTTATATATTTATAGGAGGGTTTTTAAGTGGGCACCCATTTCCCATTGGGAGCCATAAATGTACCTCCCCATCAGATCTTACTCCTTTGGTTTTACATATTGAAGCCTTGTGATATTTTTTTACTTCCTTCTTGAACATGTAGTTGTATTATTTGTATTTTGGCATGATTGTAAAATATTTTATCGTGATGTGGAAGCTTTTGTTTATCCATGAGTTGAATTCATTTTTCATTTGCAATGTGGTTGGGAATTGACTAGGCGAATGAGGAGAATGGATTCTTATCACTCATTGTAATTATTCCCTATTGGGTCAGATACAATGTTGCCTCCCCCCATTTTTGTGATTCAAATGAATCATGGTGGAGCTTTAGTTTGTTGGTGATGTGAAACATGGAGCATTGTTGGTGTACTCAAGGAGGAATATCACCTTGTGAGAAAACCTCATTAGAGGTTATTGCAACTTAGGGTGGAAGATTTGCATTATTGTATTCCTTTTATACCTTTATTACTTGCTAAATTCTCCCACTTTAAGTGGAAGATATTGTATAAGTATTCTTGAGGAAAATTTGTATTTATTATTATAGTGATCAAGATGGGCTCCTATTTTGCTAGAACTAGGAAGTGTGAAACTTACTCGGTATATTAGTCAACGCATTATCTCATACAAGTGTATAGACTTCATATGGAAAGTTAGTAGATTCTAAATTTCAAAAGTCCTACTGCAAATATTATAATTTTGGTTGTGAAAATGGTTGTAAACTTGTATGTTGTGGAAAGTCAAGAAATAGTAAATTTTATTTTAATACTTGAAAGCAACTGAAAAGGGAACAGTTATCCTTAGTTGTTGATTTACTTGCATTATTGAAAGAAGGAAAGACTATGTATGATTAGATGGAAATAATTTGTATTGTAATTGTCATTTACATGTTCACAAAAATAGGTTAATCTCCCAAATATATTGGAGTAGAATGATTGACTTAGTTATAACCTAGACCATAGCTTCATTGGGAGTATGTAATAATTCACTATAGATTTAGTTTTTAAATCCCATGTAAATTCGAAAATAGTCAACAAGAAATTGGATTTTATTCTAGACTTCTCATCATAATATTATCAATATTAAAAAAAAAATCCAAGTATAAGATTTAGAGTCAGTTAATGTTATTAATAATAGAAACAAGTATGACCTATTTACATACAATATTGATATTAATGAAAATTTATAGCTGATATTGATATACTTAAACATCTAATAACTCTTATATAGTGAATAAAATGAAGTAGTGCAGGTTAGAGACATACACACTAATGTGCACACACACATGTAATGGTGTATGATGGTGATAGATATTATGGCATATATATATGTCATATACTATCTGTGGTGTGCTCCTGTGAATGCAAATACCTGTGTGTGATCAATGTGTGTGCTGGTTATGTGGTACCTGTGATGTGCGAAAGAGATCTGGTGTCTGTGTCTGTGCATCTAAATGTCCTGTTGTCTCCATATATACATATTATATGTATATGTGTCTAACCTAACAAATAAGTTACCTAAAAAATTTTTATAAGCGTAAAACTTCAAAAACAAAAGCGTTTACGAGGGTATGGCGTCACGATCGGTATGTAGGTTAGACTTTAGGAATATGTGGGTGGGGTTGACCCCATCCATTAATAGTTTTAGTGCATCAAAACCCCAATAGGGGAACCTACGCTTAATACTCTGGTGACTTCGCATTCCTCCTAGACCTAGCGCACTGTGTAAAGTAGGGTTGGCCAAATCATTTTTAATTCTTTATGTGTATAGTAGTGGGTATAGTATGTAGCTAGTTATTTATATGTTATGCATAAATATAATTAAATATATATGTATTAAATCTTGTTTCTCTCAATTAATCCATTTCGAGTTTACCCAATAAAACAAGGATGATAACAAATATAATTGGTATATAATATACAGGTATTATATATATATATATATATAAATATATATATATATATATCATATACCCAAATGAAAAAATAAATCAAACCTAGCTATATCAATAAAATAAGAAAATACCCACAAACTCATTTGTGGAAAACCTAACAAAAATTATCTAAATAAAATTTATAAACACTTAATACCCTAAGAGAGGGTGTAAACAAAATAAGAAAATAAATGAAACTTGTAAGCCTCTCCAAAATACTGGAATGACCTCCAATGGCTTCTCTTCCTCCTCCAACAACCTACATATAAAAAGTGAAACAATGAACAAAAAGGAAATGAGAAAGGAAGTTTTCTTATTTGAAAACTCTAGGGTTAGTAGTCTTCTTCTTAATCAAGGGCCCTAAATGAATCCATCCAAGGTATGAGATTCATCCCTTCAAAAAAAGTGTGTGGAGAGTGTGTCATGTGGAAATTGTCTTTTAATTTCAATGTTTAGCATATTTCAAATACATGGGTTGAATTGTTAAGGGGTAACTTTATGGGGTAAGGGTATGTTTATTATTGTTAACCCCATGTCAAATGAGGGACCTTGTTAATTATTATTTAACATTATGGGATTAATTAACTTTAGTATTTATTACTATTAGCCTCCTTTACCCTTGAGACTTATGTTTAAGATATTCAACTATAGTAGAAATTAATTTTTGTTTATTTAAATAACACTTAGGGAAATTTTCCATGCTTAGTCAGATTTAATTCAGTAAAGTTTAATGTGGGTTTAATATTTGTTATAAAGGGAAAAATTTATCTATTAAATATAATTGACTAGAAACATTAATGAAACAATCATTATTTTTGAAACCTTTTGTGGGCACTCTTATCAAAAAAAAATCCATAATTTTTCTAGCTAACCCTAGGTTTTTCTTGGGTCTTGTGCAGACATTTTTCATGAGTGGTATACATGGTATCAGATTCATGGGTTCAAATCTTGGACCCTTGGGCACACAGGAAAACGTGAGACACAAACATTCAACCTAATACAATATTAAACCTAGCATAATACTTAACCTAGAAAACAACTTGTCTAAACAATTATATGTTTTAGTAAAAATAGAAAAACTGAACAAAACCTAGAACTAGGAACTAAATATGACCTTGGTCTATATAGGAGGTGCGGACCAAACGAGGGGTCCTTTCACATAGACCAAGACTTGCCACCTCCTGAGCAGGCCCTATAAGCCATACTACCCCAAATTTTATAGACACTGCAGGACGTCAATAAAACTATAATCAAAGGCTCATTAGGAAGACAATCAACTAGACATGATAATGAGCCATCCATTGAGGCTCGTGTATCTCCTCGATACATTAAGGATCATAGGGCAGAGACATCCTATATGGAGTCAGCTAGAGTAGAGTCACCATAGAGGGGATAGGGAGACAAGATTTTAGGACACACGGAAAGGTATCCAAGCCCTAGACCTATAGATGAGCATGGAAAGAGGCCTAGGGGTCACCATTCGATAAATGAAAACCATATAAGGGAGATAATGAAGCTACAACCATGTTAGTATTTTGGAGATACAGGTGGATTTCAGGTAGAGGCCTAGTTGGTGAGCTTGAGCGAGTGCTTCAAGCTCTGCCCTTGTATAATAATTACGAAAGCTCATGTTATGATCCATCTTCTGAAGGATGGAGTAGTTGTCTAGTGGAGGATCAAGGAGAAGAAGCTCCATGTTCAAATGAAGGTACTTATCCCAAAGGTTTATTCAGTAGCAGATAGATGTGTTCCATGACCTCCATCAGGCATCTATGACTGTAGTTGAGTATGAAAATTGATGT
The DNA here is from genome assembly GCA_019776745.2 of Taxus chinensis. Classification (NCBI taxonomy): domain Eukaryota; kingdom Viridiplantae; phylum Streptophyta; class Pinopsida; order Cupressales; family Taxaceae; genus Taxus; species Taxus chinensis. The sequence goes on from CM034151.1 coordinate 804,114,787, forward strand.
ATGGACCTACTTCAGTATGTCGACCATATGCAGGATGAACATGTACTTAATCATAGGTTCATCGGGGCATAAATTTGGATTTATGTGGTACGGTATACATTCATTGCCTACAGATCTTATTAGAGACTCTGGAGAAGGCCTACATTATAGAGGAGACATGGGGAAAGATGTAGTAGGAAAGGGAAAATATTCAAAGCCACATCCAATAGATGTAGGATAGTAGATATAGGGGATGAGTTGCTCCTCGTGGTGGACATGGTTTAGTATAGTTTTCTTTTAGGCCACTAAAGTAGCCACTTTAGTAGTAGCAGCAGTAGACTCATTTACCATTCAAACCCACTCAGAGGTTTTATGCACAGAGAGGAAGGAGTATGGGGCCTCCTCCTAGGGTCCCATTAGGAAACAAGGTGCACCCAGAGCTCAGTCATTAGGAGCTCAGCCATCAGTAGTTATGAAGTGGTCGAGAACCATTAGGATGAGCACCAAAGTACCATCATAGAGATGACATGTAACATTGGTGCTATTCCTAACTCTATTTTGTTTTGATTTGGGTTCAATCATATTCATTTTATCGCACCATACATAATAGAGATTTGCATGCTGGTGGTAGTTAGGAAAGGCCTTAATTGGGATGTTGAAATGGCTACCGGAGACAAACTTTATATAGACTCCTTAGTTAAGGAGACTGTAGTGGACTTGAAACCCTTCACCACTACCTCAGATCTTCACATCCTTCCTCTGGGTTCTAATGGAGTCATCTTGGGCATAGACTTGTTGTCTGCACATAGAGCTAGAGTGGATTTTTACCATAAGATTATATCATGTACAAATGATCGAGGAGTTGAGGCAGTGATATCGGGAGTTAAGAGGCCCATTTCTATTTGTACCATCTCTGCTATGCAGCTTAAGCGGTGTATGCAAAGAGGTTGCAAAATGTATGCTGTTATGATTAGTGATAGATCCGAGGATGAGTTTAGTGGGCCATCCCTTGATTACCATCCCATCTTGAGAGAATTTTTTGATGTATTTCCAGGAGAGCTACTAGGGTTACCTCCCCCACATGAGATAGATTTTCACATAGATTTGGTTCTGGGTGCAAATCCTATCTCATGAGTACCTTATTGGATGACTACTCCTGAGCTCTGCAAGCTCAAGTTGCAGGTTGAGGGCCTCATGGAGAAAGGCATGATCCATCTTAGTGTGTCCCCTTTGGGTTCACCAGTGATTATTGTAAACAAGAAGGATGGATATTTGTGGTTTTGTACTGATTTAGCACCAGCTGAACAAAGTAAAAATAAAGAATCGTTACCCCCTTCCATACATTGATGATTTATTTGATTAGATCAAGGGGGTCATAGTATTCTCCAAGATACAACTTAAGTTCAGGTTATCATTAGGTGAGGATAATGGAGGTAGTATATTCATAAGATGGATTTTTGTATGAGATATGGCCACTACAAGTTCACGGTAGTGCCATTTCATTTGACGAATGCCCTCAGAGTTTTCATGATCTTGATGAATTGGGTGTTCATAACATTCTTGCATCACTTCGTGATCATTTTCCTTAATGACATTATTATTTACTCACATACACGTGAGGAGCTCGAGGAGCACCTTCACCAGGTTCTTCATTGTCTTCATGAGCAACATCTTTATGGGAACCTAGAGAAGTGTGCATTCTTTCAGACAAAGTGTGCAGTATTTGGGCCACAACATTTATAGGGAAGTTATTGCAGTTGATATTTCCAAGATTCGAGCTATTATGGATTTTTGAGAACCCACTAGTGTGACAGAGGTGCATAGATTTACGAGTTTAGTAGGATATTATAGGATATTTGTGCAATACTTCTCTCGGGTTGTGCATGCCATCACTTCCCTTCAGCAGAAAGGGATGAAGTTTATATCGTTAGATAGATGTAAGTAGGCCTTCCAGGACACTAAAGGAATGCCTCATAACAGTGCCTATTCTTGTAGTGTCAGATCCTCATGACATGTTCTTCATATACAACAGATGCTTCTTTGATAGGACTTGGAGGTTTGTTCGATGCAGGAGGGAAGGGTAGTTTCTTTTGAGTCTCGCAAACTCAAATATTATGAGCTTAATTATCTAACTCATGATCACGAGCTTACGGAAGTTTCTCATGGCTTAGTTTGATGGAGACACTTCCTTCTTCGTCCAGAGATTTACACTCAGGACTGATTACTTGAGTCTTCACCTCCTCTTCATGCAGCCCAATCTCAACGCTTGTCAGTGGAGTTGGATGGATTTGCTTTTTGAGTATGACATAGAGATAGATAATGTGAAGGGGAAGGATAACATGGTTGTAGATGCCTTGAGAAGATGGAGACATGTGGTTATGGCCACTGCAGTGGGCACATATTTGTTGAGAAAGATATTACATCAGCTTCCTCATGACAACTTCTACCTTGCAGCCAGAGCAGAGATTGAGTCTCGAAAACCCCTTGAGGGGAATTTTTACGGATTTACATTAGAGGTAGATGGCCTTCTCTAACACAGAGGTTGGATTTATGTCCCTAGAGATGGAGGCTTGAGACACAACAGTTTAACATAGTCTCATTGTGCACCCTATTAAGCCCATCCCGAGATAAAGAATATGAATGCCACTTTGAGATAGTTGTACTATTAGAGGGGACTTCAAAGAGACGTGGCTTAGTTTGTGTCACATAGTTTAAAGTGTCAAAAGATGAAGTTCGAGCATCAACATCCAACTAGCTTTCTCTTTCCTCATGTTATAACGGAATGGAAGTAGTAAACTATTTCTATGGACTTCATTATTGGGTTACCGATGTCGAGATACCACATTATGCCATCGTGGTCACGATGCATAAATTGATGAAAATGGCTCATTTTCCTCCAATGAAGACCACATATATAGCTAGTGAAATGGTATAGGTATATCTAGATGATATTGTTAGATTTCATGAGATTCTACGAAAGATCATTTGTGACCATGATCCTTTAAACACTTCCCACTTCTAGACTATGATGCTACATGCTCTTGAGACGAAGATCAATTTCAGAACAACTTATCACCTTGAGATGGATGGACAGATTGAGTGGGTGAATCAATTCTTGGACCAAATGCTTAGGATGTATGTCATGTATCATCAGTCGAGATGGGATGAGTATCTGTACTTGGTGGAATTACCTACAATAATAGTTTTGAGAGTTTGATAGGCATGTCTCCTTTCCAAGAACTTTATGTCAGAGACTGCTGTTATCACCGAATCACAACACCCCTGTGCATATACCTGAACTCACAGTGTGATTGGATAACATGGGTACTATCTCCAAGTTGTGGGACTTGCTACTTGAGATAGACCTCCAGAGAAAGCTGGTTCTTGCTCCTAAACTACCTGCCACAATCTACTCTAATGCAGGATAAGCTAACTGTTCTAATCTAAATTTCCAAGGGACCAGGGAAAGAGAATACATAAAATGAAAGCCGACACTAAAGTGGTGATACACCAGAAAAGGAGGATGGGAGAGTAGTCTCCAAATGTGTGAAATACAGAGGCAAAGTGCACACTAGAAGAGGTGATGACAGTTCTCCATAATCTAGCAAAATGCATTCACAGTAATATTCCAAGCACACGCAATGATAATGAATTCCTGCAAGAACATAATAATAGAAAAAATATTCTTGTAGAAAAATAAAGGGGGCAAGAAGAATGCAAGAAAACACAGCAAGGGGAAGATACATCCACAAACTTGTATTTTATTGCTTCCTGGTATGCACAGTTCAGTCTATTACAAGATAAGGGCCTGGATCACCATGCAAGGAGTCCACTACAAGGGCTTGCAACACACTGGCTTCACAAAGCAATTTTGACAGAGCTTTGTTACCCAAAAACTCTCTCCCTTTACAATGATCCCAACACTCCAATTTATAGAAAAAATGAGAAGGAGAAGAGAAGGGAAAATGGAAATCCCGAAATCTGTCCTTCAACCACCTATAATAAGCATTAAATTGAGTGAAATGATTATATATTACTTGCAAAAGGCTCCCCATACTGTCCCATGTGCTGCAGAGAAAGAATGATGACCATGCCTCTTAATTGCACTCCCAGCTACCAAATAAAACACTGTTCTGAACCCGGCCACGTTTCCTTAAAAATCTCAATCAATTTCTTATCAAATCTGGAATTTCTTGATTTCTGTGCATTTGGATCAGAACCATGATTCCAACGGTACAAATTTTGTGCAATTTCGTTTAGAAATACAAAAGTTATGGCCTTCTGAGTGTGGGCAGCTATTTTGGGGCCTGGCAGGCGTTTTCTGTCATTTGACGGGAAAGAGCATTGACTGACTGGAGCCGAATATGTTTATTTTATTTAATATATCTATACTCATTAAAAATAAGAAATCCATGTTTTTGTGGCGTAGAGGACGTCGTGCTTGTTCCAGAAAGTCAAATTTTATCAAAATCGGAGCTCGGAGTCAAAAGTTATGGCCATTTGAAGTTTCTGGACCAAATGTTGACTTTTCTTCCTGTGACACGTGTCATGATTTGATTGGTCGATGTGTCTGCCAGCTCTTTCGCACCCTTCGCATCTTTTGGTCCCGGATGTCCCAAACCATTTGGGACAAAAACCTCTGATCCTCCCGAAATGGGCTTCCTTGTCCCCTCTTTGCGTTGGACACGTGGCAAGATTTGGTTGGCTCTCGGCTCCTTCGGATTTTCACGTCCCACGCGTCCCTTTGTCCCATTTGGCACAGTGCTAAAATTTCCCATTTCAGCCGAACCGTCCGGTTCGCGCAATCGCGACCCAGATGTCCCATTTGTTTTCAGACCGTCTAGGACAAATTCACCCGGTTCGGCCGGTTCGCGCCCTTTTGTCCCAACTGTTCCGGGACAAAAGTTCTCATTTCAGCCAATCTGGCTGGTTCACGTACTTTTGGCCCACGCGTCCCAGATTGTTCCGGGCTGCCTTGACTCATTTCACCCGGTTCGCCCGGTTCGCTTCTTTTTGTCCCGCTTGTCCCAAAGGCGACCCTCTCAGCAGTTAGCCAATTTTTTCTCTCTTTTGGCTAGATCGGCTTTTCGCGCCCGCCGCGTACTTTTGTCCCAGATGTCCCAATTGCTTCCGGGGCCGCCTGTGCTCATTTCGGCCGATCCGCGCCCTTTTGTCCCACTTGTCCCAAATGCTTCTAGGACTAGGACTTAGCCATTTTTCGTGATTTTTTCTGGCCCGAGCCTGTTTTTGTAATTTTTCTTACATTTTCTCGGAACTTGCTCTCTCCTTCTTTGGCCAGGGGAGTTAGAAAATTTTGAGGGGGACCCAAAAAACATGACTTTTTTCCTGGACTCAATATAATTGCTTGGGACAAAAGAATTTGATCCATGTTATCAAATTTACCTTGGGGGGTGAATTTTGGATAACAACTACATGACACATCTTAGTTGGGACATGTTAGAGGAAAGGGTTTCTCTTGGGCTAGCGTTACTATAGGACATGGAGTAGTAGGTTATCATGATCAAGAAGAGATTGCAGGAGGCGCATGACACGTAGAAGAAGTATGTGGATCAGAATAGGAAAAATCGTAGTTATGAGGAGGGCACAATGGTGTTTCTTCGTGTAAGACCACATAAGAGCCCTATCTCCTTACAGAAAAAGGTTCTAAGCTTTTTCCTCGATTTGTGGGTCCCTTTGAGATCTTGGAGTGTATCAGCCCTTTGGCTTATCATCTAGCATTGTCACCCAACTTGTCTCATGTCCACGATGTGTTTCATGTTTATGTACTTAGGAGATATATTGCAGACCCTTCTCATGTACTAGATTGGACCTCCTTGTATGTGCAGGATCAGGGACAGGTGATGGTGGATCCTATCCATATTTTAGAGAGCAGGACCCTGGGATTTAGAGGTAGAGAGATCAACCAACTTCGACTCCATTGGGATAGATATCTTGAGGACTGTGCAGCTACATGGGAGGATGCTACATTGCTACAAGTTAAGTTTCTACACCTGTTCCAGTGACTTCCAGGAGGAATTCGAGTCTAAGGGGATGAGGGATGTAGTGCCCACTTCCTTTTGACATCTTTTTGTTATTGGTTTTGATACTATCGACTATACATATGGATATTATTGTAGCTTTTGATTTAGCATTAAGTTAGATGTTATAAATATTGGACTGTTGTTGATTTTTATTCATATATGATGCATGTGGAATATTAGAGACATTTTATATTCATGTTGATATTTTTTTGACATGGTTATATATATACATATTTCAAACATGCAATATTTCTTCATATGATCATATAGATATTGATGAAATGTAGAATTGAGATGTTAGAAATTGTAAATGACATCGTCACTTACCTAGATGATATTTTGATTCATATATAAATGATTTTGTAGTTATATTGTATATTTATTTTGGATGCTTTGATGCATGGCCATGAGGCAGAAGGAGGTGTTATGTGTTTTGTAGGTAAACATGTTGCAACAAACATCGAGGGGATTGGAGATAAACCACATTAGAATGCTAGATGAATTCAACTAGGTTCAACATAGAAACATGTATTTTGTTATGTGTGTGTGTTTGAATTGTTGTTACGGGGTTCCCATTGGGCGGAATCACCTCCAATTGTGACCAAGGGGTTATGTGTTATTCTTTCATTTAGTTTCCTTCATTTAATTTTAGTATGTGAATTATACTAATGTATTCCCACTTTTGTTAATCACTTGATTTATGTCTAGAATAGTAAATTTATTAGTTTACTTAATTAATTAAGAATGGGATCAAAATAATTCATTTATTAGAATTGATGGCTATTGGTTTATGTGTTGTAAGTTGAGTGCTTTTGACCTTGAGTGTTCTACACTCTACCCCCTTTATGAAAACATTGGATTTGGCCTTAAACACCAATTTTAGAGGTTTTTGGGACAAGTTGAACTTGTACCACACCTCTTAAATTTATATACCAACCTTACCTGTTGGTTGGGGGGTCAAAAATGGACCCCATTATGTGTTTTGGGATAATAAAAATTTAAAATATTATTGCACTTTCCTTATTGAAATTAAAGTTTATCCTTAGGGTGTCTAGGCTTGGATTGTGTGTGTAAGTAACTTGTCATTCCTCTCACCCACCAATTTATGGTGTATTGAGTGTTGAGGTTTTTACTTGTGAGGTTGAGTTGAGGATGAGTGATGTGGCATCCTACATGGAGCCACCTCACCCTCCTCTCTCGCTTTTTCTATTTATTCAAATTCTTTTGCTTGTTTGGGAGTTACTTCATTTATTTGTGCTCTTGAATTTTTGGGAGTTAGAAGATTTTGGAGTGCTTGTGGATTTATTGGAGCTTCTTGGTGTTTGGTTTTTTCTTGAAGAAACATGGTGTGGGACTCTTGGATCAAGCTCTACCATGGGAAGGTTGGAGCTATACTCTTGTAAAATATTTTCCTTTTATAATTGTGTATATGTGCAAGTTTTTTAGTGTTTTGGCATGCTTATTGGGTACTTGGGTAGATTTCTTAAGTGTGGTGTAGGAGGGGACTATGGGGATCTTACATGTAAATAAATCTTGTAAAGTTGGTTGTGAAAATGGTTGTAAACTTGTATTTTTTGGAAATTCAAGATATAGTAAATTTTTACTTGAATACTTGAAAGCATGTAAACGAAAAGTTTTCCTAATTTGTTCATTTCCTTGCATTATTGAAAGAATGCAAGACTATGTATACTTAAATGGAAATAATTTTTATTGTAATTGTCATTTACATGTTCAAAGAAATAGGTTAATCTCCCTAATCTATTGGAGTAAAGAAATTACTTGTTATAACTTATACCATAGCTTCTTTGGGAGTATGTAAAATTCACTATAGAGTTTATAGAGATTTACTTTTAAATCCCATGTAAATTAAAGTAGCAACAAGTGGAATTGAATTTTATTCTAGATTTCTCATCCAAATATTATCAAATTTAAAAAAAAAAAAACAAGTCTAAGTATAAGATTGAGAATCGTTAATGCTATTAATAATAGAAACAATATGACCTTTTTACAACAATATTAATATTAGAATATTATTAATATTTATATTAATAATAATTTTTAATATATTAATAGTCTTAAACATCTAATACACTTATATATTAAAATACACACACACACACACACACACACACACACACACACACACACACACACACACACATACACACACACACACACACACACACACAGTTATATGTATACGTGGCTAAATAACCAAAAGTTCTAATAAAATTAAAACAGTTTATAGGTGTAAAACCTTTTTTAAAAAAGCGGTGATGAGGGTATAGCCACGACCTATGCGGTTAGAGTTTAAGAAAAGGTGGGAGGGGGTGGGTGGGGTCGACCCCACCCATCAATAGTTTTAATGCATCCAAACGCCAATAGGGGTACCTACCCTAAACTCCGGTGATTTTTGCATTCCTCCAAACTTGCGGACTGTGTAAAGTGGCCGCAAGAGAATCATTTTTAATTCTTTACACACACACACACACACACACACACACACACACACACACATATATTTACTTAAATATATGTGTATTAAATCTTGTTTCTCTCAATTAATCCATTTTAGGTTTACCCAATAGTAATAAATAAAAAATTATATATACCTAAAAGTGTCTATATATATATACACACACACAAACATTTTCATATACCCAAATGAAAATATAAATAAAACCTAGCTATATCAATAAAATAAGGAAATACCCACAAACTCATTTGGGAAAACCCAACAAAAATGAGCTAAAAGAAATTTATAAACAATTGAAATCTTAGGAGAGGGTGTAAACAAAGTAAGAAATTAAATGAAACTTGTAAGCCTCTTTAAAAGCTTGGAATGAACTCTAATGGCTTCTCGTCCTCCTCCAACAACTTGCACATCAAAAAAGAAACAATGAACCAAAAGGAAATGAGAAAGCAGATTTTTAAAGAAAACTCTAGGGTTACTGGTCTTCTACCACATCAAGGACCCTAAATGAATACATCCAAGGGATGAGATTCATCACAAAAACAAATTAGGTGGAGAGTGGGTGAGTGAAAATTATCTTTTAATTTACATGTTTAATTTTCAAATACATGGGTTGAATTTGTAAGGGGTCACTTTATGGGGTAAGGGTATGTGTATTATTCTAACCTCATGTCAAGTTGGGACCTTGTTAATTATTATTTAACATTGTGGGATTAATTAACTTTAGTATTTATTATATTATCTCCCTTTACCCTTGACACTTAAGTGTGGGATATTCAACTATATTAGAAATTAATTTTTGATTATTTAAATAACATTTAGGAAAATTTTCCATCCTTAGTCAAATTTAATTCAGTAAAGTTTAATGTGGGTTTAATATTTTTTATAATGGGAAATTTTTTATCTATTTAATATAATTGACTAGAAACATTAATGAAGAAATCATTATTTTGAAAACCTTTTGTTGGCATGCTTCTCAAAATAAAATTAATCCATAATTTTTCTACCTAACCCTAGGTTTTTCTTAGGTCTCGTGTAGGCATTTTTAGTGGGCATTACAATTATCTATTGTTACATTCATTTTCCTTATAAATTTTGGATATCCTAGATCTTGAAACACACCTTACCACAACTCTTCAAATTTAGCCAGAAATAATTTTCCTCAGCTAATTCTATTGTCTTATTTTTCCAAAATGACCACACAAATCATCATATGTTATGTTGTGGAGTTTGTTTTCATGTGTGTAAGTGTTGAATATTGTACAATAACAACACTGTACAGTTTCCACAGTTGTCTTCGCCCGTGTTTTTTTGGCGTCGAAAAATGTGACCAATATATCTAGAATGTGCTCTTCTCATAGGGTTGATATTTTTTTACCCATAGGTTTATGGGATAGTTATTGTACCCATAGTATTGTAAAATTTCTTAAGCAGTTTCCTATTTATGTGGTTTTGTGCATATGGTAGGGTGAAGGTAACATTGGACATGTGTGTGAGTTCATGTGTGAATTTTGTAGAGTTTGATGACCAGTAGCTCAAAAAAGATAAGGGTATTGTATTGAGAGAGAGGTGGCTTGTAATAAAATATAAGAAAGTGGTTCTTAGTGGACATAGCCCTAATTGTGTGAAACACATTAAATATTGTCTCTTTTTGTTGTTTCTTTTTTGTTTTGCACTTTTATTTCAGATCTGTAATATTTTCTACTTATTAGTTTCTACTGTTGCTATTTTGTGAGGCATTGTTTCACATATTTTATCCTTTATTTGCTAACATCATAATTTAATTTTGTCTAAATAATTATCCTTCATATATCTAATTGGAATTCAAAATTTCTTTCCCTCAAATAGATAATTATTTTTGTAAAAAATGATCTTTAGAATTATTAGTTATCTCACCAAATTTTTGACTACTTTGTTTCTCCATAATCCTCGTACATTAAGGATCATAATCATATGATTCTTTAATAACTTCAAACCAAACCACTTCTTTTACCATAAGAGTTATATAGCTCACATATTTACTCAAAGCATCAACTACCTAGTTTTGTTATCTATATTCGAGCTTTAAGATAAATATACACCATTACGAGGGATGAAACCCACATTTTATGCCTATTATTGAACATTTTTTTGTGTATTGGACAATTTTAAGGTCTGCTGATTTGTGAACAAAAATAAATCCATAAAAACTAAGTAATTGTTTAATGTTTGTATAATGGCATGAAATTAAATATTATGATAAAAATATCTTCATGGCTCATTCAAGCTCTCACTATGATATGTTATAGGCCTTCCTTATTGACATTAAAGAACATGAAATCACACATGTGAAGAATTATAGTCAACCTAATTTTTTTTAATAATAGGTAATGGAAAAATATGTCCATTTTTTACAATTTTATTCAATAATTCAAAGTTCTTATTCCTTAACTTTTTCCATAAACAATTAATTTTTTTACTAAATTAATTTTTTGACTAAAATTTCTAATAAACTTTTTATAAAATTACCCAATACATCGGAAACTTCTTAAAATTTGTTATGCATCTTTTAATAGGCAATTTAACTAGTGTATTTACCTTTCCTACATTTATCTCCACACTATCTTTTAAACCCACAAATCTCCTCTGCATAAAATTGTATTTCTGAATTTTTTTTCATAAAACTTATCTTTCCTGAAATACATTCAAAACCATTCTCAAATGAAAAACATTTACGTCTTTAATTATACTAAAGTAAAAAAGAAATCAATATAGACTACCAAAAACTCAACAATGTAATCTCTTACAACCTTTTTCATCATCCTCGTAAATGTATTGGATGAATTAGATAATGGGAATTGATATATTAACCACTCATATAGAACATATCTAGTTTAGAATGATGTCCGCCATTCCTCTCCTTCCTAGATTAGTATAATTTGTCAGTATCCAATCATTACATCAATGTTTAATATAAATTATCTCTTGGAATCGCATGGATCATGATATCGTGGTGGTGTATAGAAGACTTAGATTCGATGATAATTTTATTTATAACTCTAGCATCTATACATATCCTTCATGTATCATATTTAACTGGATTCAGTAACACTCTAGTTGCACATGTTCTCATATTTTCTGTTATATTCACATTTATCTTCAATTATTATACTCCTTTACTTAATTATAAATGTAATACAATTATCATACCGTATTCAACTTGTATTGTTACAGATGATCCTGGAATCAAATCAATGTGATTTTGAATATGCCAATCAGCTAGAAACCCATGTTCTAACAATTCTTGTATTATATATATAAAAAAATTGTAGTACCTTTTATACATCACTTGTTATGGGTAGCACCTTTTTTTATTATTTCTTTACCATTACTCCATATAAATATATTATCACCTTCATCTCTGTGATAAAATCCTATTAGATATCTTTCTCTCTAATTATTTTTCTTTCTTAAATTTAAACAAAACTAGAGTTTTATTAGTCTTTCGTAAAGTTATGGGTATTATTTTCCACAACATTAATTACCTTAATGTTAAATTTCTATTATCACCTGACTAAATCATGATATGTATCATTTGGAATGATATCACACAAAATCTTATCCCTATAAGTCTTTTCTATTCAATATTTATCTAGGCATTTATTATCTACTGTTAATTCATTATTTTTATTAAACCATGAGTCCAAATAAGGAAAGTGATGATTTTCACACTTAAATCCTACATGTGTTCAATGAAATGTTGCAAAACCTATGGAATGCGTTAAGAACACTCAAGAGACCCCAAATATTTTTTGCAAAACCAATCAATGAACCATCATATACGAATTAAACAAGGATTTCTATTTTGCATGCATTAACCTTGACTCAAACCAGCAAACTTAATATAATTACCCTTTATTATTGAAAGCTGAAAAAAAGTAAGCCTAATAAGGATCTAAGAAATCATTTTGTGCTAAAGAGAATGAGAGATCACCATTAATGGCTTCAAGGACAATGGTTCTTCCCATTTACTCCATTGATGTGTGATGAGTTGCAATGGATAAAGAAAATAGCTCAATAAAATAAAATTCTTAATCATAGCAATAATACTATAGTTTATGTTAGAGGGAAGAAGTGTTCTTAGAAATGAGAGAGGGGGTAGTGGGTTATTTTATAGTTTTCCATTTGAGAAAGTGGGAGATTTTTTGTGCATGTGAGACTAAAGGATAAGCCAAAAAGTTAATTAGGGAGTCAAACTAATATTTGAATTGGTTTAAAAGAAGTTAATGAGGGTTGGGACTAGTTAAACGAGGTTTGTAACGCCCTCTAAAAGCTCCCACTTGAGACCCAAGAACAACCTAGTTTTAGTTAGAAAAATTATGGAATAATTTTATAATTTTAATTTTTTAAAACTAGTTCACAACAAATTTTCTAGAGTGCAATACAACAATTATGAAATCACCTTACAAATACTAAGAAGGTGAAAGTTATCCCGAGCACAGTTAGATTATCTTCTTGTTGGGGCATGCAGAAGAAATTACTCCTAGACGCTAGAAGGAGGGAGCGCGCAAAGAAAAATTTTCTTTCTGGAGCGTGGAAGAGGGGTGCACTGGAAGAAAATTTTCCTACCAAGCATGGAAGAGGGGCGTGGGAAGGAACTTTTCCTCACTAGGTGTAGAAAGATGGGTGCAAGAAGAAACATTTCCTCTCAGGTGTAGAAAGAGTGGCATGGGAAGGAACTTTTCCTCCCGGGAATGAAAGAGGGGCGTGGGAAGAAACTTTTCCTCTCGGGCATGTAGAAGAGGGGCACGGGAAGAAACTGTTTTTCTTTTTCAAACTTATATTATATTTCGAATCCAAACGAAGTAAAAAATTCTCAGAGGCCATAACTTTTTATAGGGAACTTGTTTTTTAGAAAACAAGGACTTTATAGATAGATATCTCAACGTCCTCTTTCCATAGAAACCTTAAAGTTTTTATTTGGATAAGGTCTTAAGGGTCGATTTTGAGAAAACATTTTTCTATCACATAAACAGGTGACCTAATATTTTTAAATTATAAGATTGGTTCAAATCCAATATTATTTCTTTCTAAACATGCCAAAAAAAACATGGAGGATTTCACTTGGGTAAATTTACGATGGATTGGAAGGTTTAACTTGTTTGATTGAATATCAATTCGAAATTTCACAATTTGACAGCAAAAAATGACTATAAAAAGGTTTGAGCCCAAGTTGCAAATTTTTATAAAAATTCCTTAAGAGTTACAATCTATTTGGGATTGTTTGTATCCATACTATGTCCAATTTAATATAAAATTTCTGTTTTCCTAGTTTGCAGGGTCATTCAGAACATTTTTGATACAATATTTTCTAGTTTCAAAATTGTCTAACATAGCTCTACAAATTCGAAACTCGAATTGAGCCATTTACATTTACCAAACATAAAATTATGAATTCATTCTAATCCAATCACTACAATGTTCTATTTCCTCCAATCAAAAGGTAGAAACAAGAATGCAATTTCTATTTCTTTTAAAAATGTTCTTTTCAAACACAGAGGGTGCAATGATTTTGATTACACTTTCCACATTCAAACAAAGAGTTGCACAATATTTTCAAAGCAGGTTTTAAACAATAGTAACTTCATTTTTTTAAAGGTAAAACAATATCTATTCAGTTTAAATTATTTATTTTACAACTTATTTTTTACAATGATCAATACAATTTACAAAGATATAAATGTTTCTCTTTACATTCCTTTTTACGGTACAAAATACAAAGTATATCTCTTTCACAATCAAAAGGGGTTTCATTTCTCAAAGCATAGTAAATTTTCAGCACAAAATATATTACATTGTCATCCAATTCTAGTGGAATATGATTTTACAAATAGAAATATCCCAAGGGACTGTCATAAATTGTCTTCTTTCTCAGATTCCAAAATAGCAGTAGGAATTTAGATCATTCTCCAATTTGATTACAAAAAAATAAGCAGAAAGGCAACTCTCTCCACCCAACCAAGACATCCAATAAAAAGGAGAAGCCATCCTTATTCATTGGCCCCTCGAGCCCCAACCATAATGCAATAAGAAATGCGACTCAACTCGTGGAAAAAATAGGTTTCCATAACACAAAGGAAATATTTCACATGTAATTTTCATATTTAAAACATAGTCCAAAACAAAACAATAGCTTTATAAACCACAAGATAAAAACACAAACAATACTCAGACTTCGTCAACCAAGCCAAAGGATCAAGAAACTAATGGGGATGTTTCTTATCCCTCCCAAAGGGGAAATGGGTATCACCACCTGAGAAATAAACTGCACCAAAATATATCCTTTCAAGTCCCTGACATATCCTTATGCCTCCCCAAGTACCCCTTATTCCTAACAATTTATTATGCCTCGCCAACCTCTTATGGCATCCCATAACGAATAAACAAATGCAAGCTATTTATTTTTACAAGGTGGAACAAAAATCCCAACTCCCTCCACAATTATGCCTCGCCAAAGCACTAATTCCTCTCATAAGAATACCCCATAGTCTTCTCCTACACCATTCCTAGGCCATCTACCCAACCAACCAACAAATAAAACAACACATTCGAACATTCAACCATTCACACATACATAAAAAGTAACGAGAGCATTTCCTAGACCTAAGCTATTACTTCTACATGATGGAGTTTGTTCCAAGGTTATAAAAAAAAATCTTTCCAATGTAAAACGGTCCAAGAGATCAACAATCTACAAGTATGCAACAATCTTCAATCTTCTCCAAAAGTAAGAGCTCTCCAAAACAAAATAAGTCACCCCAAAATAAGAAATGTAAGTTGAAGTAACCCAAAAACAAACTAAGGGATTCAAATTTATAGGAGAGGGAAGCAAATAGAATTAGGTGGATCAATGTAGGATGCCACTTCACACATCCTCAACTCCTCATAAATCAAATTCAATCTTGAAGTCACAATAAATAAGTAGGTGAATAATATTATAGTTTTACTTACACACTCAAATCAAGCCCACACCCTATAAGGACTGAAATTTAAAACATGAAGAAACTGAAATTAAAACATACAACTTGACTTACAAAAATGCATAATGAAAGTCTAAATTTACCTCTCCATCCATAGGTAAGGTTGGTATATAAATTTGAGAGGTGTAGGGCAAGTTTAACTTGTCCCACAAGCCTCCAAAATCAGCCTCCAAGGAAAAATTCGAATTTCCAAGAAGGTGGATTGTCTCACACTCCAAAATCAACTTACATATCTCTTACACATTACTACAACATTTAAAACAAGAGCCAACAATCCTAATAATTACATTCCTATGACCCAATTTGATTACTTAATTTTAACAATATGATTACTCACAATACATTACCACAATTTATTTGATTAAATAGAAAGGAGAAACACACCACTTTTAAAGCACATACTAAATTAAACAAATGAATGAAATAAAAAAAATACACAAAGTCCCTTGGTCAAATTTAAAGGTGATCCCCCCCATGGGAATCCCTAACACAATCAAACACACACAAACAATTACATGTTGGCATGCTGACCTTGATGAATTCATCTAGAATTCCAAAGTGGTTGGTCTCGAATCCCACGATGTTTGTTGTGATATTTTTAACCTGAAAAATAGAAATACCTCCTTCGGACTCGAGGCCACATAAGACATCCAAAATGAATATAAACATAATTCCAAAATCATCTGTATATATGAATCACAACAACATCAAGGTAAACAACACTATCATTTGTAATTTTATCAACAACTATATCATCATCAAATAATTTTCATTTTCTAGGTCTCCTCAAAATATCCAAATATCACATGTCCAAATAACATATATAATATAACCATGTCAAATAGTATATAAACATCAATATATAAAATGTCTTTAATAATCATCATGCATCATATAAGAATCAAGTCAACAATAATCTATGATCTAACATTTAACATCATACTAAATTAAAACTATAATAGTGTCCATTATATAGTCAGTAGTATCAAGATCAAAATCAAAAGGTGTCGAACGGAAGTGGGCACTATATCCCCCTCCCATTAGACTCAACTTCCTCTTTGAAGTCACTAGATAAAGAGTGGAAACTAAACTCGTAACAATGTAGCATCCTCCCAAGTAGCTGCAGTATCATCATATCTATCCCAATGCACTCGTACCTTATCAATCTTTATGCCTCGAAGTCCTAAGGTCCTGTGATCTATAATGTGAACAAGATTCACCATCACCTGCCCCTAATCCTAAACTTGTAATGAGGTCCAATCTAGCACATGAGAAGGATCAATAATGTATCACCTAAGCATCAAAACATGAAACACATCATGTATGCGAGACAAGCTAGGTGGCAACACTAGACGGTAGGCCAAAGGGCTGATATGTTCCAAGATCTCAAAAGGATAAACGAATCTAGGAGCTAACTTAGAACCTTTTCCATAACATATAGGGATCTTATGTGCCCTAACACAAAGGAACACGTTCATGATCACATTAAAAATATGGTCAGTCCTATGCTGATCTGCATACTTCTTTTGCATATCTTGTGCCTCCTACAGTCTCTATATAATCAAAATGACATACTTCTATATGTCTTGTAACAAATTTGGTCCAAGAGAAACACTATCCTGTAACCTGTCCTAGTTAAGAGGTGTCCTGAAATCTCTACCATACAAATCCTAAAAAGGAACCATGCCTATAGAACTCTGAAAAATATTATTGTAGGAAAACACCACCGAGTAAAGGTACTCCTCCCATATTGACTGTTGATGCATAACATAAATCCTTAGCATGTCCTCAAAAATATGATTCACCCGTTTAGTCCGTCCATCTGTCTCGAGGTGATATGATGTGCTGAAATTTATCCTCATCTCGAGGACATTTTGCATGGTAGTCCAAAAATGGTACGTATATAAGGGACCCTGGTCACAAATGATCTTCTGTGGAATCCCATGCAAGCTAACGATCTCATCCAGATATACACATGCCACTGCACTAGCCGTATAAGTGGTCTTCACTAGAAAAAAGTGTACCACTTTTGTCAATTTATCCACCGTGATCATGATGGGGTCATGGTGATCTCTCCACATCAGTAGCCCAATAATGAAGTCCATGGAAATGGTGTCCCACTTACACTCTAGTACTGCATGAGGAAAGAGAAGGTCAAATGGATGCTGATGCTTGGCCTTCATTTTGTGGCACTATAAACAGTGTGACATGAACTAAGCCATGTCTCTACGAAGTCCTCTCTAGTGATATAACTATCTCAAGGTAGTGTGCATCTTCTTCACCCCATGATGGGTTGAATAACATGCACAATGTGCCTCTGTAAAGATGTACTGCCTCAAGCCTCTATCTCTGGGAACATAAATCTAGCCTATTTTCCTGAGAATTATATCTGCCTCTAATGAGAAACAATCAAACTTCCCCTCAAGGGGTCCCTGGGACATGATCTCTGCTCTAGCCGCAATGTAGAAGCTGTCAAAAGGAAGCTGCTATAGAATCCTACTCCGTAAATCTATACCCACTAAAGTGGCCATAACAACATGTCTCTGTCTGTTGAGAGCGTATATAACCACATTCGCTTTTCCCTTCACATGCTCTATCTCCATATCATACTCACAAAGAAACTCCATCCAACGCTAGTGACGAGCGTTGAGATTGGGATACATGAAAAGATGGTGAAGACTTAAGTGATTTGTCCTGAGTGTGAATATCTAAAAAAGAAGAAAGTGTCTCCATCAAACCAAGGTGTGAACCACTACTGCTAGCTCAAAATCATGAGTTGGATAATTGAGCACATAATATTTGAGTTTGCAAGACTCAAAGGCCAACACTCTACTCTCCTACATCAATACACCTCCAAGTCTTGCCAAAGAAGCATCAGTGCATACAAAACAATCACCTTGTGGATCAAGAACTATAAGAATGGGTGTTGTGGTGAGGCACTCCTTCAGTGTTTTGAAGGCCTACTCACATCTAATTGACCAAACAATCTTCTTTCATTTTTAGTGAAGGGAAGTGATGGGATGCGTAATCCGAGAGAAGTCCTGAACAAACATCCTAGAATAACCTACTAATCATATTAAGCTATGCACCTCTATCATAGTAGTGGGTGCTGTCTAATCCATAATAAATCTAATCTTAGAAGGATCAACTATGATACCTTCCCTAGAAATGATATGACCCAAATATTATACCTTTGTCTGAAAGAATGCACACTTCTCAAAGTTCCCGTAAAGTTTCTACTCACGAAGACACATAATAACCTTGTGAAGGTGCCCCTCATGCTCTTCACACATACATGAGTAAATAAAAATATCATCTAGGAAGATGAGCACAAAGTGATCTAATAAAGTCCTCAATACCTGATTAATCAAACTCATAAAAACTGCAGGGCCATTCGTCAATTAAAAATCCACCACTATGAACTCATAGTGCCCATATCTCATATGAAAAGTCATTTTATAAATATCCACATTCATAATCCTCAACTAATGGTAGCTTGA
Source organism: Taxus chinensis (assembly GCA_019776745.2). Taxonomy (NCBI): domain Eukaryota; kingdom Viridiplantae; phylum Streptophyta; class Pinopsida; order Cupressales; family Taxaceae; genus Taxus; species Taxus chinensis. The sequence goes on from CM034151.1 coordinate 804,133,799, forward strand.
CTTAAGATCAATCTTAGAGAAAACTATGGCTTCATTCATCTGATCAAATAAATCATCTATGCATGGAAGGGGATAATAATTCTTGATCGTTACCTTGTTTAGCTGGTAGTAATCAATACAAAACCGTAAGGATATGTCCTTCTTATTCACAAAACTCGTCGGTGCACCCCAAAGGGATACACTAGGATAAATTAGGCCTTTCTCTAGTAGGACCTCAAGATACAACTTGAGCTCGCAGAGCTCTAGTGTGCTCATCTGGTAAGGTTCTTGTGAGATAAGCGTTGCTTCTAGAACTAGATCTATATGAAAATCAATCTCACATGGGGGCAGTAACCCATATAGCTCCCCTAGAAAAACATCTGGAAACTCTCTCAAGAGGGGATGATCATCTAGAGATGTTCCACTAGTCCCATCCTCGCATCTGTCATTGACTATAACAACATACATCTTACAACATCATCACACACAATGCTTAAGTTGTATAATGGAGATGGTGTGAATGGAGACAAGTCTCCTAACTTGTGAAATCACTGACTCGACTCCTAGGTCGTCTTCACAAGATATAGTCTTATGGTAACAATCCATCATGGCCCTATGTGTAGACAACCATTCCATACCCAAGATGACTCCATACGAGCCCAAAGGAAGGATACAAAGATTCAAGGTAGTGGTGAGAGGTCCCAAATCCACTACACACTCCTTAACTAAGCATTCTATAGAGATATTTTCCCTAGAAGAAATCTCAATGTCCTAATTAAGATCCTGCCTTACTACTAGCAACCTATATCACTCGACTAAAGATGGTGCAATAAAAGAATCTAAAGAACTAGAATCAAACAAAATAGAGGTAGGAATACCACCAATGCTACCTGTAGTCTCATTCACGATACTCTAATGCTTAGCCAATCAGTTCTCGACCGTCACATAGATCTAATGACTGCAGTCCGTGTCACCAATGGTAGGCTTTGAGATTTGTGTCTTACCCTTGTAAATAGGGTTGTGAGGGTAGTCTCTCCAAAAATTTCCATTAATGCCACAACCAAAACAACCATCTGATCCTTTCCTATGGGTAGTAGGTCTGACTGGTACTCTGGAGGTCTGTGGTGTGGATCGTGATGATCCACCTATGAACTGTTGTGGTCTCTACTAGTGAGATCCTGCTGAGTGAGCCCTATGGGAACCCTATTTCATTATGGGACCCTAGAAGGAGGTCCCATACTCTGACCCCTTTATGCATTGAATCTCTTTGGAGGTCTATAAGGTGGGTAGGACTACTACTCCTACTACTGCTATGGTCTAAAAGATGATTGTGCTAAACCCTGGCCACTATGAGGAGGAGGTATTGACCCCCTCTACCTACTATCCTTCATCTACTGGATATGGCTCCAGACTCAGTCTCTATCTTGCAAGGTATTTTCCTGAGTCTCCTCTGCTATATATGCCTTCTTAATGGCCTCAGCTAATGTATGAGGGCAATGGATCTAAACTACACATCCAATATCAAGATTCAGGACCTAGAGAAATCATTGGATCTGTACTTTCTCATCTTGCATGTAATCAACATACTAGAGTAGATCCAAAAATCATCTGTCATACTCAGCCACTTTAAGAGATGCATGTCGGAGGTCATGAAACTCATCTATCCTCTGTTGTATGAACCTATGTGACAAATATATTCTCCTAAAATGCTCCTCAAAGAGCTCCTAAGTAATTGTATCATAATCAAAATGGAGCTTCTACTCCTCTATCCTTTACCAGACACCTACTCTTTCTCTTAGTAGATGGATCACAACATGGGATTTCATGTTACTAGAACAAGGGAAGAGCTTAAAGCATCAACTCAAGTTCACCAACCAGGTCTTTACCTGAAATCCACCTATGTCACCAGAATAATGTGATGGTTGTAGCTTTAGGATCTCCCTGATGTGGTCTGAATCTGTAGTCTGACGACCCCTAGGCCTCCCTATATCCTCATCTATAAGCCTAGGGCTTCAAGACCTATCTTTGTGTCCCAAAACTTGGTCTTCCTGTCCCCTCTGTAGTGACTCTGCTCTAACTTACTCCATGTGGGAGTTCTCTCCTCTATTCTCATCACTATGCTGAGGATATGCACAATCCTCAATGGATGTCACCCTATCATGTCTAACTGAGCTTGCTCCCACGTTCCTTGCACAAAGAGCAACATTAACTTCCTAGAGTGTCTATAAATTTTTTCATAGGATAGCTGTTACAACATGATCTAGTGGTGGTAAGTCTAGTTCTATGTGAAAATACCTCTCGTCTTGTCTGCGCATCTTGCACAAACCAAGGCTAGAGTTAGCTCATTATTCTAGGTTTTTGTTTATTTTTCCATGTTCACTAAATATGCAATTTCAAACAAAGTTGTTCTCTAGATTTAAGAATTGTGCTAGGTTTAAATTCCATGTCTCACGTCTTCTAGTGTGCCTAAGGGTTCAAGCTTTTGAATCCATGACTCTGTTACCAAGTGTAACACCCTTTGCAAGCTTCCACTTGAGACCCAAGAACAACCAAGTTGTAGTTAGAAAAATTATGGAATAATTTTTTTTTGGTTTTAAAGTTTTCACCACAAAAATTCCAGAGTGCATTACAACAATTATCAAATCACCTTACAAACACTAAGAAGGTGATATTTATCTTGAGAAAAGTTAGATTATCTTCTTGCGGGGCGCGTAGAAGAAATTATTCCCAAGCACAAAAGGAGGGCGTGGGAAGAAACATTTTTTCCTAGGTGAAGAAGAGGGGTGTGGGAAGAAAATTTTCCTCCTGGACACAAAAGACAAGCACGGGAAGGATATTTTCCTCCTCAGTGTAGAAGAGAGGCATGGGAAGGAACTTTTTCTCTCGGGCATGGAAGAGGGGCATGGGAAGAAAATTTTTCTCCTGAACGCAAAAGAGGGGCGTGGGAAGAATTTTTTTTAATTTTTCAAACTTAGATTATTTTCGAAGTCAAATGGAGTAAAAAATTTCAGAGGCCATAAATTTTGATAGGGAACTTAGTTTTTGGAAAATGAGGACTTTATGTAAATCTAGCGATGTCCTCTTTGCACAACCACCTTAATAGTTTAATTTGGATAAGGTCTTAAGGGTTGATTTTGAGAAAACATTTTTCTATAACTAAATAGGTGAACTGGTATTTTTAATTTATAAGATTGGTTCTAATCCAATATTATTTCTTTCTCAACATGCCAAACAGATATGGATGATTTCACTTGGGTAAATTTAGGATGGATGAAAAGGTTTAATTAGTTTGATTGAATATCAATTTGAAATTTCACAATTTGACAGAAAAAAATGACTGTAAAAAGGTTTTAGCCTGATTTGCAAAGTTTTATGAAAATTCTTTAAGAGTTATAGTCTATTTGGGACCATTTTATCCATACTATGTCCAATTTAATTTAAATTTTTATTTTCCCATGTTGCAGGGTCATTTTGAACATTTTTTATATAATATTTTCCACTTTGAAAATTCTCTAACAAAGCTCTACAACTTCAAATTTTAATTGATCCATTTACATTTACAAAACATAAAATTATGAATTCATTCTAATCCAATCACTACAATGTTCTATTTCCTTCAATAACAAGGTAGAAACAAGAATTCAATTTCTCTTTCTTTCAAAAATGTACTTTTCAAGCACATATGGTGCAATAATTCTTATTACACTTTCCACATTCAAACAGGGTGTTGCAAAATATTTTCAATGTAGGTTTAAAATAATAATAACTTCTTTTTGTAAAGGTAAAACAACATCTATTCAGTTGAAATGATTTCTTTTACAACTTCTCTCTTACAATGATCAATACAATTTACAAAGATATAAATATTTCTATTTACATTCCTTTTTATAGTACAAAATACAAAATATATCTCTTTCACAATAAAAGGGAAATTCATTTCTAAATCATAGTAAATTTTCATCACAAAATATATTACATTGTCATCTAATTCTAGTGGATTATGATTTTACAAATAGAAATCTCACAAGGGACTCTCAAAACTGTCTTCTTTCTTAGTTCCAAAACAGCAATAGGGATTTCAATCATTCTCCAATTTGATCACAATAGAACAAGGGGAAAGGAAATGATCTCCATCCAATAAAGACATCCAATAAAAAGGAGAATCCATCCTTCTTCATTGGCCTCCGAGCCCCAACCACATTGCAATAAGAAATATAACTCAACTCATGGCAATAATAGGCTTCCACAACACAAAGGAAATCTCTCACATGTAATTTTTATATTTAAAACACATTCCAAAACAAAATATACGTTTCAGAAACCACAAGATAAAAACACAACCAATACTCAAGCTTCATCAAGCAAGCCAAATGAGCAAGAAACTATGACAGATGCTTCTTATGCCTCCCAAAGGGGAAATGGGTATCACCACCTAAGAACAAACCTCCAAAATATATCATTTCAAGTCCCTAACATATCTTTATACCTCCCCCAAGTACCCCTTATTCCTCATAATTTCGTATGCCTCCCCAACCTCTTATGGCACCCCATAATGAGTAAAGAAATGCAAGCTATTTATTATTACAAGGTGGAACCCAAATCCCAACACCCTCCACAATTATGCCTCCTCAAAACACTTATGGCTCCCACAAGAATACCTCATAGTCTTCTCCTACACCATTCCTAGGCCGTCTACCCACCAAGCCAACAAATAAAAAAACACATTCAAATATTAAACCATTCACACATGCATAAAAAGAAAGGAGAGAATTTCCAAAACCTAAGCTCTCACGTCTCCATGATGGAGTTTGTTCCAAGGTTTCAAAAAAACAAGATTTCTAATACAAAAAATTCCAAGAGATAAACAATCTACAAGTATGCAACAATATCCAATCTTCTCCAAAAGCAAGATCTCTCCAAAACAAAATTATTTTCCCCAAAATGAGCAATGTATGTTGAAGTAACCCAAAAACAAGCTAAGGAGTTCACATTTATAGGAGATGGAAGGGAAGAGGATGAGGTGGATCCATGTAGGATGCCACTTCACACATCCTCAACTCCTCCTCATAACTCAACTTCAATCTCCAAGGACTAATAAATAAGTAGGTGAATAATATGATTGATTTACTTACACACTCAAATCAAGCCTACACCCTATACGGAGTGAAATTTAAAACATAAAGAAAGTGCAATTAAAACATACAACTTGACTTAAAAAAATTCATAATGAAAGTCTAAATTTAACTCTCCATCCATAGGTAAGGTTGGTATATAAATTTATGAGGTGTGGGGCAAGTTTAACTTGTCCCAAAAGCCTCCAAAATCAGCCTCCAAGGACAAATTCGAATTTCCAAGAAGGTGGAGTGTCTCATACTCAAAAATTATCTTACATATCTCTTACACATTACTTATACATTACTACAACATTTAAAACAAGAGCCAACAACCATAATAATTACTATCTTATGACCCAATTTGATTAATTAATTATAACAATATGATTACTCACAATTCTTTACCAGAATTTATTTGATTAAATAGAAAGGGGAAACGCATCACTTTTAGAACACATACTAACTTAAACAAAGGAACCAAATAAAGGAAATACAAAAATTCCCTTGGTCACATTTTTAGGTGACCCCCCCATAGGAATCCCTAAAACAATAAAACACACACAAATAATTACAAGTTTCCGTGGTGACCTTGTTGAACTCATATAGAATTCCAAAGTGGTTGGCATCCAATGCCACGATGTTTGTTGTGATATTTTTAACTTGTAAAATAAAAATACCTCCTTCGGCCTCGTGGCCACATCAGACATCCAAAATGAATATAAATATAATTAAAAAAATCATCTATATATATATGAATCACAAAAACATCAAGGAAAACAACAATATCATTTGTAATTTTATCAACAACTATATCATCATAAAATAATTTTCATTGTCTAGGTCTACTCAAAATATCCAAATATCACATTTCCGAACAACATCTATAATATAACCATGTCAAAAAGTATATCAACATCAATAGATAAAATTTCTTTAATAATCATCATGCATCATATAAGAAGCAAGTAAACTATAATCTATTATTTAACATCTAACATCATACTAAATTAAAACTATAATAGTCTTCATAATATAGTCAGGAGTATCAAGATACAAATCAAAAGGTGTCGAGAGGAAGTGGGAACTACAAGGTTAGGTTAGTTAATCCTTTTGAGAGAGGAATTATGGTTTTGAGAGGGGTTTGAGAGGTCTAATCAATCTAACGAAATGGATTGATAGTCTAGGAAGCTAGTAGAATTAGTCTAAAAGAGGATAAAAAGAGTATTTAGCCAAGAATAGGTTTATATTAGCCTATTTAATTGACTTAAAAGAGGAAGACAAATGAAAGAGTGTCGTAAGAGGGGAGTTAGATAGGTCTAACTATTAGTATGTCATCAATTTTTGAGGAGGATAGTTAGTGAAATATTAAGATTAATAGTGCTTTGATAAAACTAAAGGTGTCTACATTTTCCCCTTTTTGGGGTGATGTAAGCTATGTCACTTCAAAGAAAGTAGACAATTATAAATGAGCTGAATTTTTTTTGAAGGGGTAGAAGAAAAATTAGTTAGCTAAAGGGATGCCCCCTCGAGTGTCAATGGGCTTATGGAAGAACTCAATCGATGATCAAAAAAATAATATAAGAGATTATTACAGAACAACAAGAAAGAGGGATATTGAGCTATCCACAAACTAGTGTAAACAATTTTTAATCATCATTTTTATGAGAATCATCATCATCGGTCTTTATTAAAATTTAAGCATATAAAGAAATTGTAAAATGACATGAAAATCAAATATACAAACAACCTGTTAGTGCTTAATTAGGTCTCCCCCTATTTGTCCTTGAAGTTCTTAAGTTTACGGGCTATGTCGTTTTCTCTATCTCCCCATATTGATGCATAAAAACTATGTCCTCTACTTGGTTTCCATGATCAATACCTTCATTGGTCAAGGATCACTTAAACTTCTAGAATTTTTTTTTCATTCCTCTATCCATGTGAAAGAATCTGTAACTTGGGTGAAAACTTGAGTTTTTTTCCTTTCCTGTCATTTTTGTCCCAACTCTCTATGGAAACATGATTGGATGCAGCTTGAAAGATCAGATTTGGGTCTTATATCATTTATAAACTCTATGTCCATTAAGGAAGTGTAGACACCTATAATTACACCCAAGCAATTTAAATACTTAAATTATGCTAATTATCCCCTTTCTCACAAATCAATGGCATATCGTCAAAAGCACTCATTTTCCCTCATATCATCATTAATTAATTACACTAAGCTAAATAATTAATTTTTCTATCCAACAAATACCCTAATTAAGGACCTTCTGTTAATAAATCACCCCTTATACCTCAACTAATTAATTATTATTAATTAATTAGTTTTCCCTTCCATTTAACCAATAAATCAATATTTAATCGATTTAATCCCCTTATAATAGCCTAAATTGCACTAATATTTCCCTAATTGGCTTCTATAAGCTTACACCTACCTATCAATTAATCACCTTTGATTAGTTAAAACGCCCCTGAACTCTCATGACATCCTAAACATGTATTAAACCCTTCTAAAGTAAGGTTACCTTTAATAAAGCAACCTTATCCATTCATAATCATGTTTTACCTTTATCCCACATTCATGAGAATGTATTGAATCCTTTATCCTTTGGGCTATATAAAGAGCCCTCCACCTACCTTTTTACTTACACCTAAACTTTCTAAGAGAGAAAATGCAAAGCATATAGTAAAGAGACTAAGAGCTTGCACCTTGCCCTTTTGAGAGTTCATCATCTTGAAGAGTTGAGCCTCTTTCTAAAAGTGTTTGGGTCATATGGGAGGTGTCAAAAGGGTCTTATAGCCCAACTTTGATTAGCCCCCATTCCTAGGTTCTTGGAACATTAAGGACAACTATTTTGATAGCCATGGAGCTTACTTAGGTCCATTAATTTATTTGTTGTTAGAGAATAGAGGAGTTTAGATATTTAGCATTTTTAGTTTCAAAGTTTGTATTTATGAATGCTAGCATCTAACCCTTGTTTAATTCTTATCATGATGGTGTTTATACTTTGTTTTAGCTAAATTGTAGAACTATTTTAGGTGGTAGTTCTTGCTTCATTTGATTTAGCATTAAGCAAAGTATACATGCACACATTTGGCATGCCCGGTGGGACAAAACACAAAAACAATAGAAAATTGTTTCGAGAAAACACAAAAACAATTGAAACATTGTTTTGAGAAAACACAAAAACAATAGAAAATTGTTACAAAAAACACAAAAAAATATTAAATTGCTTCATAAAACACAAAAACAATAGAAAATTGTTTCGAGAAAACACAAAAACAATAGAACATTGTTTTAAGAAAACACAAAAACAATAGAAAATTGTTTCAAAAAACACAAAAACAATAGAAACATTGTTTTGAGAAAACACAAAAACAATAGAAAATTGTTTCACAAAACACAAAAATAATAGAAAATTGTTTCACAAAACACAAAAACAATAGAAAATTGTTTCGAGAAAACACAAAAACAATAGAACATTGTTTTGAGAAAACACAAAAACAATAGAAAATTGTTTCACAAAACATAAAAACAATAGAAACATTGTTTTGAGAAAACACAAAAACAATAGAAAATTGTTTCACAAACCACAAAAACAATAGAAACATTGTTTCACAAAACACAAAAACAATAGAAAATTGTTTCACAAAACACAAAAACAATAGAAAATTGTTTTGAGCAAACACAAAAGCAATAGAAACATTGTTTTGAGAAAACACAAAAACAATAGAAAATTGTTTCACAAAACACAAAAATAATAGAAAATTGTTTCACAAAACACAAAAACAATAGAAATTTTTTTCGAGAAAACAGAAAAACAATAGAACATTGTTTTGAGAAAACACAAAAACAATAGAAAATTGTTTCACAAAACACAAAAACAATAGAAAATTGTTTCACAAAACACAAAAACAATAGAACATTGTTTTGAGAAAACACAAAAATAATAGAAAATTGTTTCACAAAACACAAAAACAATAGAAACATTGTTTTGAGAAAACACAAAAACAATAGAAACATTGTTTTGAGAAAACACAAAAACAATAGAAAATTGTTTCACAAACCACAAAAACAATAGAAAATTGTTTCACAAAACACAAAAACAATAGAAATTTTTTTCAGATAACACAAAAACAATAAAAATTTGTTTAGAGAAAACCACAAAATCAATATGTATATATATATATATATCAAAAAAATCTAAAAACAAGGCAAAAAAATTTCAAAAAATTCCTAAAAAGTAAAACACCTTACAAAATGGTAACTTGCTTATTATGGTTGAAACTTGTGTCTTGAGCATGGTATTTTCTCCATATCCTGTTGGTTTGTCTCACATATTCCCTGATTAATACGACTCATGGATCACTGGATTCACAACCATTCACAAAAGCTAGCTGCTTGCTTCGTCTGTACTCTAGGGCACTTTTGGTTTCCTGGTGCTGTTTCGTTGTGAACAAATGCTTTTCATGGACCCCGTGTCCATTTTCATTTCCCCTTGCATGTATCCTTGCTTGGGGCATCATTTTTAACCCTTTTCGTCAATGACGAACTTGTGGATCTCTTCAGCACTGATAACAAAACATTTGTACAACTATCTTGACCATTGTTGGGTTAGATATGTGCGTTTGTACTTGTTTTCCCTGTTATATGAGCTTGTTTCCTTCTCGTATTGTATTGCATTATTGTATGCTACGTGCTACGTGGAGTTGGTACTATCAGCAATGGACAATTGTTCGTAGTATGGATTTTCATGTCATTTTACCTTTGTTGTATGCTTATATTTTTCATAAGGACCGATGATGTAGTTCCTATGGCAGTATGATGACATCAAATTTGTTCCAAACAAATAAGCGGATAGAGGTTAAGCTCTTCTCTCCTGTCATCCATATTTCTTCTACACGACTTCCCTTTCACCCCTAATTCTACCTCTCCTCGGGGCATCCTGCCTCGTCCCCATTCTTCTGCCTACTTCTCATATTTTTCAATCGTTGATCGGCTTCCTTCGTCACCCCATCGAAACTTGAGGGGGAATCTCTCCCTCTTAATAATTTTTCTTCTAACCCTTCAAAATCTCTTCTATCTACTATCTTTGAAGTGGCATCACTTACGCCACCCCAAAGAGAGGAAAATGTAGACACCTATAATTACGCCTAAGCAATTTAAATACTTAAATTGTGCTAATTATCCCCTTTCTCACAAATCAACAACATATCATCAAAAACACTCATTTTCCCTCATATCATCATTAATTAATTACACTAAGCTAATTAATTAAATTTCCTATCCAAAAAATACCCTAGTTAACGACCTTCTGTTAATAAATCACCCCTTCTACTTAGACTAATTAATTATTATTAATTAATTAGCTTTCCCTTCCATTTAACCACTAAATCAATATTTAATTGATTTAATCCCCTTATAATAGCCTAAATTACACTAATATTCCTCTAATTGGCTTCTATAAGCTTACACCTACCTATTAATTAATCACCTTTGATTAGTTAAAACACCCCCCAACTCCCATGACTTGCTAAACATGTATTAAACCCTTCTAAAGTAAGGTTACCTTTAATAAAGCAACCTTATCCATTCCTAATCATGTTTTACCTTTATCCCACATTCATGAGAATGTGTTGAATCCTTTATCCTTTGGGCTATATAAAGAGCCCTCCACCTACCTTTTTACTTACACCTAAACTTTCTAAGAGAGAAAATGCAAAGCATATAGCAAAGAGACTAAGAGCTTGCACCTTGCCCTTTTGAGAGTTCATCATCTTGAAGAGTTGAGCCTCTTTCTAAAAGTGTTTGGGTCATATGGGAGGTGTCAAAAGGGTCTTGTAGCCCAACTTTGATTAGCCCCCATACCTAGGTTCTTGGAACATTAAGGACAACTATTTTGATAGCCATGGAGCTTACTTAGGTCCATTAATTTATTTTTTGTTAGAGAATAGAGGAGTTTAGATATTTAGCATTGTTAGTTTCAAAGATTGTATTTATGAATGCTAGCATCTAACCCTTGTTTAATTCTTATCATGATGGTGTTTATGCTTTGTTTTAGCTAAATTGTAGAACTATTTTAGGTGGTAGTACTTGCTTCATTTGATTTAGCATTAAGCAAAGTATACATACACACAGGAAGATTCATTTTTGGGCGCAAATGGTGTTTTTCCTACATTTTACAGTTTGATGGGTGTATTTTTTCCAGTCAAAATTAAATCATAGCACCTATGGAAATGGGGATTTTTACGGTTGTATGCGGCATAGTGGCACACTTGGAAAAATCTAACGCATGATTTAAAAAAAAAAATTTCCATGTGGAGGTCCAGCACTCATCTGAAAATTCACCTTTTGGTTTGGCCTTGGAGTTGTGCTGGGGAGACACATGGAGGTTTTTGTTGCCTTGCCCCAACTTAAAAAAAAAATTCATGCGACTAGTAGAGTTTTAGCGGACCATGGACACATGGAGGGTTGGCACTCATTTGAGGATCCACGTCAGAGTCCCACCTTAACAATTGTGATAGAGAAACTTGTGGAGGATTTTTCTGGCTCTTCTTTATATTTAAACTTTTCAAAGCAATTTTGAATGGCCTGGGACATGTAGAGGGACCGCGCATGTTTGGGGAATTACCCCTAAGTTTTATTTTGAAGAAGTTTTAGGAGGAAACTTGGAGGCTTCCGCTCACTCTGCCCTTGCTTGAACTTTTCAACGACCACGGAAAACTGTCTTGGACCCTAGACACATGGAGGCTTATGTTGATCCTTCAATTTTTTTATCAACTTTGGCTGACTAAGACACGTGGTGAGCCCATGCTTTTTTATGGTCTGCACACTTGAGGACCATCTGAAAGTGCACCATTGAGACATGTGGAGGCTTCTAGTGGATCCTTTTTACACTGAGAATTTTCAAAGGGTAAAATGTGTCTTTCCTTGGCCCAGGGCATGTGGAAGGCCTACGCTTGTTTGGAAACTTTCCCCTGTACTTCCCCTTTGTAGCTGCACTAAGAAAACATGTGGATGGTTATAATATAAAGTGGAGTAGGGGAAGAATCAATGGTTTTTATGCATTGTGTCTGTTTTTCAACCATTTTTTCTCTAAGACTCCTGGATATGTGAATACGCACTATTTTTCATCATTCTTTGATGAAATTCCTTGTCATCTCTATCTGTATAGTGCTATTGAATGGATCCAGAACTTAATTTTTGAGTCTAAGGATTGCTAAGGTTGATATTTTGAAGTTGGAATTCCTCAGGCACTTCCAAAAATGGGAATTACCAGAGAATATGGACTTGGGGCAGAATTACAGAGGAAAGAGAGGGAAAAGGATGAAATGATGAAAGTTAGAGGTGCAAAAGATAAAAAAGGTGTAGCCTCAAGAGTGAAAAAGATTACCTATCAGATCTAGATGTGTAGAGGCCTCAAAAATGATTAAAAATTATTTCTTGCATGAAAGAATCAAAATGGTTAGAGGGATTTTTGAAAGGTCATTGTTGTATATATCTTCCCCTTGGGTAAATATGGGCAACTGAAGAATATTGAAATCAAAGAAACTCAAGATGTTGACATGAAAAAAGTCACTCCCTGGCGCAGGTTGGAGGCCCACATAAGAAGATGTCAACATGAAAAAGGATATACCCTGGCACAGGTTTGACGTGCACATCAGAATATGTTGACATAAAAAATGATGTGCCCTGGCGTAGGTTAGAGGTGCACATCAGAAGATGTCGACATGAAAAAGGATGCGCCCTGGCTCAAGTTGGAGGCACACATCAGAAGATGTCGACATGAAATTTTCAGCACCTATGACACATGTAAGAGTATGTTGACATAAGATGGATGCACCAAGGCACATCTTCAGGAGGTGTATCTTCAGGAGGTCCAACATTTTGAGTGTTGACACCCTGATAGGAAGCAAACCCTGACCTAGACATTCAAATGGCCATAAATTTTTACAAGGAGCTTGGATTCATGCAAGGTTAGACTTTTTGGAAAGCTTACAGGGTCCTCTATCCACCTATGACTGTATATATTTAATTGGGTGAGAAAATTTTCTTCAAAAATGCAAAATATAGTTCGCCATTTTTTAGGTTTGCTAGGGTTCTCACCTACTGCCATAATGAGATGAATTAAATACAACATAGAGGTGGTTGGGGTAGATTTGAAATTCCTCTCTCTTCCCTCTCTCATTATTCCTATTAATTGTAAGGAGGGGATTCTTTCTAAAGGTTGGACATTCTTGTTTTTCCCCTCCCTTCTTCTCTTTATCAGACGAATTTGTGGAGTTCAAACCTCCCATCTAAAACTGTAATGCAACTTTGCCTCTTGGCAATTTATAGTGCATTTTATCAATATTTGGAGCAAATAATGCATGCCTATGGATGATTATCAACACTCTCTATGTTTATTTGTATCCTCCTGATCTTTCACTACAAATTTGGTTATCTGTGCATGATCTTGCATTACATTTTAATGGTTTGTGTTTATTGGCAAGACAGGTGTTCTTCAGTCCTTGGTGCATCACCTTTGTCAGTTTAGGTTTATTTTTATGCATCTTATTACCCTATCTCCTTGGTAAGATAAATTAGGTTTTGAGTAAACCCTCTGAATTTTAATGTGTGCATCTGAATAGAGGAATATGAACCGGACTTCATCCGGAGAGCTTTTCCAATTTGCAAGGTCCCACACTTGGGAAAAGTTCCATGTTATGTAATCACACTGAGAGTCTCAACCCATCGAGTTACAGAAATTCATGGGTTCTGTGATACGTGATCAATAGTCATGACATGGCATCCTAGTCATTAGTTGAGGGCCCAATAAGTGTGATCAGTTCATAATTGGTCCACCTAGCATCTTTCAGATATGAATTTGTTAAATGTCACTTTCTAAGGAAAATTGGTAACAAGAAAAGGTTCCTCGAATATTCTTCTCTTTTGGGGGGAAAATTAAGTGAGTAAAATGTATAAATGCAATGAGAATACTGTTATAAAGGGTTGGGGGTTGAATTCCTGAGAGAAAAAAATTGAGAAAGTAATCTTCTTGAGAGACCAATCCGAGATAACCTGTTAATTATATAATTGTTAGATTTTCTATAATATCAAGTTGGTTACAGATGTATAGCCATTGACGAGCATTGAGATTACCCTAGAAGCTTTCTCCTACTAATGAATCTAAGCAATTTTGAAATTATTTTTTGTTAAATCTCTAGCAATTTGTGTCTCCTTTGTTTCATAATGTCTGCAAATGGTTCCTTTTGTTCCAATTCCAATATTACATTGAAATATTTGTGAAATCACACAGGATCTCATCCCTATGACAATTTAGTGGCATTTGAAATTTCATTTCAAGAAGATTCTTCATCCTGTGATGAGATCAAAAGATTTAAAATCACTCCATTTTCATTTGTCGATAAATATTTCCTATAAGTCTTTGGGTGTACCTTAGGAATGATTGATTAGATATTTTGGTGTTTAATTGAGTCCTTTAACTCAAGCCTTCATGCTAGATTCTCAAAGATTGTGTGAAAATGTGTTGATCTGGGCCTCCACTATAGCACACCTTCTGGTTGAAGGAACGTCTTAACTATTTTGAAGCTTTCATTTGTTGAGTTGTCAATTGTTGTGAAGTTCCTAAGAGATCTAGTATAATCAAATTTATCCTACTTAATCTCCCACCAAAATCATTTAAAAACCATGAATCCATCCTAAAATACCACTGTTTTCCTTGTATATCCACAAAGGAACAAAATCTATTTACTAAAATATTAAAAACAATCAGGATTTCTTAATGTCTTTAGTAACCTTAGCCTTGTGTTGAAAGTATCTCCAACTTTTAGAAGTGACAATTCTTGAGAGTTAAATTATGGATTATTGACCATATTTTCCCAAGGTTTTCATCATAAAATTCATGTAAAAGAAAGATATCCCCATCTCCTTCATCAAACAAAGGTTACACTATGGGTCCTCTCACCTCGGTTGAAAAGAAATGTCCTAAAGTAATGAGGATAGGTCAAATCCTCTTTAAGGTGTTATCCATCTCTCCACAAATTTGAGTGACAAAGGGCTAGTTAGATCTCATCCTTGGCTACAAAATGACACACATTATAATATATTTGTCTCTAAGCTCCATGTCGAATCTATGACGCTTCTCATCTTGAAAAGGAGAACGAATTTGGATAGCAACACAAGCATACCTTGTTAAAACAATGAATCCATGTAACATACAAACATGCAATGCAAAACAAGAAGTAAACAAACTCAGCTAACATGGAAATAAGTATAATCAAACAACACACAAACAAACAACATTCAAGATAGTTGTAAAAAATTTTTTTTATCGTGTTTGAGGTATTCTCTTGATTTTCTTTCAGAACTTTAGATCGCCTTCAGCCAAATCACATAATTATCTATTTTTTATACCCTATTGACACTCTGTTATGGTAGACCTTGAGTGATTAGAGATCTATCTCTACTTTTCATTCCAACTCTCTAGCTCCGATAGCCAAGCTACTTCTACAGTATTCGTCTTTATCCAGGTAAATCTAGTAGAGAGATATACTAAGGGAGGAAGCTCCACTTCCAAGTTATGATGGATTTAGTTCATAAACTTAAGAATTGGGTTACACCAATAAGAGGTGGATGAAGTTTTCTAGGCGTAGAAGGTGGGATTATATTTCGTACAGTTCACAATATGAGGCAATTTTACATACCATTTTCTTAATGATTCATACAAGGGATTTTATAGGTAGCTTCGTCTTGGCCATTACTTGGGGGTAATAGGGGGTAGACCAATTGAGTGAATAGAAATGATAACACAATGGATTAACCGTTTTCTTCTTGAAATATTACCATATCAATGATAATGTGAAAGGGATACCATAACGAACATATGAGATGGTTCACAAGAATTGGAAATTGTGCACTAGTGACAAAATATAAGAGGGCAACAACCTCTACAATTAGTAAAATACTCGGGTTTGCAGTGCTGATTGTGGGTTGGCCATCGGAAGAAAGAAGGATGGAGGCTTCCCCATGAGTATAGGCCCATTTATACAATGGATAAGGTGTGGATAGGCTCCAAATCATGTACTGGTGCATGTATAAGTCCCATATTTGGCATAGCCACAATTTCTTGATGAAATAAAACAATATAATTCCATGGTGGGCCAATAATAACCTACCCTTTAAACTATTCTTAGCAAAGACCATACAACTAGTATGCACTCAATAAATACCACCGTGTACTCCTGAATAACATGATTGAATTAGTAAAATCCAAAGAGAAAATTAAATTCCTATTGTATACTTGACAATATATGGGCCTCTAGGTGGGTATAAGAGCTAGTATAACACCAAACAAAAATGACGTTCTAAGAAAACATTAAAACCTAACACTTATCCAGAAAATTACGACTAATTTGTTTATATAAGTAAAAAGGTTACATGGTGTTAACCCCTAGGATATATGAAATTAAACGTACACCACTAATATCCACTTACGATCTGGGAACTTAAGTCTAGTTAAAAGATTAATATTATTCTTAATTTACTCTAGGGTCAATTATTAAAAGTCATTTAGTATGGTGCCCTAATTTAATTTGCTTGGTTAAGTGTTTTTCTTCTTTAGTTAATGTTTAATCCTAATATGGTTTAACCTCATGCTTAATTAATTAGTTAATTTCTAATAGATTAAAGTACTCTTATGAAATCCTAAACTTACTAGAAAAAATTAATAATTTTCACCCCAAGGCAATTAAATGGCCCATTCACCCATATACACATACCCTTCAAAATATATTTAAGGAATTTAAAAAATACATTCCTACCAAACAAACTTAGGGTTGATCCTCCACCCTTAGATCAATTCAAGTATGGCACTAAATCATTAGGGTTCCAAACTACCCTAAATATCCTATGAATTTTATTAATCTCATTCTTTACTAATTTCCTAGTTTGGGTACTTTTACTTCGTTAAAGTTACAGGTTGGAGAGAAGGAAGCATGGGAGCAAGAGAGGAAAACTAAGGAGGCTTCTACAAGGAGATCAAGCTTAGATTAGTTTAGTTTTTAGTTTTATCATTGTAATTTCTCCCATGTAGGATTGAAAGGATTCCTTACCCATCTAGTTTATGTCACACCCACGCCACACTATTTGTATTTGGGGCCCTCTATTTCCGCCCCACCGTGATATGGGAATATAAAAAGGGAGGAATTCCATGTGCGTATGTATGAGAAAGTGGAATATGAAGGTTCCCCCAATGTTACATGGGAATAAAGGCACATCCTTCATGTAGATATAAGAGTAAATAAGCCAGATCATGACTTGGGAAAGATGGATTCGGTAAGGTTCCTATACCTAGCAAAGGAATTTATTCCTAGAAAGTAGTGAGGGTTACTCGTCCTGATGCAAGATTAATTTGTGACTAATGAATCCTCCTTGAGCATCGAAAACTAGTTTTCACCTAAAGACCTGCCCACTAAACCATAATTGCGTGGTTTTCACACATGGACGAACTATTTTTTCTTTACTGTTTTCTCAAATTTTTCATGTTTTTCTTTTTTTTTCTTTGTTTCTTCATTTTTTAGTTCTTATTTAATATTCTACTCATACTTAGGCATAGAACCACTTGAGATGCAGGGTCTTCATTAGCTCTAGAATCTTTTCACCATCTAACTATACAAGTTTATAAGCTCGTGATCCATACTTGGAAACCACCACATAAGGCCCTAACCAGTTGGCCGCAAACTTACATTTATTTTCTCTGTGTTTGATGGTATTCTTCTGATTTTCTTTCAGAACTAGATCGCCTTCATCAAATTCACAATGAATTATCTATTTTTTATACCCTATTGACACTCTGTTATGGTAGACCTTGAGGTGATTAAGAGATCTTATCTACTTTTCATCCAACATCTCTAGCTCCGCTAGCCAAGCTACTCTACAGTCTTCGTCTTTATCCAGGTAATCCTAGAGAGATATACTAAGGGATGGAAGCTCCACTTCCAAGTCTATGATGGATTTAGTTCCATAAACTAAGGAATATGGGGTTACACCAATAAGAGTGTGGATGGAAGTTTTATAGGCGTAGAAGGTGGGATATATTTGTAAGTTCCAATTATGGGCAATTTTACATACCATTTTCTTCATGATTCATACAAGGATTTTATAGGTAGCTTCGTCTTGGCCATTACCTTGGGGGTAATAGGGGGTAGACCAATTGAGTTGAATATGGAAATGTTAACACAATGTATTAACCGTTTTATTCTTGAAATATTTACCATTATCAATGATAATGGTGAAAGGGATACCATAACGACATATGAGATGGTTCACAATGAATTTGGAAATTTGTGCACTAGTGACAAAAGTAAGAGGCACAACCTCTACCAACTTAGTAAAATACTCGGTTGCAGTGATGATGTGGGTTTGGCCATCTGAAGAAGAAGGATGGAGCTTCCCTATGAGATATAGGCCCTATTTATACAATGGATAAGGTGTTGTGATAGGCTCCAAATCCTGTACTGGTGCATGTATTAAGTTCCCATACTTTTGGCATAGCTCACATTTCTTGACCAAAATTACAACAATCTACTTCCATGGTAGGCCAATAATAACCTACCCTTTAAATATTCTTAGCAAATTACCATACCACTAGTATGCACTCAAAAAATACCACCTTCTACTTCCTTAATAACATGGATTGAATCAGTAACATCCAAACAACAAAGCAGATTCCTATTGTATCCTTGATGATAGATGGTTCCTCCTTGGTGGGTATAAAGAGCTAGTATAACACCAGCAAAAGTTACGTTCTAAGAACATGTTAAAACCTAACACTTATCCAAAAAATTGTGACTAATGTTATTTTTGTTTGTGAGTTACAAAGTTTACAGGGGTGTTAACTCCTAAGGCTACATCAAAATTAATTTACGCCAACTAATATCCACTTTACAACTTGATATACCGGGGTATAGTTAAATAGATTAAAAATATTAATTTACTTTATCTCTAAGTTCGATTAATTGAAATTCATTTAGTGATGGTACCCTAATTTAAATTTACTTGGTTAAGTGTTTTCTCCTCTTTAGGTTAATGCTCAAACCTAAAATGGTTAACCTCATGCTTAACTATTTTAGTTTCATTATCCTAACAGCTTAAAATAATTTTTTATTAATTTCCTAAAACATACTAAGAAATAATAAAAAGACTTTGCACCCCAAGGCAATTAAATGAGCCCCATTCACCCATCTACACACATCCTTACAGGATTTAATTAAGACATTAAAAAAAAACATTCCTACCAAAAAAAAGTAGTGTTGATCTTCCACCCTTAGATCAATCCACTTGTGGCCACTATATCCTAGGGTTCCAAACTAAACCTAAATATCCTTATGAATTTTTATTTAATCTCTTTCTTTACCCAAGTCTCCTCTTTTGGTCACTTTTCCTTTCTTTAATTTGCAAGTTGGAGAGAAGGAAGCCATGGGAGCAAGAGAGGAAGAACTATGGATGAGTCTAGAAGGAAATCAAGCGTAGATTAGTTTATTCTGTATTTTTATCATTGTAATTTCTCCCATTCAAGGATTGAAGGGATTTCCTTAACTAATCTGGTTTTACTTCGAAGCTATTTGTATTTGGGGTTCTCTATTTAGGTCAAACCCTACCCCCATTGATATAAATGAGAATGAGTGTTTTTTAATTTACCATTTATAGATGTAATATTCTTTTAAACAATAATATTTAGCAATTATTTAGTTTTTGGTGGTTTCCTTATAGTTTTTACAAGCTTAGAAACTCTAATTAGATTAAGTTAATACTTGCACATGCGCGAAAACTATGAATTTTCTCGCCAAATAGTGATAGAACCATGCCACCCAGAGCAGGTCAGCGGTCCTGGGACCTCCGTCCTACCTAGGTGAAAACCATGAACTATCACCTAATGGAATGGTGGTTTTGAGACAACGCTGCCTTCCCTAAGCGGCTATTTACAGAGATCACCACTCTACACAGGATGGCAACGATCCTATTTCTTAGAAACAGAACCTAAAAATCTAATGTTTTATAAAAAAAGCCACTAATATGTTGAAAATAGATTATGAGCTTTATTTTATGCACCTAAAGTTTCCAGTTGTAATATTTAGTTCCATTTGTTCATTCCTTAGATAAAACTACTCATTTTAATGCATTATCTATTCAAATAATAACACAACTACTACAAGGTCATTTTCATTTTGTTCAACTAATTTCCTTTCAATTCTAAGAGTAAAAAGGATCTAAATATACTTCTAACATTTTCATTTTTATTACTAAAAATTTCAACATTCCCTATCTCAAATTTGTTGTCTCTTTCATTTTCACTAAAAATCATATATTCAAAATAACTATAACAACTTTATCATACATTCAAGTTTACTAGGCATACATTTTTAACATCTTACAACTTCTATATTTCTTCTTTATCTTTTACAATAATACAATTTCACAATGAAATTAAAATTTCTTTTCCCATTCAGCATATCTCATTTCTTTTAAAACAAAGAACTTATTTTCTCACAATATAACTAAAACTTCAAATAAAGATTATAAAATTTCTTTTCTATTTCACAAGACTAGCTTTATAATACAAATCTTTCCTTATCTTTTCCAATATATAATGAAACTTTCATATCCAATAATTGAATGCAACTTTTTTTCATAATATTATTACAATGTCTTCCACTTAAAGTAAGAAATTATGCAAGAATGTATGCTATAAAGAAATACAATATTACGATTTCCTCCACCCCAAGTGGGAATAACAATAAGAAGGTTTGGTCACAAGGGAATGTTCTTAAGGACTCCAACAAAGCTCAAAGCTTCACATCACAAACAAGAGAGCTCCATCATGCTTCATTTGGTCACAAAAATATAAAGGGGGGAGAGGTAACACTCTCCACCCAACCAAGAATTCCAATGAGGAGGAGAATCCATCCTCCTCATTGGTCCCCCAAGCCCCAACTACATTGCAATTAAAGGTGGATCCAACACATGGCAAAAAAAAATCTTTCACAACACAAAACCAAATATTTTACAACCATTCAAAGCACATTCAACTCAGCTACAACACAAGAAGGAAAAGCAAGAAAATATACAAGGCTTATAAATGAAAAAGAAAAGCAACAAGAACCTATGGGGAGGTCTCTTATGCCTCCCAATGGGAAATGGGTTCCCACATTAAAACCTACAATACATATTGTTATCCAAAATTCACCCCTCAAGGTAATTTTGATAACATGCAAGCAGTTATATTGATTCAGGGCGAAAAGTCATGTTTCTAGGGTCCCCTCATATTTTTCTAACTCCCCTGTCCAAGAGGAAGAGAGTAAGTCAGGGGTTGCAGAAGGAAAATAGGTTGATCCAGAAAAAATCGTGAAAATTGGCTAAGTCTTGCTCAAGGTCGCATCTGGGACATGTGGGACACAAAAAGCGCGAACCGGCCGAACCGGGCGAAATCAGCACGAACAGTCCAAATTGCATTTGGGACAATCGGGCCAAAAGAATGCGACGGGCGCGAAAAGCCGATTCGACCGAAAGAGGAAAAGTTGGCTAAGTGTTGCTCGGGACAAGAGGAACAAAGATGCGTGAACCGGCCGATCCGGCCGAAATGAACACAGTCAGTCCGAAGGCAAATGGGACAAGCGGGCCAGAAATACCCGAACCGGCCGGACCGGCCGAAAAGGGTCAAGTCAGTCCGAAGCAAAGTGGGACAAGCGGGCCAAAAATGCCCGAACCGGCCGAATCGGCCGAAATTGTCCCAAAAGGTCCAAAATCAAAATGGGATGTCCGGGACAAAAAGACCCGAAATACGTGAAGAAGCCACTGGAGCTGAAAGCCAATCAAAAGGTGCCACGTGTCTTCGGCTAAATGAGGGACGAGCAAGCCCATTTCGGGAGAATCGGAGGTTTTTGTCCCAGGCAGCACTGGGACATCCAGAATGAATGAACGCGAAGTATGCGGAGGACCCGAAGGATCCGAGGACCAATCAAATCTCTTATTCCTCCCTCAAGTCCGAACTCCCTCTTATGGAACGGGCACGACGTCCTCCGACACATACTCCAGTCAGTATGCCTCCAAATCATTCTCTTATCAGAAGGCCTCTTTTCATCAACGAAATCACACAAGTACCGTTGGAAAATGCACACCAATCAAGAAATTCCGGATTCAGAAATTGATTGTTCAAGGTGGGGTTCAGAACAGTGTTTTAACCCAATCATTATTTCTCTGCTCATGGGAAAACAAGTAATGAAATCCACCCAATTTAACTCTTATGCCTCTATAAATTGGAGTGTTGGGCTACATGTCAAAATGAAGCTAGTGTGTTCCCCAGTGGACTCCTTGCAGATCCTTGTAATAGATTGAACTGTGCTCCAATAAAATATTAGTTTGTGGATATACACCACTACTTAGGAAATCTTATTCATTATCAATGTGTATGCAAGAACCTAGATTATGGTGAAGCATCACCTCTTCTAGTGTGCACTTTGCCTCTATAACACTGGAGACTAAAAACAAGCACATTTTATGCATACAAAATAAAAGAAATTGTGGCATTTAACAAGAGTTTAGCTCCTACATGTTTCCAATCACATGGTAGAGTGATCAAACTTGATCCAAGAGCTCACACACCAAGCTACTTTAAGAAACAACAAGTATTAAATCAAAAAAATCACCAACTTGAAATAAAATCTCTACAAAAAATCCCACACCACGCACTATACAAGAACCCAAGAAGCACTCAAACAATCCTCTAACTCCATAAATGCAAGAGCTAGCAAAATAATGAAGTAACCCCCAAAATAATGAAGTAACCGCCAAACAAGTAAAAGAACTTGAATAAATAGAAAAGGGAGAGAGGAGGGTGAGGTGGCTCCATGTAGGATTCCACATCACTCATCCTTAACTCTACCTCAAAATTCAACCCTCAACCTCAATGAAAAATAAATTTGTGGGTGAGTGAAAAGACAAATTATTTACACACATAATCTAAGCCCACACCCCCTAAGGAAATACTTAAAGACCCATGTAAGAAAAGTGTAAAAAATGCAACTTTTTGACTTAAAAAACACTTAATCTAATCTATTTGTTTCCCCCCAATCCATAGGTAGGGTTGGAATAGCAATTTAAGAGGTGTGTGACAAGTTTAACTTGTCCCACTAACCTTGAAAATTGGCCCTTAAGGCCAAATTAAAATTTCCATGAAGGGGTAGAGTGTACAACACTTAAGGTCCCAAGCACTCAACTTATAACACAAAACCCAAGAGCCATCTAGTCTAATAAATGAAATTTTTTAACCCATTCATAATTTAGTTTAGAACAATATTAATTACTTAAAAGAGACACATAATCCCATTAATGATAAAGCACAAATAAATACACCAAATTCTAAATAATTAATGCAATGAATTACATGACTAAAAAAATAACATACTAACATTAAGTAGGGGAAACTAAATAAAAGACAACACATAACCCCTTGGTCACAATTAGAGGTCATCCACCCATGGGAACCCTCTAACGTCAATTGAAACACACATACACAAAAATACATGTTGTCATGGTGACCCTTATTGAATTCACCTAGTACTCCAATTTTGTTGGTCTCCAATCCCCCCATTGTTTTTTGTGAATATATTTACCTGCAAAACACATAATACCTCCTTCAGCCTCATGGTTGCATCAAAACATCCAAGATAAAATATGAAATTTAAATCCACAATCATCTAAATATGAAATAAATCATCATCTAGGAAATTGCGATATCATTTAGAATTTCTAACATCTCTATGCTACATTTAATCCATATCAAAATGATCACAACATTAGTTCAATTATCAAGGCCTACTCAATGTGACAGAAATATCGCATGCCAGATATATATATCACCATCTCAATTGCATATTATCATTAATATCACAATGTCTCTAGAAGTACACACACATCATACTAAGAATCAAAAACCAACAATAGTCTCAGTATCTCTAACATCTACCTCATGCTAACTTACAATAATACAAAATATCCATAACTAGAGCTAATAGTATTGAAATAAACTATAATAGGTGTCAAAGGGAAGTGGGCACTATATCCCCTTCCCCTTAGAATTGACTTCCACCTGGAAGTCACTAGAACAGGTATGGAAATTGAACTCGTAGCAGTGTAACATCCTCCCATGTAGCAGCAGTCTCCTCATACATGTCCCACTAGACCCAAACCTGGTCAATCTCTCTTCCGCAAAGGCCCAAGGTCATGTGCTCTATAATGTGGATGGGATCCACCATCACCTTCCCTTGATCCTACACTTGTAATGTCATCTAATCTAATACGTGAAAAGGATAAGAAATATATCTCCTAAGCACAGAAACATGAAACACATCATCGACGTGAGACAAGCTTGGTGGTAATTCTAGACAATAGGCCAAGGGACTGATGCACTGCAAGATCTCAAAGGGACCCAAAAACCTAGGAGTAAGCTTAAAACCTTTTCCATAATGGATAGGGATCTTACATTTTTTGACATGAAGAAATTCCTTTGTTCCCACCTCATATCTACGATCTGTCCTATGTTGATCTACATACTTCTTCTTCCTATCCTAAACCTCTTGCAACCTCTACCTGATCAAGACAACCTGTTGCTCGATATCTTGTAATAAGGCTAGCCCAAGAGAAACCTTGTCCTCTAACCTATCCCAACTCAGAGGTGTCCTACATTCCCTGTTATATAATTCCTCAAAAGGAGCCATGCCTATAAAACTCTAGAAACTATTATTGTAGGCAAACTCCACCAAGTAAAAAGACTCCCATCTTGATTGATGATCCATAACATACATCCTAAGCATGTCCTCCAAGATCTGATTCATCTGCTTAGTCTGTCCATCTATCTCATGGTGATAAGATGTGCTGAAATTGATCTTCGTCCTGAGGGCATACTACATGGTAGTCTGAAAGTGGGAAGTATAAAAAGGATCGGGGTCACAAAGGATCTTAGACAATATCCCGTGCAACCTAACAATCTCATCAAGATATACCTGTGCCACTACACTAGCTTTGTAGGTAGTCCTCACTGGAGAAAAATGAGTAACTTTCATCAATTTATCCACCGTAACCATGATGGCGTCGTTTTGGTATCTCGACGTCAGTAACCCAACTATAAAGTCCATAGAAATGGTGTCCTATTTCCACTCTGGTATATCATGAGGAAAGAGAAGGCCAACTAGGTGATGATTCTTCGCCTTCACCTTCTAACACTCTAAACAATGTGACACAAACTGAGCCATGTCTCGTCGAAGTCCCCTCCAATAGTACAACTATCTCAAAGTAGCATGCATATTGTTTACCCCAGGATGGGCTGAATAAGGTACATGATGATCCTCTATCAAAATGTCCTACCTCAAGCCTCTATCTCTAGGAACATATATATAACCTCTCTGCCTGAGAACACCATTTGTCTCTAGTGAGAATGCATCAAAATTCCCCTCAAGGGGTCTCTGAGACTCAATCTCTGCTCTGGTTGTAAGGTAAAAGCTATCATGAGGAAGTTGTTGTAAAATCCTACTTCGTAAATCTATAGCCATTGAAGTGTCCATAACCATATGTGTTTGTCTACTCAGGGAATTTTTAATCACAATCTCCTTCCCTTTCATATGCTCTATCTCCATGTTGTAATCACAAAGAAACTACATCCAATGCTGCTAATGAGCATCAATATTGGGTTGCATGAAGAGGTGGTGAAGACTCAAGTGATCAGTCCTGAGTGTAAATATCTTGCCAAGGAGGAAGTGTTTCCATCAAAATAACACATGAACAACTGCCGCAAGCTGAAGATCATGAGTTAGATAATCGAGCTAGCAATAATCCTTGAGTTTGTGAGACTCAAAAGCAACTAATTTTGAAACCAACATCAACACACCTCTAAGTCCTGTCAAAGAAGCATCTGTGTAAATGAAGAACTTACCCTCAGGATTTGGCACTGGAAGAATATGTTCTTTCGTGAGACATTCCTTCCATATCGTGAAGGCATTTTTACATTCGTCTAACCATACAAACTTCTTCCCTTTCCACTAAAGGGAAGTAATGGGGTGCGTAACCAAATAAAAGTCCTACAAAAATATCCTATAATATCTTGCCAAGCCCATGAAATCGTGCACCTCAGTCACACTATTGGGTGTTGGCTAATCCATAGTAGCTTGAATCTTGGAAGGATCAACTACGATACCTTCCCTAGAAATGATTTTCCCAAATACTGCACCTGTATTTGAAAGAATTCACACTTCTTTAGGTTTCCAACAATATGTTTCACATGAAGAAAATGAAGAACTTGGTGAAGGTAATCCTTGTGCTCCTCACACGTACATGAGTAAATCAGAATTTTTTCAAGGAAAATGAGCACAAAGAGATCCAAGAATGTTCTGAACACCCCATTCATAAAAATCATGAACACTGCTGGGGAAATTGTCAAACCAAAAGGCACTACCATGAACTCGTAGTGGCCATATCTTATATCGAAGGTGGTCTTATGAATATCTGCCTCCCTAATCCTTAGTTGATGATAACCTGACTTAAGAACTATCATGGAGAATATTGTGGACCCCTTCATCTGATCAAATGAATCATTATTGTGTGAAAGGGGGTAACAATTATTTATCATTACTTTGTTTAGATGGTTGTAATAAGTACACAACTATAGAGATTCATCCTTATTTTTTACAAAAATCACTGGTGGACCCCAAGGGGATAAACTAGGATGGATCAGGCCTTTATCTACAAGGCCCTCAAGCTGCAACTTGATCTTGTAGATCTTAGGAGTACACATCCGATAAGGTGCTCGTGAGATAGGCTCTACGCCGAGAACCAAATATATGTGAAAATATATCTCATGTGGGGGAGGTAACCCCGGTAGCTCCCCTAGAAAGACATTAAAAAAATTTCTCAAGATGGGATGATCATCAAGGGATGGCCAATTATACTCATCCTGCAATCTGTCACTAACTGTAACAACATACATATGAAAACCTTGTCGCACACACCAATTAAGCTATATATCAGAGATGGTGCAACTACAAATGGTCCTCCTGACTCCCGCTATCACTGAATTAACTCCTAGATCATTTGTACATGATATATTCTTATGGTAAGAGTCCACTCTGGCTATGTGTGTAGTCAAAAATTCCATGCCCAAGATGAATCCATTAGAACAAAAAGGAAGGATGCGAAGATCCGAGGTAGCGGTGAAGGGTCCCAAATCCACTACACACTCCTTAACTAAGGATTCTATGGATTTTTTGGCTCCAGAAGGCATCTCAACATCACAACTACGACCCTGCCTAACTGCCACTAGCCTGCAATGCTCTATGAAGGATGGTGTAATAAAATAATTAGACGAACCATAATTGAATAATATATATGTAAAAATACCACCAATACAACCTGTCATCTCTATCGTGGTACTCTGGTCCTCAGCCTAGCAGTTCTCAACCGCTACATAGATCTGATGGATCCATCATATGTCACCAATGGTAGGCTCTGAGATCTTCATTTTACCCTTGTTAATAGGGTTGTGTGGGAACTGTCTCTAATGATACCCAACCACACCACAACCATAATAGTTGCGTGGTCCTCTCTAGTGGGATGCATCTCTAGTCAGTATTCTATAGGTCTTTGTTGTGGATCCTAATGACCCAGCTATGGAATCCTAAGGTCTCTACTGATTGATCTCTTGGTTTACCTTGTGTTTTGATGTGACCCCTAGGAGGAGGCGCCATATTCCATGTCCTCTATGTGTGAAATATCTGAGGAGGTCTGTAAGGTGGGTGAATCTACTGCTACTATTGCTGAGCTGGCTGCAGTGGTGGCCTGAATGAATACATTCCTGAAATTTTTCCACCACAAAGAGGAGGAACCGACCTCCTCGACCTGCCATCTTGCATCTACTGGATGAGGCTTTGAACTCTATCTCTAGCCTATTGTGTCTTCCCCTGTGTCTCCTCTGCAATATAGACCTTCTCCACAGCCTCTGGTAAAGTCTGTGGGCAATGAATGCATACCTATAGTAATTTTTACTCCTATCACAAAATGAAGAACCCCATGCGCATCGACCTATCACCCAACAGAAGTTGAGCACTCACCTGAGGCACGCACGGGTGTCGAGTCTCTCTTTTATGTGAGTCTAGTGGGAAGGATTATCTACGATTAGTATAATATTATTTAGGAAAAAAGTTGAGACATACAAGAACCATAGGGCTCAGAACGGCATCCAGATCCTTGCAGTCACTTCAGACCAAGTGCTTTAGCAGATTCCATAACATATACTATAATAGAAAGAACGATACAACAATTCATTAATTTCATGAAAGGAAAGAGAACTCATATGAATGAAATATACATTAAACCCATTGATATTCATATCTATTTATAACAAGTAACCTCAACATATTCATTGATTCATTAAAGAGTGTCATAGACTGTAGACCGCAGTAATGCGCATCACGGGAAGTTTGTAGCTAAGCTAACAGAAAGAAAAATACAACCCCATGCTTAGTACATCCTTTCCTTTCCTAAACCAAAATATCCACTCACAGTAATTCTACATAGGTTTGCTCACTCTCTAACCCGTTATTCCCTATGTATATATCCCGATGATACATCTCTCTCTCTGTGTATATCTCTTTGTATATATTTTCCCGCAGTAGACACTTGTATTTATCACTTTCTTGGGCTGCCAACTCACCTTTATGCACCCTCATATCCATCACCAAGTGTCAAATGTGGTCCTCCATGTGATGCATGTTCCTTCAGGCCTAAGCTCTTGATTCCATCTCATGATGATCTTCTAGAAGATTCCATCTGGGCATGCCCTTTCTTAGGTGAACCTGTTTCCAGGCTAGCGTCTTATCTATGTGCACTACCGATCATGCTTTTCACGTGATCTACCTTGGGCACTCAAATTGGCAAAGTCCTAAACCTTTGTTTTGCATGCGTAACATGCATGCTATTTTCTTCCTTAATCCAAGGTTTCTATTATGCTAGCCATTCTATAACTAGAGTCCCGCGTGCCTAAGCACCTTCATACTTGGTCAATATTCCAGGGGCTCAACATCACCCCACACTATGCCTGTTCTCCATCCTTCGAAAACATCTTACTTGACCAAGATGAAAGTTGTTTTATGGAACCTAGATGTAGACTTATACTTCACAAAATGAATAAGGAATGAAAGAATAGGGGAAATAATGAAGAATGAGGGGGGGGACATCAATTCAAAAGGTTGGGAAAGTCATTTCGTAGATCTGCCTCCAACTTGTTTCACACTTCGACCTCGCCCTTCACCTTTTGGCATAGGTCACCCACCAAGGTGCTCAATTCATCAAAGCTTACGCCAATTACCTTGGGTGCCCAAAGTGTCCACAACCTGTTCCATAGGTCCTTATCTTATGTCTACAAGTTTATCCATTCTCTTGGTAATTTGGGGGTATATTTCCTTCAGTTGGGCCTTAATTTAGCTCCTTAAAGCCTCAATTTCCTCTAATTTCATTTATACCTCAACCAGAACCTTGTCCCTCTTTGCCTTGTTCCCCTTGTACTTTTCTTAGAACTCTTTCAGTTCTATTTCAAGCATGGTGACCAAGGAGCTCACCACCTTATCTCTATCCATGCATGTGCCATATGTGGCTTCTGTAGACTAGGCGTTGTGACCTTAACCTCCACAAGTACTTGGCTATACTCGACAACAGTTGCTACTACCTTCATCCAGTCCTCTTCTTTCAAATGTGTGACCACTTCTTCTACAGATTCCAGCGCTAAGGGTCACCTCTCCATAGTTAGGATGCACATGTTCAATCTTCTAAGCATTCCAAATTTGATGCGTACCTCTGAGGGATTGGCATTAGGTCAGGGTGCTTTAATATGATGGTGCATTCTTGATTGACTCCACCTTCTTGTAGACCTCTTACACCTTTACTTTTTCCTCCTTTAATTCAGTGCCTTAACTGCGCGCTGATTAATTCCTACTGTTTTAAAATCTTGGCCTTCTCCACCAGTTCTTCCTCCTTCCCCAACTTCACCTCCAATGCTCTGATTATGTCATTTCACATGAACAACCTAGCCTCAGTCTTGACCGTGACCTTGTTTAGAGAATTGCATACTTGTCTTGTCTGAGAGCTCTTGAGCATTTACTAATGGGTTGTCTCCCTTAGATTCTAGTGCAATGAGATGAGTCCTTTATAGCAGACTTCAAAGTTATGGCTCGTCAATGTGTGACTCGAACACCCAAGAAAGAATCTTCTTGGTCCTGGGGTACCTATACCATCCTTCTCAAAATACCCCATGGCTATAAGCCTTTCAGTGGGTATAGTGCTCTAGAACCGTGTGCATGCAACACCTTCCTCGTGTCATCCACATAGCCCATTATTTGTCTCTGTTCTATATCCAGAGTTCTCCTACTCAAGTGTGCACCCTTGGGGAAGCTAACTGTTCAGAGTCAAGGCCTCCTAGGCTTTCATGCTCCTTTTTAATTCTCTCCTCCTTCCCTTCCTTAAGTGACTATTTTCCATGTTATGCTCTAACTCTTGGTCTATAAGGACTTCAAACATATTTTTCACTTCTCACTCTGCTAACTCAGTAATTTTCTCTTTTGTAAGGCTTATGGCTCCCTGCTCCTTCACATCCCTCTCATCTACCTGTATGTCTTCGGTGCCTTCCTCAACTTGTACACCCTTGTGCTGTGATAAATACAAACTCTTGCTTCTCCTCTCCACTCTCTTCCTCCGAGTCATAGACACTAAACACATTTGGCTCTTTGTCATTCTCAAGCTCTTCTTCCTCATTTCCACCTTATTCACTCTCATCTTCTCCTTCTCCCAAGTACTTCTCCAAGCTTTTGGTCACCTCTCGAGTCAGATTCTTCATCCACCATCTGTTTCTTCCAAAGATGTGGCTTCTGATCAGGAGATTCGACCTTCTTTTCTTCCTTCCATGATTCTTCCATGGTGGTGGGTTGTTTGGGTGCCTCTACTTCTAGCATCTTCTCCTTCACTAGAGAGCTTATTTCTCTGTATGTAGGTGCTTGGCTTGGCACTTATAGATCACATGATCACTATCTGAGTAGTTAGCACACTTCGTGCTCCTTCCTATCCTCTGCTTCTCTTCTTAGACACTGGCTTATTCTTCCCAAAGGGGTCTTCAGGTATGGAGATTTCATTCTCCAAATACTACACCCTTTTCAAACTTTGGCCTTATGCACAAGTAAACACGGGTGTCGCGGATCCTCCAGCAATGGGAAGTGCATTATCGGCCTAGTCATTTGGATCTCATGTGAAACACGTACTTCTCTATCTATGCGCGCTTACTGCTACCGGGATAATTCAACTTCTTCCTCATCTCCATGTGTTCCTAGTCCAACCTTCCTAGTTCCAGCCTTAGCTTCTTTGATTCTTTAAATTTGTTTATTCCCGCTTAGAAGTATTGGATAGTGAACGTGAAAGGAAGCTTACACCAAGGGATCCATGATTCATTAATAAGCTTGAATTTGTCCAAACAAAAGTGCTAGTATACCATTAACTCAGCTTCTCCCTCAGTGGTTGTTGGGAGTTGTTCAGGGATCCTCCACTTTGCCCTGAATGCATTCCTCAAGTGTGTATACCAATTTTCCAGCTGCACTTTATGGGGAGTCGTCATTGTATCACAAGCATACTTCTTGAACCTCTTCATGGGTGAAGGGTCTTCGGCTAGGTACTTCCACACGAACTTTTCTAAGGCATCTAGAACTCCAATTTCTGCAAATAGTGTGGTGAGCAATACTTTGCAAAAGAGGATCTAGTCCCCTTCCTTCACACATTTAACAGTCTCCTCTGTAATGTACACGGATAAGTTTTATATCATCCCTTTTGAAATCTTCCAGCACACATGTAGCCAAGGTTTTTTGACCTGTGTCCATCTTTCTTGGCCATTTAGCTTAGTCATAAGATCTGCGGCCATATTCATAACAGGGTCCTTGATGTCTAAAATATCATAGTACCATGACCCTTTCTTGTAGACATACTCTGTGATGGTCTCTTGAATAGCCTCCTTATCACTAAGGTCATCTTCTAGGCTATCTCCCTCACATATGAAGCCTGTAAATTGTGAAATCAACTGCGGAGTCATGCACATCCTACACCCATCAAAATGGAAATAGTCTTTAAGCACCCAAGACATCAACCACTAGTATAAGTGATCTACTTCCTAAAATAAGGAAACTCATAGAGTTTCAACAGCCTTGCCTTCGCCAATTTAACCTTAATATCATCATCATATATGGGAAAACCTTAAGGTGTTCACTTGTTGGTGGGGCGTACCAATTCCAATGCCATTTCTTTCTCTATTGTGTTTGTGTGGTGATTATAGTCACTAACAGGTATGCTTCTCAAGTGGGATTCCCATTCCTTTCCCATCATCACCCCATATGGGTATTTTATCTCTACATACCATTCTTCATTTGTGTCTACTTCAGGGTCTTATTATTTAGCCTTAGCTTTGCCCTTTCTTTTCTTGGGTGCCACGGTTTAGGTATTTTATTATTTTCTTCATTTCTACCCTCTCTTTATTACTCTATATTTTTTTCTCACAACCTTCGATCTCAGATCCATGATATAAATTTTCTAAACCCATGCCCTAGTTTGTCGAACCCTAACTTGAATAAACTCTTCACAAGACAACATTTTTTCAACTCCTTCCACACAATGTGTAATTCCTTCTGGTTCGTAATCTCAAACTAGATATTCACATTTTAGTCACACAGATCTTCCACTCAATCAATTTTGAAAACCCTAGTTTATAACACTTGCTTATAGCTCTAGGTCTTTTTATTCGTAAAGTAAAAATGAGAGTGCACTGACCCTTATTTATAGTTTTTCCTTTTTCTGATCATTAAATGCTACTTTACCTATCCCCGTACTTTGTTCATTTAATGCATATTTTTCAAACAAAGCCCATCCTACGTGCCTTCACTTGTGCAACCAACCTACGTGAAAACTTCTCCAACCTTCTGGCGTGCAACCAAACCAACCTAATATGAGACTCTTGCATGCGCTTAACCTGTGCTAAAGACACTTCTTTTGTCCAGATTCTTACTTTCACCTACCTTGTGTTGTTTTAACTGTGCTTCCATTTCCTTTGTACATGGTATCTACCAATAGATTTATCCTGGCACCAACCATTCTATATTTTCTCTTCATCTACCTGTTTCAATCGGGCTACACAACAAGGCTCGTTAGCATAACTTCCTTGGTACTTTTAGTCATGCGCTTCTTCACTTTTATTCACCCACACTTAAATGATGTGTGGTCCTCTATGCACTCATAAATTCTCCAAAAATAGCAATAAGGTTACCCGGGAACCCAAGGAGTAAAACAAAAAAAACAACATGAAACGGAAACACAAGAAATGTAAAAAATGCATAAAGGAAAATTCTAAACTAACTGGAAAAATGCCTTATTTACAAACACCAAGAAGACTTATTTATAGTAGGGCTTTAGCCTACTTGCCATTGATGTGTCTATGAAACTTCATCCCATCCAGCGCTTGTAATTGGCATGTGCCTGAATCAAGGATGTACGAAATTGTGTAGGGACCCAACTAATGGACTTTCAACTTCCAAGATGGTGCAGAAAATTAGAATCATATAGTAACACAATCTTCCCAACCTCAAAATTCTTGTTTCTAATATGGTGATCATACTAAGAATTTTGTTTTTCCTTTTTCATTGTTTATCTCCATTGGGAAAGTGATCATCTCTCATCCAATTTCATTAGCTCATCAATCCTTTCTTCTAGCGCTTGTTCATCGGCTAAACCTCCTGCATGCACTATTCATAGAGAAGGTAACATAAATTCAATCGGTAAAATGGCTTCCACACCAAACACCAATTGAAAAGGTGTGGATTTACTTAGCATTTTATACATAGTCTTGTAAGCCCATAACACTTCCGATACTTTGTTATTCCAATCTTGTCTTCTAACATCACATATTTTGGTCAAGGAATGACTTAGTATTTTTTTGAATGCTTCCGCGGTTCCATTTTCTTGTGGGTGATATTGTGTAGTCTTGTGATGAGCCACCATGAACTCTAATAACAAGATCCTCATGGTCTCATTCAGAAAATGTGTACCCCTATCACTGGTCAAACTGAATAGAAATCCATACCTCGTGATAAGGTTCTCCCATAAGAACCTTGACACTATTGCTTCCATGTAATCTTTAGTTGGGGCTTCCTCTGCCCACCTTGTGAGATAATACATGCAAGTGATGACATAATGTGACCCATTCCTATGCATTTCTGGTGCAATAGGTCCTAAATAATCTATCACCCATTTTTCAAAAGGCTCCACGCTAGGGATAGGACACAAAGGCATTTCATCTCTCCTTCCTAGTTTTCCAACGCGCTAATAGTGGTCACATGCTTTACAATAATATCTACAATCCCTATACAAGTTTTCCCACCATAATCCTACCATTAATATCTTACGCGCAGTGGCATCACCTGCATAATGTCCACCCATACTTCCTCCATGTGCTTCCTTCATGATGGCCAGAGCACTCATGCTCTAATACACACCTACACAAAAATTCATCTCATCCCAACTCTGTATAAGTCTCCACTAATCAACATGTAGGGTGTGGTGCGTATGGCCAACTACTTTTGTTCAAATTCCTTCATTCCATCTGGCGCCAAACACCTCTTTTGAAAACTACTGCAATATCCTCCAAATCCTGAGGGCATGCAACACTGTAACCTAAATAGTTGGGTGTCTAGACATTGCTTCCTCAATACTTTGCGCATCATATCCTAAATCAATCCTTGACAGATGATCAGGCCCACAGTTTCTTTTTCTGGGCTTCACTACAACGGTGAATTCAAACTCTTGAAACAACAACACCCATTAACATATGCACCCTTGAAGAATAGGCTTGTTCACCAAATACTTTAATGTCATGTGGTAGGTGTAGAATAGAAAGGGTGTTTCCAAAAGATACTATCTAAACTTGAAGAGCACATAGATCATTGATAATGACTCGCGCTCGATACAGTGGTATGATTAGTACTCTGTTGGTGTTAAATTTCTGCTCGCAAAATAGAGAGGATGATCAACAATCCCCTCACCTGGTTGTGTAAGCACTGTTCCAATGGCAGTTCTTGAGGCACCTAGACATAGACATGGAAGGGATTTTCCCAAGAGGGAAAACGTAAAATAGGTGCAGTAATAAGCCTATCTTTTAATGTATCAAACACCCTCTACTGCGCCTCTCCCCAATGGAAGGAAATTTTTTGTCTAAATAGCTCCTTTAAAGGCACGGTGATCTTGGCATATCCCTTAATGAATTTCTTGTAATAGCGCGTATACCCAAGGAATCCATGTAATGCACTCTGTCCTAGTAGGTTCCCTTAACCCCACAATAACTATGCAACCTTAGCGGGATCTACTAGCAAGCCCTCCTTACATATGATATTCCCAAATAGAGTCCAAAAGGGGAGTAGCAAACACACATTTCTTAATGTTGAGGGATATCCTCATCTTCCTACACCTTTCAAACATTAATCTCAAGTTGTCATAATGGTCCTTAACTAGACCATATACTGTCCAATCATCCAAATAGACCTTAAGAAATTTATGGATGAAGTCCTGGAATGCTTGCACCACTATGCATGCAAAAACAATAGGCACATTATTTAACCCAAAGGGCATGACCGTATATGCAAAACTTTCCCACTCAGTGGCAAAAGTTGTCTTCTCCTGGTCCTCCTTTGCAATCTAGAATTTGGTGGTATCCTAGAAAATCCATCCGTAAAGGAATAGATTTCACACCCTAGCGACTCCTTAAAAAATTTCTTCAGTGAAGGGGGTCAGAAATGGATCAATGACACAAAATTCATTCAATTCCCTATAGTCCACACAAATTCTAATCCTGCCAATCCTTATTGATGTTGATTACCATCAGAATTATCCATTCTAATTCTTCCAACTGCCTCAATGATCCCAGAAAGCTATCATCTTGTCTATCTCCTCCTTAACCTTCATGTGATAAATTGGGATTCATCTAGTTACGTCCTTTTCTATGACTGGGCGCGCATCCTCCTTCAGTTTTATATTCATTTCACTGCAAGGAATGGTGAACACCCTTGAGCTCATGGTACCCACGTGATAACAAATCCTCAAATTCATGCACAGTAGATCAATGATCTTTGACACTTTCTTCTCTATCTCAGTAATCCCCAATAGTATCTTCCTTAGGTTCTTCATCTGAACTGATGTTAACTTTCATCATCTTTAAGGGATCATGGTTGGCATGCACGTGCAAGCATCTACATTGTCCACTACCACACACATTCCTATACAATGGATAACATCTGAGCTTTCTAATTCCTCTCCATCAATCACATACACTAACTTTCCCTTCTCTTTTTCCAAACATGCACGCTCAAGCTGTAACTCTTCTACTTCCTCAATTTATTCAAAGCGCGCATCCAATCCCTGGTTCACCAAGTAATTCCAATAGTCTATCTTTTATTCTGGCACTATCCCCCATGGTAAGGCTCTTGATACCCTGCAAGGCCTTATCAATCGATGGATTGGTACTTTGATACTATTTTTTTTTAATAAGGTCAGTAGCGAGCTCTTGCAAATTCTGTCTAGCGGCATGTCTCTGAATGAATGTACCATGTGTGTGCATAGCCCTATCGTGTAGAATACAACTTGTGCACCTAGAGGGATGGTTGAAAATATTCTGCGCCTTCTCTCCAGACCCTTTCACACTCCTACATATAGAAAGAGGCGGGCTACTTCCCATGGTATTCCTTGATGATTGTGGGTACATTACTTCTAGGAAATTTGATAGAGAGCAATCCCTACCTTGCGCCACTCAAAAAGGATCTCCTGATGTGTGGCCCACCAATGAGATACTATGCCAAGAAATATGTACCTCAACATTTCCCTTCGTTCCTTCTTATTCTTTCATTGAGCTTCTACCTCCTGCAGTAAGTTCTCACGAAAGGCTCCTCCTAAATATTGGGGTAGTTATTTTCCTCCAAGGTGCCTAACAATGCACTCCTTTGTTACCTTGGTCACCGAATCTCTTAACTTCCATCCCATTAGTTCATA
This sequence comes from Taxus chinensis, assembly GCA_019776745.2. Taxonomy (NCBI): domain Eukaryota; kingdom Viridiplantae; phylum Streptophyta; class Pinopsida; order Cupressales; family Taxaceae; genus Taxus; species Taxus chinensis. Next base: position 804,171,053 of record CM034151.1, read on the forward strand.
AGTTTCATGCACCCAATTGTCACATGCCGGGCTAGTAGTATCACTTACTGAATGAGAATATTAAAACTGGATAACTCTGTTAGTAGGGTGTACCATCTCAGGGTCTCTAATTGAGGATACATAAATCTTTTCTAGAACTTCTTCTCCCAATGGTTCAATATAGGGTGTTGACTTCCTATCAACCAGGTGTATAATGACCCATTCCTCTTTGTTCTCAAAGTTGATGTACCCTTTTTTGAAACGAAGGTCCACATTATTTTTGTAACACCAAGGGAACCCAAGTAGTGCTGGGAAATTATCTGCGTCAACGAGCAAAAAGAATTCAAAATCCCTAGTAAACTTGGCTCCCTGAATAGTAATAGCTACATCCTTCAAGACACCAATGGGCATTGCCTTAGTTTTTTTTGCCATACACAACACATTTGAAGATGTCTGTAATAAAGGTATCCCCATCTGATGCCATGCATCCAAAGTTAGAACATTAACCTCCATGCCAATGTCAACAAGTATATTTCTGAGGAGCCATCCATCTACAAATGCATTCAATGTAATCTCCTTTTCATAGTCAAGGCTATGAGCGGGAGGGTTCGCATGTAATACCTATCTCTCGTGCTCTTCTTGAGCGCATAGTACCTTCTCTCTCAACTAGGATCCTAGCAAAGGAATGATGTTCTCCAATCTTAACATTTTACACACCTCCTTGACCTCATCTAGGTCATCCTTTTGTTCCTCAACTCTCCTTCCTTGTTCCTCCTTTCTAGATTTCTCCTTTAGACACTAGATCTCCCCTTGCAAACTTTTAATAACATCCACGGTATCCTCATATATCTCCTTCTATTGCATAGGGTCTGGATACTTTCCGTGAATGACCTCCGCCCTCGTAACTAGGGTCTTTTGTCTTCGTACGTCTCTTGCACACGTGGCTTTTGCCTTTGTTCTTACCAAGATAAGATCAAAAAATTAATCTTGTGTTACCCGAGGCATCCACTGTATGTCCTAATTCTTGATACTGAACATAGTAGCACCCTTGTCTTTCCAGTGCTCCTGATTCATATTCTGAAATAACTCTGGGCACTCCTCATACTTATGCTTCTTTCCGCACCATGAGCACTGCAACAAGTCTAGGCACTCACGCTTGTAATGTTCTGTAGATCCACAGTTGAAACATGTTCCACGTGGGAACTCACTTCTTCCTCCTTGAAAACCTCTTCCACATTCACCCCCATCTACGCACTCCTCATAACAGTGATCATCATTTTTAGAGGCACTGGAAATGCTGGTTTGGTGTACCCCCCCTTGATCAATGAGCCTATAGTCCTTCATATCATGTGTTGTGGAGGTAAAAATATTACAATAACAAGATACATTCTTCCTGATCACACGCTATAGCAAGGGACATCTTCCTACATCATGGTCCCCATGAAAAATCTCATAATCTACTATCACAGTGTGTACCATCCTTTGGTGGCAATTATCCTTAACGTGCCCCCTCTATTTCACAATCTATGCACCGTAAACCACTTTGAGGCTTATGGACTGAGTTCACAGATAAATTTTTCAACTCTTTGGCCATAGCAGTAATCTGGGCCTCTAAAAATGAGCTAACGCCCGTATCAATACTACTAACAACCTCGGTGCACAAGGCAAATTCCAATGCTTCGCACGGATCTGTAAAAGTTTTATGAGACAAGGCCCTTTTAAAAGGGGTGATAAATCCTCCAATAAACCATTGTGTATGTTGAGAAGGATGGATATCATATGAAAATTTAGACAAGATAGCTTTAAAGTGCACAACATACTCCCACACACTCTCTACCATTCCTTATTGAATATCGTTCAAAGAACTAATGTCTTTTCTACTTGAACTCAGGAATGTGGAACTTTTCCAAGAATGCATTATTTAAGGTCGTGTAGTCTACTACCATTTGATGAGGGTCATAATTTCTATACCAACTATGTGCATGCCCTTGTAACATGGTTGATAATTAACTAGCCTTTCATTCTAGGGTTGTGATACCTTTCACACACCACAGTAGTTCACACTTGTGAACGCATTCCATAGCATCTTCAATGCCCCTATAATCTGGCAAATTTAGAGACATTTCAAAGAATACATGAGTTGGTGGTTTGGGTCCTTGTCCAGAGCCTTGTTCCCTCCAGTGTTTCTTCCACTACCTGATCCACTAGGTCCACTGGGTCCTATACCTCCAGAGCCACCAAATCAACCAGAACCACTGGGTCTAATAGGGCTTGTATGAGCTATGCCTAGTGGCCCCATGGTCCCACTAAATTGTGTGTTGATGGTTTGTGATAGCACCTGACTACCACTACTTTGTCCCGCACCACTCCCTGATGCAAGCCCAAAAGCTTGTACACTTTCCCCTTGTCCAAAAAATCCTTCGAATACTAGAATATGTGCAGCCATAGAAGAGGGGAATGAAAAATTATATCTCCTAAGCATGGATTTGTCTCTTCCACTAGTTTCAACTAGATCAATAATTCTTCCTGGTTCAGGAAAACAAAGCGCCAAGGATCTGTCACTGGGTGGGTTTAGATATGCACCAACGAATCTCCTTTCTCCATGTGATGAGCTCTCACTAGAAGCCGAAGGGGTCTCCCTTACGTGCTTGCTGAGATGGGGTAGCACAGACTACTAAGGTTTCACATCCTCTACATCAACCTCATCTCCTTCCCAAAATGTCTGTCTCCATACATCCATCACACTAGTAGCCTTGCATCATCTAGAAATATCCCTTTCACGGACTTCACTATACTTGAGTTGTCTTTCTTCCCTCTCATTCTTTGTCATATCATATATCATCTTCCTCCACTCGAGCTTCCTTACGTAATGATGAGAATGGTTTAGCCAGCTATTGGGAGCGTCTCTATCCTCATTTTAACCATCAATATCTTCATAGCTATAGGAATAACACGTAGAAATGCTCCTCTAGGTTCTCACAAAAATTGAAACTCAGTAACCTCTGGGCAAGAATACATAGAAATGGTGTATTTAAGAGTGTAGCTAGCTAGTACTCCACTCCTCTAATGATCTACAACACAGTTCCATGTTAGATATACATCTTGTAATCTCTAGTAGTATTCTTCGGTCCATATCCGTGATCCATAATGCCAACTTGATCTAGATGCATAAGCTAAAAGCCATCTCTATAACTCTACTAGGAAGCAGCAGAACAATGTCTCATACAGATCATGGTAGAGGTTCTATTTTACCCATCTATGTGTATTAAACTCAGGTCCAGTGCTGAATCTCTGAGAAAATTCATCCTCCATGCTCTTGAACCACGATTCAACATTTTCCAATGTTAACCGATCTGTCATGACTCTTTACATAGATCATGATGAACGCTATATCCCACTACAAACTTCGAAAAGAGGTCCCAGAAATGGAACAAATATGTATTCATTTTTACTCCTATCACAAAAGGAAGAACCCCATGCATGTTGGCCTATCACCCAGTAGAAGATGAGCACTCACCTGAGGCACGCACAGGTGCCAAGTCTCTCCGTTATGTGAGTCTAGTGGGAAGCATTATCTACGATTAGTGTAAGAGTATTTAGGAAAGAATTTGATACATACAAGAACCATAGGGCTTAGAATGGCCTCCATATCCTTACAGTCACTTCAGATCGAGTGCTTTAACAGATTCCAGAACATATACTATAACAGAAAGAGCAATACAACCATTCATTCATATCATGAATGAAAAGAGAACTCATATGAACGAAATATACATTAAATCCATTGATATGCATATCTATTTATAATAGGTAACCTCAACATATTCATTGATTCATTACAGAGTGTCACAAAGTGCAAACCGCAGTCATGCACATCACTAGACATATGTAGCTAAGCTAACAGAAAGAAAAATACAACCCCATGCTTAGTACATCCTTTCCTAAACTAGAATATCCACTAACAATAATTCTACAGAGCTTCGGTCACTTTCTAACGCACTATTTCCTATGTATTTATCCCAATGATACATCTCTCCCTGTGTGTGTATATCTCTCTGTATATCTTTTCCTGTGGTAGGAAATTGTATTTATCACTTTCCCGGGTTATCAAATTGCCTTTCCACACCCTCAGATCCATCACCAAGTGTCAAATGTGGTGCTCCATGCGAGCATGTTCCTTCAGGTCTGAGCTCTCCATTCCATCTCATGATGATCTTCTAGAAGATTCCATCCAGGCATGCTCTTTCCTAGGCCAACTTGTTGCCAGGACTGGCATCTTGTCCGCACGCAACCAATCACAGTTTTCACGTGTTCTTCCTTGGGCACTCAAATTGGCTAAGTCCTGAACCTCCTTTCGCATGTCGCACGTGCTATTTGCTTCCTTAAGCATTTCTCTTGCACACTTTTACCTTTCATGCCATTCTATAACTAGGCTCTCGTGCTTCTAAGCATTTTCATATTTGGTTAATATTCTAGTGGCCCAAAATTACCACACCACCCAAATCCAAACTTAGGCCCCTGACAAACCTATGAATCTATACCTACTCATCCTGCATATAGTCCACATACTGGAGTAGGTCCAAAAATTGACTCTCATACTTGGCTACAGTCATAGATGCCTGAAAGAGTTCATGAAATTCATCTATCTACTACTGAATGAACCTCTTGGGTAAATACCTGCTCCTGAACCACTCCTCAAACAGATCCTAGGTAAAAATCTCTGAGTCAACATGGAGATTCTACTCCTCGGTCCTCTAATAGACTCCTCCTCCAGCCCTCAAAAGATGGATCACAACATGACATTTCATGCTCCTAGTACAAGGGTAGACCTTAAAGCATGTGCTCAAGCTCACCAACCAGGCCTCTACCTAAAAAAACCACTTATATGTCCATAATAGTGAGATGGTCGTAGCTTTAGGATCTCCCTTATGTGTTTTGCAGCTGACGTATGACGTCACCTAGGTCTCTCTACATTCTCCTCTTTCTGTCTAAGGCTCCAAGATCTTTCCCTCTATTATAAAATTCTATCTCAATGTCATCTCTGTGGTGACTCTAACCTAGTCGACTCCATGTAGAATTTATCTTCCCTATACTCCTCACTGTGTCAAGAAGATGCATAAGCCTCCATCGATGGCTCCACATCATATCTAGCAAGTCATTCCCCCAAGGACCATCAGTATATAGTGGAATTGATGTCCTAAAGCCTCTGTAAAATCTGAGGTACAATTTCCTCTACAACCCAATCTGGTGGTGGAAAATCTAGATCTACGTTCAATAAACCCTCATCTATTCCACATCTCCTGCATAGACCAAGGCAATAGTTAGTTCATCATTTTAGGTCTCGTTTAAATTTTCTAGGTTTTCTAAATTATATAATTATCAGATAGTGTAGTTTCCTAGGTCTACAAGAAAAGTATAATTTCGCTAGGTCAAATGTTCATGTCTCATGTTTTATAGTATGCCCAAGGGTCCAATCTTTGAAACCACAACTCTAATAGCAAGTGTAACACCAGTAAAAATAATGTTCTAGCAACACGTTAAAACCTAACACTTATCCCAAAAAGTGTGAATAATTTTTTTTATAAGTATTACATTGAATTAACTTACACCACTAACCTCAACTTCACAATTGGGGAACCAGGTCTAGTTAAAAGACTAAAACATTCTTAATTTATCGATAGGTTCAATTATTTAAAATTCATTTAGTAAGGTGCCCTAATTTAATTTACTTGGTTAAGTGTTATATCTTCTTTATTTAATATTCAATCATAATATGGTAAACCTCATGCTTAATTAATTTAGTTTCATTATCCTAATAGCTTTATGTCATTTTTATCAAATTCCTAAAACATAATAAGAAATAAAAAAGACTTTGCACCCCAAGGAAATTAAACGGCCTCATTCACCCATCTACACATACCTTACAAATCTATTTAAGGCATTTACAAAATACATTCCTACCAAAAAAAGTAGGCCATGGGAGTAAGTCTCTTTCTTTATCTAAGTCTCCTGATTTGGTTAATTTTGCTTTGTTAAATTTACAGGTTGGAGAGAAGGAAGCCATGGGAGTAAGAGAGAGATAACTTTGGAGGAGTCTACAAGGAGATCAAGCTTAGATTATTTTATTTTGTAGTTTTATGATTGTAATTTCTTTGATGCAAGGAATGAACAGATTTCCGTTACCAAACTGGTTTTATTTCAAAGCTATTTGTATTTGGGGTTCTCTATTTGGGACAAACCCTACCCCCATTAATATGAATGAGAAAGAGTGTTTGTAATTTACCATTTAGATGTTAATTTTCTTTAAACAATATGATTTATCCATTATTTAGTTGTTGGTGGTTTCCTTGTGGTTTTTACAAGCTTAAAACTCTAGTTGAAATAGGATAAATCTTACACAAGTGTGGAGTTGTATTTTTCCACCAAAATTGATAGAACCTGGGTGAAAAAGCATGATCCACTACCTTACGGAATGGTGGTTTTGAGAACGCCACCTTGTTTGAGTGGCGATTACGAGACCGTCGCTCTACACAGGGTGGTGGTCCTGTTTCTTAGAAACAAAACCTAAATTTTTGAGTTTTCTCAAAAAAAAAAAGTCACTAATGTGTTTAAAAATACATTATGAACTTGATGTTATGCACCTAAATTTTCTAGTTGTAAGATTTAGTTCTATTTATTCATTCCTTAAATAAAACTACTCATTTTAAAGAATTATCTATTCCAATAATAGCACAACTACTACAAGGTAATTTTCATTTTGTTCAACTAATTTCCTTTCAATTCCAACAGTAAAAAGGATCTAAATCAATTTCTAACATTGTCATTTTCATTACTACAAAATGCAACATTCCGTATCTCAATTTTTTTTCCTCTTTCATGTTCACTAAAACTCATAGGATCAAAATAACTACAACAATTTTTTTATACATTCAATTTTACTATGCATACATTTGTAACATCTTACAACTTCTATATTTGCTCTTTCTCTTTTACAATAATAAAAATTCACAATGAAAGTAAAATTTCTTTTCCCATTAAGAATAGCTCATTTCTTTCAAAACAAAGAACTTTTCTCATTATAAAACTAAAACTTCAAATAAAGATAATAATCTTTCTTTTGTGTTTCACAATACTAGCTTTACAACATAAATCTTTACTTATCTTTTCCACTATACAATGCAAATTTCATATCCAATAATTGAATGCAAATTTTCTTCAAAAGATGATTACAATGTCTTCCACTTAAAGTGGGAAATTATATAAGAATGTAAGCTATAAAGAAATACAATATTACAAGTTCCTCCACCCTAAGTGGGAATAACAATAAGAAAGTTTAGTCTCAAGGGAAATTTCTTAATGACTCCAACAAAGCTCCAATCTTCACATCACCAACAAGAGAGATCCATAATGCTTCATTTGGTCACAACAAAAAAAGGGTGCGAGAGGCAACACTCTCCACCCAATCAAGAATTATAGTGAGGAGGAGAATCCATCCTCCTCATTAGCCCTCGAGTCCCAACTACATTGCGATGAAAGGTAGATCCAACACATGGAAACAAACAAGCTTTAACAACAAAAAACCAAATATTTAACAACCATAAAAAGAAAATTAAACTAAACTACAAGAAAAGGAGGAAAAATAAGAAAATATATAAGGCTTCTAAATGAAAAGCCAAAGGCGCAAGAATCTATGGGGAGGTCACTTATGCCTCCCAATGGGAAATTCATGCCCACGTTAAAAACCTCCAATACATATCTCAAAACCCCTACACATTCTTATGCCTCCCTTAAGTACCTCGTATGCCTCCCACATACTCTTATGCCTCCCTGATTCTCTTATATCTCCCTCAAAAAACAACAAGTAATAAATACAAGAATTCCTTCTCGAATATGGGCCCGTACCCAACCAAAAATCTGTCCAAAAAATGAAATAAAATCTTATGCCACTCTACATGAAATCTCCCCATCCCACTGCTACACCACACTTAGGCAATCTACCCAAGAAGCATATCAAGACACATAAAAACAGACACATACGCATAAAAAATATAATGAAGCATTTAACAAAAGATTTTAGCTCCTACCTTTCCATGGTAGAGCTTGATCCAAGAGCTACAAACCAAGATAAGTCAAGCCCAAAAAATCACCAAGAACCTCTAACAAATCCAAATGTACGCCAAAATCCTCTAACTCCAAAAATGCAAGACCACAAAAGAACGAAGTAACCCCGAAACAAGTAAAATAACTTGAGTAAATAGAAAAGGGAGAGAGGAGGGTGAGGTGGCTCCATGTAGGATGTCACATCACTCATCCTTAACTCCATCTCACAAGTCAAACCTCAACCCCAATGTACAATAAATTAGTGAATGATTGAAAAGACAAATTGCTTACACACACAATATAAGCCCACACCCCCTGAGGAAAATCTTAAAGACCCATGTAATAACAGCATAATAAATGTCACTTTTTGACTTACAAAGCAGTTAGTGCGGTCTATTTTTTACCCCCTGATTCATAAGTGGGATTGGCATTGAAATTCAAGAGGTGTGGGAAAAGTTTAACTTGTCCCACAAGCCTTCAAAATTGGCCCTTAAGGCCAAATTATAATTTCCATGAAGGGGTAGAGTGCACAACACTCAAGATCCCAAGCACTCAACTTACAACACAAAACCCAAGAGCCATCTAGTCTAATAAATGAAATTTTTTGACCCATTCATAATTTAGTTTAAAATAATATTAATTACTTGAAACAGACACTTAAACCCATTAATGATAAAGGGGAAACAAATACACCAAATTCTAAATAATTAATATAATAAAGTACATCACTAAAAAAATCACATACTAAAATTAAGTAAAGGAAACTAAATAAAGGACAACACATAACCCCTTTGTCACAATTAGAGGTGATCCCCCCCATGGGAACCACCTAACAAAAATTAAAACATGCATGCACAAAAATACATGTTGCCATGGTGACCCTTGTTGAATTCACCTAGTATTCAATTATGGTTGGTATCCACTCCCCCCGTTGTTTGTTGTGAATATATTTACCTAAAAAACACATAATACCTTATTTGGCCTTATGGCAACATCAAAACATCCAAGATAAAATATGAAATTTAAATCCACAATCATCTAAATATGAAACAAATCATCATCTAGGAAATTACAATCTTATTTACAATTCTAACATCTTTATTCTACATTTCATCCATGTCAAAACGATCACAACATTGTTTCAATTATCAAGGCCTACTTAGTGTGATGAAAATATCGCATGTCAGACATATATATAACCATTTGAATCACATATTATCTTCAATATCAAAATGTCTCTAGAATTCCAAACACATCATACTAAGAATTGAAAAACAATAATAGTCTCAGTATCTCTAACATCTAAATCATGCTAAGCCAGAATAATACCAAAGGTCCATATGTAGAGTCAATAATATGGAAATCAAGAGTAATAGGTGTTGAAGGGAACTGGGCAGTACAACTTCCCTATGAGATCTAGGCCCCATTTATAAAACAAACAACGTATTCCAATAGGCTACAAAACATGTGGCGACACATGCATCAAATTCCCATACTTTTGGCACAGATCACATTTCTTGACAAAATTACAAGAATCTAATTCCATGGTAGGCCAATAATAACCTACCCTTAAAATATTCTTATCCAAGACCATACCACAAGTATGCACTACAAAAATACCACTGTGTACTTCTTTAATAGCATGGATTTAATGAGTAACATCCAAAAAACAAAGAAAAATCCCATTGTACCCATGAAGATAGAAGGTGCCTCTGAGGAGGGTATAACAAGCTATACTGAGGATAAGAGATTTCTTTTGAGAATTGGTATTGTTTGGGGGAAATGTTCCATCTCGTAGGTATCGGAAGATAGGGTCATACTAGGGGGATAATTGACAAACAATTTCACATGCAAAACATGACTCCGATATGTCATATGCATGAATTTGTAAATGCTCCATAAAGAAAGGAATATTATCTTCCTGAGGTGGAATGCATAAGAGATGTCCAATTGCAGTAATAACATCTGTTGATCTATTATGTGACCTTGTTTTTCACTCAAAGATAAAATGTTTGAAATACTCCTTTAAAGTTTCAACCAATTTCTTGTATGGAACAAGTTCTTGATCTCTAACTTTATACTCATCATTAAATTTCTTAATAATGAGTTAGGAGTCCCTAATGACTCGTAGCTATCTTATATTCCAAGTGATATCTGACTTGATGCCAACAATGTATGCCTCATACTCTACAACGTTATTGGTGTAAGTGAATCCCAAACATAAGCTCTTGGAATAACCTCACCTGTGGGAGTGATGAGCACTACTCTTTCCCCTGATCCATGGAAGGTGAAATATCCATCAAAATCGATTTTCCATTCACGATATTAAAATTTAATACACATTTCAAGTCAGAGGAGAATAGAACAAACTCATTTCACAAGTGGTCCCTATAACTATAAGACAAAATATCACAATCAACATGTGGACATGGAGGAAAATGATAAAAATAGCTCTTCCACAGGTCGTTAATATGAAAAGACAAATGGATTACTTTAATTATAGAGTAGAAGAAAAAGATTATGGACTTGCAAAAGAAGACTTACACATCATGCAAGGGCTTAAATCAGCCAAAACATTGACCCAAATTTATTGTAGTAGAAATAGATTACTCAACTACACTTTAACTAAGTGTATTGTTGGAAGTAAGGCTATTTTTACTTTATTGCAAAAAGCATGGTTATTTTTATTCCTTTATTTAGTCAAGGTAAAGGCTAAAATTAACATGCATGGGCGAGTTCAAACTCTATCCTATTTTTGGGATGGTTGGGTGAATTATTTTTGTTATATATTGTATGCATTGGAAAGGCACAAAGAGAGGTATTTTTGGATGTAGGAGTGTTGACACAAAATTTTGCCAATCTTTCCCTTGAATGAGAACCAATTATTGTCTTTCCAATTAATAGCAATGGTGTGTATCATTTTATTAGCTCTTGTAAATGTTAATTCCCTAAATTAATTATCTTACCTTGTTAAGTGTTTTATCTTCTTTATTTAATATTCAATCCTAATATGGTTAACTTCATGCTTAATTAATTTAGTTTCATTATCCTAATAGCTTAAAGTCCTTTTTATTAAATTCCTAAAACATAATAAAAACTAAAAAAAACTTTGCACCCTGAGGAAATTAAATGGCCTCATTCACCCATCTACACATACCTTACAAATTTATTTATGGCATTTACAAAATACATTCCTACCAAAAAAACGTAGGCCATGGGAGTAAGTCTCTTTCTTTATCTAAGTCTCCTAATTTGGTCACTTTTTCTTTGTTAAATTTATAGGTTGGAGAGAAGGAAGCCATGGGAGTAAGAGAGAGATAACTTTGGAGGAGTCTACAAGTAGATCAAGCTTAGATTATTTTATTTTGTAGTTTTATGATTGTAATTTCTCTGATGGAAGGAATGAACAGATTTCCTTTACCAAACTGGTTTTATTTCAAAGTTATTTGTATTTGGGGTTGTCTATTTGGGACAAACCCTACGCCCAGTAATATGAATGAGAAAGAGTGTTTTTAATTTACCATTTAGATGTTATTTTTCTTTAAACAATAGGATTTAGCCATTATTTAGTTGTTGGTGGTTTCCTTGTAGTTGTATAAAAAATAAAATAAAGGATTGAATATAAGAACAAAAGGAATGCATGAACTTCTCAGGCACAACATGAGGAGATAATTTATGGTAGAGGTTGTAAATTGATATATTTTTAATGGAAAAATAGGGCGATAATGTTTTGAGCACCAACATAGGCTCTGAATCGGGGACGAGAACTCCCTACGAGTAACAAAAAAAAAAAGGTAGAACAAGTGCCAAAAATATCCATTGGGAAAAGGAGTCAACTTATAGAGGAGAGAAACTGAGCCATCTCAAAAATAATGAAAAGAGAGACCTAAAATTATAGGTCACCATGGACCGGAACGAGCAAAAAACACAAAAGACAAGAAAAAAACAACCAACTATATACTATACAAAAGATTCTTACCTTGATTCTGTGGAATCAATCCAATAAATGCTTTAAATGTCTCCCATTAATAGGAAACTCAAGCAATTCACCATCCAAATCCTTCAAGAAGAAGGTATGTTCCCCAATCCTAGTATCAATAGAGTAAGAGCCCATCCATAATGAGTCAAATTTTCCATGCTTTCCCTTATCTTCATGCATGTTATCCCATAGCAGCACAAGATCTCCAACATCGAAAATTCTAGGAGTGACCTTCTTATCAAATAACTTATTCAAATTTTCTCTTAAATTTACATGCCTCTGGTGGGATTCCCTCCTTTCTTCAACAATTTCAACAAGCTAGTTAATGCGAGCATCATAAGGACTTACTTCATGATCCTCCAGTTATTGAATGAACTAATATAATGATAGTTTCATATGCACGGGAAGTAGGGCATGAGTTCCATATACCAACTCAAATGTACTCTTTCCAGTGGCTCTTTCAAAAATGATTCTATCAGTCCAAATAGAAAACTTCAACTATTCACCCCATTTTCTCTTGTTCAACTCCAAGGTTCTTCATATAATATTCAGAAGGTTTTTATTACTGGACACATCTTGTCCATTTCCTTGGGGATTGTAATTAGAGACATATATCAAGTTAATCACATACTCTTTGCACATTACCACCAGAGGTTTAGCTCTGAAAATCATCGCATTATCAACTACAATTTTTACTAGCACACCAAATCTGCAAATGATGTGGTTTAGCACAAAATCCATGAAAATTTTGTGTGGTTCATCCTTGGTGGGGATTTCCTCCACCCATTTAGTAAAATATTCAGTTGCTACAAGAATCCACTTATGGTCAGCACTTGAAGGGTCTGAAATCTCACTAATGAAATTCATTCCCCATTGTTGTAGTGGGGCTTCAATTGATACATGCTGTAAAGGAAGGGAGCCTGAAGATTTCAGTCTTCCATAGAAATTCTAGCAACTCTCACATCTTCTAACCAACAAGGTTTTATCCTTGAAGAGAGTTAGCCACCAATAACAAGCCCGTAGGATCTTGTGTGTTGTGACCCTTCCAACAAAATGTCCCCCACAAACTTGTCCATGGATATCAACAATTATCTTGGGGGCTTCATCTTAAGTAATGCACCTTAAGAGGACTCCCTCAGGGTTCTTCCAAGCTAACCCATAATCAGTAATGACATATTTATGGGAATCCAACTTAAGGGCCCTTTTATAGTTCTTACTCAAATACTCAGGGTAGTATAAATGTCTAAGATATAAAATCACATCCTTGTACCACTCAGAAATCATTAGTTTCTCAAAGACATCTACTCTTCCTTCTCCTACCTCATTCACCTCAACAGTTTGCAAGTTTCTCTCAGCCATAAGTTTAGCTAAGCCTAAGCCTCTCACCAAATTCATGGTTTAGATCTCTATATCATATTGTTACAAATTTTTCACCCACCTGCACCTTTTTCTTGAGAATTCCATCTCTAATAAGATTTCTTTCACCATGGTGTGGAGAGCATAAGCAACCACTTCAGAACTTAAAATGTATTCCCTAAAAACCTTTATTACTTTTACTAAGGAAAATGCTTTCTTGTCCATAGTAGTGTACTTCCGCTTAGTCCCCTGCAAGGCCTTACGAAAAATTCAATTGGCCTCTCAGCCCCTTCATCATCCTTCTTTAGTAGGACAGAAGCAACAGTGTTCTCTGAAGCAAAGGAAAACAGTTGGAATGTCTTCTTATAGTATCGAGCTACTAGAATAGGGACATGCCTTAATGCCTCCTTGATCCCATTGAAATCTTGGATGATAGTCTCCTCCCAATTGATTATCTAGTCCTTCTTTAACATGGAGGTGATTGGAATGGTTAGCTCAGAAAATTTTGATATGAATCTCCTGATGAAGTTTATCTACCCAAAGAAAGATTGAATTCCCTTCTTGGTTCTTGGAATTGGGACTTTTCTATTGGCCTCCACCCTTTCTTTAGCAATCATCACCCCCTCTTGTGACACAATGTGACCAACCAACCTTGCCTTCTACACTACAAAATGACACTTCTTTGGATTGAGTGAGATGCCATATTCTCTACATCTTATCAACATCTTCTCCAAGTGCAACAAGTGATCACTTCTCTTCTTGGAAAACACAGTTACATCATCTTGATAAATAACAATAAACTCATTTATGTAGCCAACAAAAACAAAATCCATTTCACTTTAAAAGGTGGCTCCAACATTCATTAAAACAAAAGGCATCCTAACATATACATATGTCCCCTAAGGAGTAGTAAATGTTGTCTTGATCCTTTCTAATTTATTCACCACAAGCTAGATATAATAAGAGAAACCATCTAGGGTGGAGAGCAATACAAAACCAATCACTAATTGCATAATGTGTTCCATATTTGGTAAAGGATAATTATCCTTCATATATGCTCTTTTCAAATATCAGAAATCAACACATAGCCTAATGTCACCATTCTTCTTTCTGACTGGTAATAGGTTTACCACCCAAGAAGAATACCTTATGGGATGTATAATACCTCCATCTGTTAGATTCTTAAGTTCCTCTTACATTTTAAGAGATAAGAGTGGATTGATTGGCCTCTATTTCAGCCTGAATGGATTTACATTAGACTCCAAGGGAATCTCATGTTGAAACAGGTCCTCTCTTTATGATTTTAGTTTAGAATAGGTACATGCCATGCAATCCTGATACTTTTTCAACAATTGGATGTATGATTGCTTCTCCTCCTTGCTGAGATTGCTTCCTAACCAGGTCTTCCTTGGTATCTCTTTTATGCCAAGGTCATGATCCTCAACATCCCTTGAGGTTGTTATGCAGTTGTTAATAATGTGATCAGCATTATCAAAGTTAGACTCAAGAGAAACCAACCCTCTAGGAATGGTATTAGTCTTTAGTTCGATAATGCCTTTTCCAAACAAGATTTATTTTCCCTCTGCTACGCACACCATTGGTTCCCAATAAATATTTTGATTAGCAAACTCTCCGTTATTCTTCATAAATTTTCTGACCTGAGCATCATCATAAAAAACTTGCACATGTTTAATGTTGTCTGGGAAAAAGGTTCTTGCCAATACCTCAACATCATATTCACAGTATGGGGACATTAGACAATAGTCAAAATAATACCCCAACATTGCAAGTTTGTCTGCCAAGTCATTAAACTTCCTATCATGATGCACAATGTTGAATGAATCAAACATCTCAATGAAATTCCAAACTGCATGCTTGTATTATTTCATTCGTTGATTCTTTGTGGCATACAGGTTTCTAAGTTGTTTTACAATTAGTTCTGAGTCTCCTTTGACAATGATTTCTTTGAAACCATATTTCCAAGCAATTCTTAAACCCAACAACAGTGCCTCATACTCAGCAATGTTGTTAGTGCACTCAAAGTTGAGTTTGAAGTAAAAAACAAAATTTTTCTTAACCTGGAGAAAACAAAACAACACCAGCAACCACTCCCAAACTTGGAGCAAGCTCCATCAAACAATAGAGTCCAAGGAGACCCTATCTTTTCAAGATACTTGCACTCTTCAATTTTGTGTTCTTTTCCATCAACGTATCCTATGAAGTTATCACCATCAACACTTGTGTACAATACCTCATAGGATGTATTGTTGGGATATTCAATAAGGTGCAACATCTTATTTTCCCCATACAACTTGACAAGGCTGCCCTCAATTAGGATAGTGGCATAGGAAATATCCATTTGAACACTCCCACCAACACTTGCAGCCCATTTTCTAGATAACAACATACCCCACTTGGCTGGGAAATAAAAAATAACTACATCAAGCTTCAGGTCCTTGCCTAGATAGGCTGCAATTTGTACCACAAGACCCTTCACACACCTCACCACTGTAACCTCTCTGGAATCCATAGCAGTGCACTTCCCATATGCAGTTGTTACTTTGATATTTAGTTCATTCATAACTTCCAAAGGAATAACATTGCATGATGCCCCTAAATCAAACATACAGTTGTGTAAAAATCTATCCTTAATGATCAGGGTAGTGAAGAATGGATCCACATTCAGCTGATAATCTACCAAGGATGTTCCCAAATAAACCTACGGGTGGTTCATCTAGCTCTTCTGGTGCTGGTGGTGCCTCTAATTCTTCAATGACTAGTGGAGTCTCCACAGTTTTATATTTTTTCCTGGGGCAGTCTTCTCCTCTTTAAGCCCCCAATACTCAAGAGCCCTCTTCTTGTGCTCAGGAATCCTAAGCAATTAAACAATTGGAACTAAGATCTTGATCTAACTCAAGACTTTGGCAATATCATAAGGGATAGAATTTGGCAAGGCAACATTGAAAGGAAGGTTGACACACTCATTAGATGGCATGGGATTTTTAACAACTTTGGCATGAGGCGGGGTATGATTTTTTTTGGGACAGAAGGGACCTTGGCAGATGCATCTTTCTTAGGAGTCTCTTTAGGAACATTTGAAAGCAATGGAGTTTTTGGCTTGGCTTGAGGCCCTGTCCCTTTGACAACCCTACTTCTTATGTTGTGTTCCTTTTCTTGACCCACAACAACATTCATCAACAACTTCCTATCCTCCTCAGATGGGATGCCTCCATCATAATTATTTATCATTAAAGCCCTTAAATATTCAAATTCATTATCGGGAAATTCAAAATCTTGTACAATATCTACTTCTAAAGTATGAGAGTGAGGGAGAAAATGTACCTGGTGAATGCAATCCCAAAAATCAGCAACAGTTCTAGCACCTATCACTTCAGTTGAAGTTGCCCCTTGTTGTGAGCTTGTTGGAGCAACCCACCATGTAGACATCATCATCATTATCATCATAAGATTCTTCTTCTTCTTGCTTATCTTCCTTACATGGAGAAGGGGGCATGAAACATCTGTCACACCAATCAATGGCATTTATCTCCTCCACAACAATAACCCTAACAGCCAAAGGATTAGGTACCATTCTATTTTCCTTGGTTTGGGTCTGTCTATTTCCAAATCCAATAGGTCCCTTACCTCTCTCATCAGATCTTTCGTGATTTGTTAACCTGTCTTGGCCTTGTTGCTTTTGTTGACCTTGTGAACTCTTCCCAATTCCTTTTTCTACCTGGGCTAACTTGTATGATATTTCTTTGATAGCCCCTGCCAAATTTTTCACAACTTCCTCCAAATCAGCAGCCTTACTTGTCTGAGGTTTTTTTGGGTTAATTAGTTTTACACCCTCCTTTTTTGGAGGCTTTCGAATTGCCTTGAATTTATTCTCAATTTGCAGGCACATGGTGAATGCCTACCTCAAATTATTAGGGTTTTTGTCCCTCAAGTAGTAAGCAACCTTTTTATCAAATGCATCTAAATATTTGATCAAACATGATTCATCACATGGCCTTATCCTAATAGGAAATCTCCTCAAGGTCTTATTAAACCTTGTGTTGAAATAATGTACTGTCTCATTAGGATTCTTCTTGATATTTTCAAATTCTGATAGAAGAAACCTAGGGTCAGTTCTATCACCATACTATAGTCTAAATGCATTGTTCATCTCTATCCAGGAATCAATGGAATTATCTGGAAAATCTTTATACAAGTCCCTTGCATCCTCTTCCATAGTATGGATAAATAACTAGATATATACATCTTCATGTTTAACCTCAAATTCTTCCATCATATTGATAAAAAGCTTTAGATGTTGATCACCAGTTATAATGTTGTTCCTTGGAACTTTGGTAGTCTGTTCCTTACATCTTTGGGAACTGCATTTGGATATCCAGCCATCCCTACAAAAATTTATAGGACCAAAGGTGTTTACAAAAAAGGAGGTTTGGGTGGGGGAAAATCCATGTTATTGTGAGGAGGTGACCCTGGAAGGGAGACAAATTGATAAGGGATAGAGGGTCTTTGAAACACAGGAGTATAACTTCTAAAATGGATATCCCCTAAAGGCCTTGTTTCTTGGAAATCCCTATCAACTTTTGAAAAGATAGGAGTAAAATGAGAAGCAAAATTTTCAAAATCAAATGAAGGAACCTCTCCAGATGGAGAATTTAATTCTATAAAAATACTACTGATTCAGAATCACTTGAATAGCGGTCTTCAATGATAGGATGATCACTATCATCAATGGAGATCCCTTTTCTTGTCTTCTGATATCCAACAACTCTCCAGGATTTTCTTCCTTCTAACTTTGTTTTTCCTAGCTCTGGAAATAATGTCCTAGTAGGGTCCCTAGGAAAGAAAGACCTTATTCCTTCCAGCTTTGCAAAGATTGGTAACAAGTCTCACTTGACAGAGGTTAAGACACTGGTACTCATCAAGAATCAAATCAACAGGGAGTTGCCACTAAGGATTTCCACCTAGTTGTGAAAATGCACTAAAATATGATCTGTCAAATGTTTGCCAACACTAGCAACTAGAAATGGAAAGACCTGACTCTTCTTTACTTATATTTATCAATGAAAGCTAGTGCACTAGGTGTAGAAACTGAAAGAGTTGCACATACACTTGTAACTTTGAAAACTTCTTACATGAACGAACAAAAAATGATGTTTGAATAGATGTATTAGCAATTTGAGCATGTAAAAAGTGTTTACCAGGGTCTGAATGTGAACTGCAATCACTATGTCCCCGACAGTGGTGCCAGTAAGGTGTTGGTGACGGGCTAAATAGATATGAACTGGTAGTGAAGCAGAAAATTATTCTCAGTAGTGTGAAGTGTAATCACTATGTCCTCGACAATGGTTCCAGTAAGGTGTTGGTACCCAAATTGATTCTCCTTCAAAGTCTGAATAGCATCACAGGTTTTGTAGGAAGCTTAGAGACAGATAGATCATAGTGAGTCATTTTGTAGCTAGGGATGGGATCTAACTAGCCCTCTGTCACTCAGATGTGGAGAAATGGATAACACCCTGAAGAGGATTTGATCTATCCTCACTACTTTATGGTTGTGCCTTTCAACCAGGGTGAGAGGACCATTTTAAGGCCTGTTGTTTATGAAGGAGATTTGGATTTCATTCCTTGTGAAATGTTTAAGAATACCTCAAAGAAAATATGATCAATACAACAAAACCTATCTCTCACGAGTTGTCACTCTAGATAATGGAGATATCTTCTAAGAAAGGTTCAGGCCACTAAAGACAATGAAAACCTGATTCTTTTGGTAGTAAAGATTTTGCATTTTTATACAAACATGACAAACATGGGTAGTATGGGTATGATTAATTGTTTTTGAATGCAATTTGGTGGGAGGTGAAGCAAGATAAAGTTGATTACATAGAAACTTTGGAGGGAATTTACAATAAAGAGAAAATTTACAACAGACAGTCAATCATGTTCCTTGAACCAGAAGGTATGCTTCAATGGAGGCCGAAATTAGCACGTTTTCACATAATCTTTAAGACCCTAACACAAAGGCTCAAATTAGAGGACCCTATTAAACACTATAGTTTCTGATTCAACCACACCTAAGGTACACCCAAAGACTTACAAAGAGTTTTTGATTAAATATGTTTTCCTCATTCAAGATGAAGGCTCTTCTTGAAATGAAATTATAGATACCTTTAAATGTCACAGGGACGAGATCATGTGTGATTTCACAAAATTTTCAGTATAAGATTACAATAGGAACAAATGAAACTATTTGCAGACATTCTGAAACAAAGCAGACACTTATTCCTCAGAGTCAACACAAAATAACTCAAATTTGATTAAACTTATTAGCAGGGTAAAGTTTCTAGAACAGTCTTAGAGCTTTTCAATTGTTGTACACTCGTAACCACCTTGACATGATCAATTTTAATACAAAAAAAGATCTACAGGTTCCTCAAACAGTCCCTCAAAAAGATGGGCTCTATCAAGCCTTTTCTTAGAAGATCAGTTTTGACCTCTAACACTCCAACCTTCCAACCTCCAACCTTTTCATGGAAAAAAATCATGCCATTTATATCATTTTGCAATAGATTTTTCACCCCAAAAAACCCAAACATTGAGTGCACCAGTGCTTGCAGTGATCCCGATCGTGATTCCTCAAAATCAAATCTGTAAAAAGTTGTCAGGTGCTCAGGGGGCAGATCTCTTCGAACATATCCCACATTCAACTCCCTCCTCTAGTAGATCATTCTTCTTTTAACTCACCAACCACTTCTGCCCCTAATCTGTCCAATCTGGTTCTTTGTGTGCTCGGGAAGAAAAAATGGATGATCAGATCAAGCCCAGAGGTTAGATCTCATCTTAATGGAAAAAGACATCCCTAGATCTTCCTCACCAAACATAGATATCAAATTTACTCCCCTTTCCTATTTGGCATGCAAGAAATATCGATAAATCATGAAGATTCGCATCTCCAGGAGCTTTGGAGTGAAAATGGTGGAAAAAATCAGATATAGATGTACATCATCCATTGATTTCTAATTTGAATTTTGACCATCCATGTCAGAGATACACTTTAAAATGGGCCTTCGGGTTCCTTTTTCCTTTTACAACTTTATGGAAAAATGTAAAATTTTCACATTTTGCTCTGAACCTCCACCTTTGGGAAATGATCTTGACACGTGTCCTAAGGTGGGCCCTAGAGGAACCAAGGCCAAATTCTACTATTTCACCTCTTTTTTGGAAAAAGGAATTTTTTTCCAAGTTTTCCCCGCAACTTCGCCCTTCCACTTCTAGTTCCTGATGGGGTCTCAGTTGAACCACGCTTCATTTTACACTTTTAACTCCTTTCTTCAAAAAAGGGAAATTTTCCAAATTTTCCCCGAAATTCCACACCTCCATTGTTGATTGGGGAATTTTTTTGACTATTCTCTATTAGGTCTACTCTCCATTTTGATGCTTCTATCCTTTTGGTGACAAGAGGCAAAAATATTCCAAGTTGCCCCTGATGGTCCGCCTCCCCGCCTTTTGACTCTTCAAACTACCATGCATCACAATCACACATCTTGAGATGGATCCCCAAAATTTGAGAACTTGAATGAGCACGGGCTCACCACGTGTCTCGGGCCCCTTTAACAAGTTACTGAAAATTATAAGGCAAGAAGACTGGGTGAAGACCTCCATGTGTCGTTATTACACAACTTCAAAGACCTCAAGGCTTCATAATGACTTGGCGGGGGAACGCTTCCATTTTTATAATTTTACTCCATTTTTTTAGAAGGGAAAAACATCCAACTTGCCTCCAAAGGCCCTCATCTCCATCTTTAACCTTGCCACGTGTCCTTTTGCAGGGTCAAAGTAAGAATTTTTCCCTGCCATTTCAAATTCACTTTAATCAAATCATGGTAGGGCCGCGGGGCGGGTTCAAACTTTTTTTCCAAAGTAGCCAAAAAGGAAAATTTCAAAAACAAACCCCCTTGCCACTCCCCCATTCAATTAGAACAAGCCACGTAAGCACCAAAAGAACCCATCAGAATTGAGCGGAGCTACAGGACCAAATTTGCCCTTTTTCCAGAAAGGAAAAAAGTGACAAGTTAAAGCATTTTCCCACTGTCCCCTGGCCAACCAAAAGAAGCCACATTTCTTGTTAATTAAAGGATGTAAATTTTACTGGGAGAAACTCCCGTCAAATCGTAAAATGTAGAAGAACGACCATTCGAGCCTAGAGATGAAATTTTCTCTAAGGACAGAGAATTTAGAAATGTTACAAGGCTTAAATACATTCCTCTTAACTACATCCGTTTGTTTTTTCTCAAGTATTTAGGGAAAAATGATGAGGACAACAAATCCCAGTTGTGGAAAATAGAAAACATAGGACAACTCAAGTTTTACACCCAAATACAGACCTTTTCAAGAAAAATAGAGAAACAAAGAAATAACCATGGATCCATATGTGACCCTCAACCCATGAATAGATTGAATACAGAAACAAAAGGAATGCAGGGACTTCTTAGGCACAACATGATGAGATAATTTATGGCAGAGGCCATAAATTGATAGATTTTCAAAGGAAAAACAGGGCGAGAATTTTTTGAGCACCAACAAAATCAAAGTTTTTTTCTTAAATGATAGTTTTTAACACGTAATCATAGACTCACAATGTGATTACCTAACATGGAGCATAGCTCAAAGTGTGGGACTTTACAAATCGAGAGAGCTCTCCGAATGAAGGTCAACTCCTATTCCTCTGTTCAGGTGCACACGTTCAAATTGTAGAGGATTTAATCTAATACCTACTTTAACTTTCCAAGGAGACATGGTTAAGAAAGATACATGAAATAAATCTAAACTAACAAGGGTGATACACCAAAGGAAATCCGAAACACCTTCTTTACAATAAACACAAACCACAAAAAATGCAATACAATCACCATGCACAAATAACTAGGACTGCAATGAGAGACCAGAAAGGAGACAAAGAACACAAAGAGAGGGTTGAAAATCATCCAGAGACTTGTATTATTTCTCTAAATCTTGACACAGAACATTATAATGGACAAGAGGTAGAAAATTGCATTAAAATTGTGAATGGAATGCTTGAAAATCCATAAAATCACTTGCAGATAAAATAAGAAGGGAGGGTACAGTGTAATAATGTCCAACCTTTTTGAAAAAATGCACCTCCTTACAAATATATAGGAAGAATGAGAGGATGAGGTATAAGAAATTTAAGACTCCTATTCAACCACCCCAGAGATGCATTGAATCCACTTGTGAAATTAACGGGTCTCATGACACAATCCATACCTCCATTTGCGTTTCTTGTTGGGAAAAAAATACCTCATTACATTAGTCGGTGAGAGGTGTGACAACCTCAAGAATGGCAGCTTGTATTTACTCCAGTTGCAGTCAAGGTTATTTGAAGGTCAGGGTTGGGGTGCTCAACGTAGGATCTCACAATTCTTTCAATATCCGAGCATTAAAAAATCTTTGTGGGCTACATGATTTGCCAAATCTTTTTCAAACTACTTTGGGTTTAGATTTTACACGTTGAGATCGGAATGGAGCCCCACATATTCTTAAGATCTACTACCTCCTTTCACTCCTGAAATTGTGATAGTTAGGCACTTGGTCTCACCCACGGGTCTTCTCTGTTTCTTTGTTTTTTTGGCTAAGTCCCCCCTGAACTGGCGAAGCAACTATGTATGACCCTAGACACGTGAAGGGATTGCACATTTTTTTAACCTACCTTCAGAGTTTATCTTTAAAGTTGCATCCAGATGACACATGGCACCTTCCGCTAGTTATTCCTTATTTAGACTTTTGAACTGCTAGTTCTTCCTTTTCGGGCTATGGAAATTGTAGCAATCCTGCACTTGTTTAGGGGCTACCTCTAGCTTTTCTTTTTGAAGTTATGCTAAGCTAATGCATGGACACTTCCGCTGACTCTTAGACCTTTTTAATAGCCGTTTAAAATTTTGGTATTCAAACCATGTGGAGGCCTTCATGCTCATATTGGATCATGCCCTTTTGATTCTACATTTGAAGTTACGTGGATGAGGCATGTGGAGGTCTCTACAGGGTTTTTGAAATTTTCAACGACCGGTGTTCCCTTTTTAGACCTGGGACACGTGGAGGGGTAGTGCTAGTTTAGCATTCTCTCTTTGGGCCGTGCCTTTAAAATTACACCAATGAGACACAAGTTGTAGTCTGTTGGTCCATCTTGAGTTTGGAATTTTCAATATCCAGTGAAACCATCTCAGAGTCTGAACACATGGCGAGTCTATGCTTGTCTGGGAATGCCTCCTCTATCACAATTTTCATGTTATGCCGTTGAGACATCTGGAGTATTATGTTGGTCCTTATAATTTTCAATGGGTGGTTCGACATTTGGGCTCTGGCAACATGATGAGCTCGCCAACATTTGGACACCCAGTTTGTATTTCACCTCTAAAGTTGGACTGAGGTGATACGCATCTCCTTCCACAGGTCCTTTCATACTTAACTGATTTGTGCCTCGAGTGAACAAATTATATGTGCTTCGTTGGCAGGTCCCTAATTGTTAACTCCATGTGGAAGTTCCGTGGGGTTTTGATTTTTACTATTACCTCTCACTCTTGGAATTACACCAAGCTGACATATTGCTTTGCATAAGTTTGTTGCTTTGCGTAGGCTTGAATCACTCTGGGTTGCAATTGCTATCCTATTTGTAACCCGATTTCTAGTTTTTAAATGTGGGCTCGCATGATTGAATCGTCTCTTCAATTTTCTTCTGTGCAGGGTCTTGTTTGATTAATTTTTCCTAATGGGAAAAATTGGTAAAAATTTTGGTGACTCATGGGGTCACCATCCTGCTAGGTGAAAAGATCAATTTCCTTGAGGTATCCATTGGGTATGAAATCATGAATTGATAACCTAGTACTACTCGTGTTCCTGAAACCTTGAGCCTGATTACTTGTACTTGGTGACCCTGAACTCGCCCAGTTGTTTACACTCTCAATTTTTTCAAGAAAATCGTGGACATGAGACTTCTAAGAGTAGAAAATTTACTTTACCTAGGGCTTTCACCTTCTTTTGGAAATGGACTGTAGGCACACATTCACCTTTAGAGGCACATTGAACTACACAATGATTCAACCTAGGAGAAATGAGACATTTTCTGAAGCACAAAGGGAAATTGAAACCTATAGTACTGTAAGAAAATGTGTATACACACTTAGGGAAATTAAAATCCATGGCTAATATTTACAATGGTAAAACATTTTCCTTTTAGTACGAATGTTTAATATAGATCCCATTAACCGAAATCGGAAGATCCTCTCCATCCAACATAGACAATTGGAAGGCATTGCTACTCTTACATCCTATGACCATGTAGGGGACACTCCAAATATCATCGAATTTAGAATGCCTCTCTAGCTTTGCTTGATCTGCATCCCACTTCATGACTAGGTCCCCTTCCTGAAAGGTCCTTGCTTTTGCTTTCCTATCAAACCACTTCTTAACTAAGGCTTGATCCTTATGTATCATTTGAACTGAATGTTCTCCAATTTCTTCCAATTCTATCAGCTTTGCATACCTAGCGTCCATTGTTTCAAACTCAGATAATTCCAAATGTTTCATGAGTTATAATGTGGGAAGATCTAATGATATTGGAAAAATTGCTTCTTTCGTATAGACTAGCATGTAAGGGAAATTGCATGTAGATATCTTTCGTGTGATCCTGTTAGACCATAATGCTGATTTTAGATTTGTATGCCATATCCTTTGATTTTCATCTAGAGTCCTTCTAATGATTCTTAGCAATTTTTTGTTCATGGACTCTGCTTGCCGATTACTCTTTGGGTAATACTTTGAAGAGGTTCTCAAGTATATTCCATTCTTAACAACCCATTCTTTGTACTTAGAGCCAAGGAATGCTAAAGCATTATTTGATATGATAGTATCCGGTACTCCAAACCTAGTCACTATCCCTTCATAAAATTCTAGTATGTTAGACGCATTCACTTCTTTGAATGATACTGCCTCGATCCACTTAGTGAAATAGTCTATTGCTATGAGGATCCACATGTGGCCTTCACTTCAGTTTGGTGTGATGACCCCAATTAAGTCCAATCCCCATTGCATGAATGGCTGGTGAACTTAAATTGGGTGCAATGGAAGTGTTGCAAATCTTTCCTTGCCTCTAAAAAATGCACATTTTTTACACTTCTTGATCCAAGTGTAACAGTCACTACACACCATGGGACAATAATATCCCACCTTTGTTATCTTGAGAGTGGTTACTCATGGAGAAAAATTACATTTGGCTTACCCATCATGAAACTCTTGTAACACCCTCTCATTTGACATATTTCGATGCATCTTAGTAGAACACTATTGATGTCCCTTTTGAACAAAACACCATCAACAAGAACATATGGAATGGATTGTAATATGAAGTATCTCCTTTTTTTTTCTTATTTATGGAGGGCATAGGCCTATTTTCAAGAATTGTATCATATAAGATTCCAACAAAGAATAGAAACATTATCATTTTCTTGTTCTTGACCAAATCGTAGTACCAAGACAGCCTAACTTTCATCATTTACGTAAACTTGTTGACTCAAGGCTAGTTGTTCAAATATCTCCTTTCAATGAACCATCTTAGTGATGTTAATCTAAATGTCATACTCCATGACACAAGTGATCCATCCTACATATTTCTCATTCACATCCTTGTTCAAAAGGAAGTCCCCGACTCCCACATGAGAAATTAACTGTTGGATCCTGTTGTTTGAGACTAGGCGTTTGAACTTATTTAAGCTCCTGATCACAATAAGGACATGCTTCTCGATGAAGGAGTGCCTCACTTCATATTCCTCCAATACTTGAGTGAAGAAGGTGGTATCACCGAATCACTGCACCCCTGTGCATGTATTTAAACTCACAGTGTGATTGGATAACATGGGTACTATCTCCAAGTTGTGGGACTTGCTACTTGAGACAGACCTCCAGAGAAAGCTGGTTCTTGCTCCTAAACTACCTGCCACAATCTACTCTAATGCAGGATAAGCTAACTGTTCTAATCTAAATTTCCAAGGGACCAGGGAAAGAGAATACATAAAATGAAAGCCTACACTAAAGCGGTGATACACCAGAAAAGGAGGATGGGAGAGTAGTCTCCAAATGTGTGAAATACAGAGGCAAAGTGCACACTAGAAGAGGTGATGACAGTTCACCATAATCCAGCAAAATGCATTCACAACAATATTCCAAGCACACACAATGATAATGAATTCCTGAAAGAACATAATAAATAGAAACAATATACTTGTAGAAAGATTAAAGGGGCAAGAAGAATGCAAGAAAGCACAGCAGGGGAAGATATATCCACAAACTGGTATTTTATTGCTTCATGATATGCACAGTTCAATCTATTACAAGATAAGGGCCTGGATCACCATGCAAGGAGTCCACTACAAGGGCCTGCAACACACTGGCTTCACAAAGCAATTTTGACAGAGCTTTGTTACCCAAAAACTCTCCCCCCCTTCCTTACAATGAGCCCAACACTTCATTTTATAGAAAAATGAGAAGGAAAAGAGAAGGGAAAATGGAAATCCCGAAATCTGTCCTTCAACCACCTGTAAGAGGCACTAAATTGAGTGGAATCGGTATACATTACTTGGAAAAGGTTCCCCATATTGTCCCATGTGCTGCAGCAGAGAATGAATGATGACCATGCCTCTTAATTGCACTCCCAGCTACCAAATAAAACACTGTTCTGAACCCGGCCATGTTTTCTTAAAAACCTCAATAAATTTATGATCAAATCTGGAATTTCTTGATTTCTGTGCGTCGGGCTCGGAACCACGATTCCAATGGTACCAATTTTGTGTGATTTCGTTGAAAAATACAAAAGTTATGGCCTTCTGAGTGCGGGCAGCTGTTTTGGGCCTGGCAGGCGTTTTCTGTCATTTGACGGGAATGAGCATTGACTGACTGGAGCCGAATATGTTTCTTTTATTTAAATATATCTACCCTTATTAAAATCATGCTCGTTAAAATCATGAGTGTAGAGGATGTCGTGCTCATTCCAGAAAGTCCAATTTTATCAAAATCGGAGCTCGGAGTCAAAAGTTATGGCCGTTTGAAGTTTCCGGACCAAACGTTGACTTTTCTTCCCTGCCTTCGGCCATTTCAGCTTTTCGCATCCCGCGCGTCCCTTTGTCCCATTTAGCATAGTGCTCCTTGTGCTGATTTCGGGCGAACCGGCCGGTTCGTGCCCATTTTGTCCCAAATTTCCCATTTGCTTTCGGACCGTCTGGGACAAATTTGCCCGGTTCGGCCGGTTCGCGCTCTTTTGTCCCGCTTGTTCCGGGAAAAAAGTTCTCATTTCAGCCGATCCAACCGGTTCGCGTACTTTTGGCCCGTGCGTCCTAGACTGTTTCGGGCTGCCTTGACTCATTTCACCCGGTTCACCCGGTTCGCGTCTTTTTGTCCCGCTTGTCCCAAAGGCGACCCTCTCAGCAATTAGTCGATTTTTCTCTGTCGAACCGGAATTTCATGCCCGCCGCGTACTTTTGTCCCATTTGTCCCTACTGTGTTTCGGACCTGTTTGTGCTGATTTCGGCCGAAACTGGCCGGTTCACACCTTTCTGTCCCACACGTCCCGGAGGCGACCTTGAGCAGGACTTAGCCAATTTTCATGATTTTTCTTGGATCGACCTATTTGCCTTCTTGAACCTTTCTTTTTTGCATTTTCTCAGAACTTACTCTCTTCCTCTTGGACAGGGGAGTTAGACAAATATGAGGGGACCCTAGAAACATGGATTTTTGCCCTGAATCAATATAATTGCTTGCATGTTATCAAAATTACCTTGGGGGTGAATTTTGGATAACAGAAGGAAACTAGTTGTTCAGAACCCACTTTGTTTTGTTGCACTAGGATTGCAGAAATTATGTCCCCACCACCAAAGGCATAAAACATGAAGTCCTTGGAGAAGTCTGTATTGAGGAGAGTTGGAGCTTGGGATATGGATTCTTTTATGGCTTCAAAACTTTCCTTTCCCTCAATATCCACCTAAAATCCATTTTATTCTTCAACATAAGTGTTATTAGCTTCACAAGAGCAGAAAAATTTGGCAGAAACCTATGGACATAATTGATTCCTCTTAGAAAAATCTAAAGATATTTCTTATGACTTGGCAAGGGCCATTCTCGAATTTCTTTGAATATTTCTGGGTCAATTCTCTATCCTTCCTTTGATACAATGTGGCCTTGTATCTCACCTTCGTGAGCCAGGAAAGTGCATTTGTTGGGATTCAATGATACCCCAAATCTCATACATCTTTGAAATACTTGTCTTACATGGAAAACGTGATCCACTAAATTTTTGGAGAACAATGTGATATTGTCAAGATATATCAGTACTATTTTATTTATCAAATCCTTAAATTCCAACTCCATCACCCTATGGAAGGTGGCCCCGACATTAGAAAATCCAAAAAAACATCTTCTTATAGGCATAAGTGCCCCACTTAATGGTGAAATTCATCTTTAACCAATTGTCTTCTTTCACCATTATCTGATTATACCCTAAGTATCCATCCAGGAGAGAAAATATTTCTAAGCCGGATACTACCTGTAAGATTTGTTCCATTGAAGGGAGTGGGTAGTGGTCTTTGAGAGATGCTCTGTTCAAGTCTCAAATGTCCATGCATAACAAAATTTCTCCACTCTTCTTCCTGACTAGTACCAAGCTTGCAACCTAGCTTGAATGCTTGATTGGGAATATAATGCTTGCCTCTATCATTTTTTTCAACTCTTTCTTCATTAGAGGATAAATGTGTTGGTTGATTGGTCTTTGTTTCTTCTTGATGGGCCTAGCCTATGGATCCAGTTCTATTGTATGTTATGCCAACATTGGATTAAATCATTGGAGGTCTTCGTAACAGCAGGCAAAAACATCTGGAAGTTCTTGTCAAAGTTATATGAATTCATATCTCTCTTGCTCAGTGGTCACCTTGCCAATTTGGAGTTTCTTTCCTTCGACAACAAAAATAGGTTCTGAATCACCTCCCTTGACCTTAATGTTATTTTTCTCCTTAGAAAACTAATTATTTAGATTGAATATTGACTCCAGTGTCTCTAAACATATGGGAATCTTTTTAGTTCGCAGCTGCACTACTTGATCCCCATCTTGTTGCTCTAATTTATCTTGATTCCTAGCTGAGACTTTAACCTCTTCTTGTAGGAAATTTGCAATTTTTTGATCATTTTAAAACACCTGCCAGCTTGTGTTATTGTCTTGAAGTACTGGCCCTACAATCACATGGATATTTTTTTCTATTTTTCTTCTTTTGATATTGTCAACCACATCAAATGTTGCTCCAACTGATGCAATCCTATCTACAACTTCATTCTTTTTCCTGGGTATGGACAAAATGTTAAATGCTTCAAAGTCTTCAATTAGGTCCCATACCTTGTTCTTACAGCTCTTGAGTAGGTCATTCTTTCTAACATTTTGTCCTCTAACTTGATTCACAATTATCTCACTATCACAATAATGTAATCCATGGATTAAGGCTTCATACTTAGCTGTGTTGTTTGAGTAAGTAAATTGGAAACAGAAAGTTGAGTAATATTTCATACCTTGTGGAGAAATGAGCATAGCCCCTCCTCCTGTGCCTTTTCTACTCCTTGATCCATTAAATAATATATGCCATACTTCGTTATCATATTTGTGATAGGGCTTGGTGATGCTATGGACAGGATGATTCTCTTCATGCAAATAATAGATTCCTAGCTCATATTCTTCCATTTCTTTATAAGGGTCAAATTCATGTCTCTTGTTTTCACATTCATCTAGAGTCAACTATCAGATACCTTCGACGTTGGTACCTTTTTCTAAATCATTTGAACATTCTTCCTGATCAACTACTAAGCAATTTGCATTGATTGGGATCAAAACATGAGGCTCGGTGTAGAAATTTGTAATCGGTTTTGACTTGATGGTTGCTTTGGTTCCATACCTCATCCTAAAAAGCATGTGCGATCAATCCACAGATAGGTACCCTCCAATTTTGGTGATGAAATCCCTTGATGAACATAGTGCAAAGAGTGGTGGGAGGTCAGTGACATACACATCTTACAAGACTATGACATTTGGACATGCATGAAATGTAAGGCTTAACCCCTTGATGACCCCAACCATTCTTATTGTTGTTCCATCTAGTTACACTACTCCTTTGAGCACTGGCTCATACTTTAGACCCAATTGATCTGGTATTTTCTTTGGCATCAAAAAGCTACTTGCCCCTGAATCGATCATGTAGTTATGTACCAAGTTATTCCCAACAATCAATGACACATAGAATGGTGGAGGATTCAAATTCTTTCTTGGTATACTTCTACCCTAATGCAATGCATTAGTGATAACTTTCTCCCGACTCTAGTCTGATCTATTTGATGTAGACTAATTAACCTTAGTAGCTTGCAACAAATCTCATTGTCTTGGGATTTCTAGTGACTCCCACATGGAAAGGTTCACATGTGTTTTCTTTATCAGATCGATGATGGTGAAAGGGGATGATTTATCTCTCTGTTTCCCCTTTCCTTTTATATTATTCTCTTACAAATGGGTTGTTACATCAACACTTGAATTGGTCTAGAAAGTGGCTTGGGTTGACCCTACACATTAAGAACTGCACTTTGATTACTAACACCTTGCAGAGTAATAGGAGGCTACAGATCATTTGAATTTGATGACTGTCCTTATCCAATATTTCCTCTCTTGGACCTTGTATTGGCTACTACACTTTGAGAAGGGGCATGGTTCACACCACAAAAATATTCAGCCTTCCAATTGACAAGTGTGGTCTCATTTGGAAGTACTTCTTGCTGAGTTGATTCCTTCTACTTATTTCCTTCTTGGCTTGTCTCTTGTTCTACACCCATCACTGTTACCATAAGAGCTTCATTCAAGGAACCATTAAAACACATTGACTGATTATGAGGTTGATTGCATGGGAATCACCGGTCATATTCTTAAGACATGTTGTTTTGTGTTAGAACCAAGGCCCTCGATGTTGAAACCATGTTTGGATCATATGGTCAGAATCACTTAGCAACTTGATGTTTCCTTGGCTGTGATTTTGATTTCTAGCCTAAGCTTGTGGTCTACTTTGTTGGTATGGGGGTCAAGCTTGATATTGATTTTGAGGTTGATACAACCTAGAAATTTGAGCTTGTTGTCTCTTCATAGTCACTAGCTCATTTCCTAGGTTCTGTAGTTGCTTCATAACCTCTTATAGCTCTTTTGACATGCTTGAAGAAGTAGAAGCCTTGTTATTTCTTTTATTCCTAGGATCTCGGATGGGATTCAACTCTGGCATTTGGCTAGTTGTAGGATCTCCTAGTTCTGGATATAGAGGCATAGGTGGCCTAGGTGCTAGTTTACCATATTGAATCAAGCATTGTTCAGCTCTAACAACAATATTATAGGCTGCAGTTATATTTATACCTCCCATTGATTAAATCATTATGGAAATATCATAATTTAAAGCTTTAAGGAAATATAGAAAAGCACCTTCAGCTGTTGATCTCAGGACTGCTGGAATCCTATCCCACACACTCTAAAATATGAAGTTGAAGCCATTCATCTTCTCATTAGGATCTTTGTTGATGGTTATTAGTTGTTCTAACAAGGATAGATTGTCCCCCTTTTCTCCAAATTGGTTATGAAGGGTTATGCACAGATGATCCCAATTCTGGATAGACCCTACTGTTAGACTCCTAAACTATTGCAAAGATTTGACTTTAAATGAAGATGCTAACAATTTGACAATAATGTCCATTCCAGTAATCTCATGAATTGCATAGACATTTGTAATATCTTGGATGTGGTCAATCGGAGTTATCTAGTATTCTCTAGTGAAATATGGAATCTTCTTCAATGCTGCAACTAGAACTGGATTTTGTGCATTGAGAGCAAGTTGGCTACTACCAGTGAAGTTGACATAGTGGTTGGGTTGCACCATCCTGATTGGTTAAAGGACTCTAGTCAATTGAATGAAAGGCCTAATAGGTGGAGGTGTTAACAACGTCCTGCTTGGTGGAGACAGAGATCTTTAAGCTCTTATCCCTCTCTTTGCTCTATCTCGGTATAAACGTAGATAGAAAAATATCCCCTCTTCTTTGGTTCTTGACCTTGTTCGGATTATTCTCATGAATCTACTAGGATTGTAATGTAGAAATATGTGGATCCTTCCCTTTTTGGAGTCACTAGATGTGTAAATTCAGATCTCCTTACAAGCTAGGAACTTGCAACAAGTGTACATCAATATTTATGTAGTAAAAATGAAAACTTATGTCCCACCAGGCATGCCAAAACTATTGACGCGTAATCATAGCACCCCTACAATCTGTAACTTAATGGGTTAAGACTCACAGTTTGATTGCATAACATGGAGCATATCTCAAAGTGTTGGATTTTGTGAATTGAGAGAGCTCTCCAGATGAAGGCCGGATCCTATTCCTCTATTCAGGTGCACAGGTTCAAATTGCATAGGATTACCTCTAAAACCTACTCTAACTTGCCAATGAGACAAGGGTTGAGATATATGCATGAAATGAACCTAAACTAACAAGGGTGATAAACTGAAGGAATTTTAAAACACCTGTTGTGTAATAAACACTAACCACATAAAATGCAATATAATCACTGTTCACAAATAACCAAGATTGTAATGAGAGATCAGAAAGGAAACAATGAATGCAACAAAGGGTTGAAAATCATCCACTGACTTATATTATTACTCCAAATATTAACACAAAACATTACAATGGCCAAGAGGCACAAACTTGCATTAGAGTTTGAATGGAAGGCTTAAAACTCCCCAAAATCTCTTGTAGATAAGAGAATAAGGGAGAGTGTAGTGCAAAAATGTCCAACCTCTTGAAAAATGCACCTCCTTACAATATATAGGAACAATGGGAGAAACAAGTAGAAGAAATTCTATCTCCTATTCAACCACCCTAGAGACTTAATCCACCTATGAAATTAATAGGTTTCATGACTCAATTGTTGTTTATTTTTGGGAAAGAATTATCTCATTACGATGTTAGGTGAGAAGCATGAGAGCCTCAAGAATGGCATCCTCTATTTACTCTAGTTGTAGTCTAGGTCATTTGAAGGTCAGGGTTGGGCGCTTAACACGGGATCTCACAATTGTTTCAAGATTGAAGCATTGAAAATATTGATGAGATACATGATTCACAAAATATTTTCCAAACTACTTTGGGTTTGGAGTTTACCCATTGAGATCTGCATGGATCCCCATGTATTCTTTAGATTTACTACCTCCTTTCACTACTGAAATTGTGATAGTTGGGCACTTGGTCTTGCCCATGGGCCTGCTCTGTTTATTTGTGTTTTGGCTAAGTCCCCCCCCTAACTAGCATAACAACTATGTATGAACCTCGAGATGTGGAGGGATTGCATGTCTTTGGGACCTACCTCTGGAGTTGATCTTTAAAGTTATGTAGAGCAAGCACATGGCACCCTCCTCTAGTTCTTCCCTAATTAGACTTTTCAACGTCCAGTTCAGCCTTTTCTGGCTTTAGACACATTGTGATCATGTGCTCGTTTAGGGGCTGCATCTATATTTTATTTTTCAAGTTACGTCAAGATGACGCTTGGAGGCTTCTACTGAATCTTATATATTTTCAACAACTGGTTTAGCTATTAGCCTATTAGGGCCAAGACCAAGTGGAGGTATCAGGATCATTTTGGTCCTACCCTTTTTATTCTACCTTTGAAGTTGCGTGGATGAGGCACATGGAGGCCTTTAAATGATTTTTGAATTTTCAATGGTCGGTGTCCCCTTTTTGGACCTAGGACATGTGGAGGGATGACGCTAGTTCAGGGTCTCTCTTTAGGCTGCATCTTTGAAATTATGTCGATGAGACTGTTATGTAATTTTGCACACATGGAAAGATTAGACAACAGGGTCCTATCATGTTCAAAATGAAATAATAGTCCCAGTAACCCACCTCCGGTTATTATCGAGATACAAAAATTAAAAATAATTCTTAAATTTCATATGAGAGATCACCTAACATCGAAAGGCACCCAGTTGATCTCAACTCATTGAAGAGTTCGAGGTTGAGTTGATAGAGAACCCGGTGTCAAATTGATAGTCATCTCGGAAATCATCTTGGTAGAGACTCTCAGTTGTAAGATCTCGATAAGGTCTTGTTAATGCAAAATATAGCTCATTCAAAATTGATGAATGAAGGGAACTCTATAAGGATCTTGATAGAGATCAATGCAAAATGATCTAAAGGCCGAGTCAGGGAGAGTGAAAGTTTGAGCTATAGCATTAATAAAGTCTCAACAAATTGGAAAGGTTCGAGCCACAGGGAGAAGAGAAGGTAGAGATAAGGAATTTGACTCATCTTAGTGACTCATTCATTTTGGAGATCATGTGGCAAGCTTCTTTTAGGACATGTTCTACAGAGTCAGGGTGATTCAAACACAAGCCAAGGCATCAAGAGTGTCATAAAATGAATGGAGATCGTTGCGTAAATAGAGATACGTGATGGAGCCCTATTAATGGGACTCATCCAGCATGATGGATAATTTAAGGAAACTCATTTCGTGTGGATGCATTAAAGATGTTTTCTAGGAAAAGTCAACTCACTCAAAGTTGGCATGTAACAAGCTATCAAGGAAGTCAGTGAGTTTAGTGCACCTACTCAAGCTAAACCATGTCATGGAGCCTTGGGATATCTTAGGAATATTTTTGTTTCTTACTGGTTAAATATGCCAAATGATGTCTAGGTTTTGTTGGTCAGTCTTCAACGTGGGATATTAAAATGAGTTTTCCAAGGTAAATGTTGAACTGACAAACCAAGACAAGGTTTTTACGATAAGAGGGAGTTTCAGGACTTTGAAGCCACGATGTAGATAATTTCATGGAAAACCAATATGATATTTACACACATGGGAAAATTTCATGATGATTTCCAAGTGGGTTTCAGTTGATAGAAAACCAACATAAGGTCTCCGTGCAAAGTGGGGCCCTGAGTTTCATCTTGCCAAGAACATGGAAATCTGAGAGAACATCGCCAAGTGTGATTAAACCATGGCAAACAATAATCGAGTTTCCATGAGTTGGAGAAATGAAGACTGATTTCCAGGTGGAAGTGTTATGGTGGAGTTCCAACATGAAAGTTCTACTCATGGGATATTTTCAACTCTTTTCCTTTTCAGGTAAATAAATAATGCCTCAACCCTACACTAAAGTATTCATGAGTTATTTGTTTAAAACGGGAATCCAAGAATTCTAATGCCAAGTGGGTTTTTGTGGATGGCAAGCCAAAGAAGGAATTCCATGCATGGGAGATTTTAGATGGTCTGACCAATTCGAGAAGTGGAAATTGGAAACTGACCTACCAAGGCAATGTATGGCAAAATGGATTCATAAGTCCAAGATCCCCACTCATATCATGTGGACTTCCTTGATACAAATGATATGCCATTTTGACTTGGCCAA
The DNA here is from genome assembly GCA_019776745.2 of Taxus chinensis. Lineage (NCBI taxonomy): Eukaryota > Viridiplantae > Streptophyta > Pinopsida > Cupressales > Taxaceae > Taxus > Taxus chinensis. The sequence continues at coordinate 804,206,999 of CM034151.1, forward strand.
AGGAGGATTTGGCATGGAATGGGGATATTCAAGTCATTTGAACCAAGGAAATTCAAACTCCTTTTTCCAAGCAGAACATGTCAACTCAGCTATGTGGCGGTCCTGAGTCACTCAGAAGGTAAGTCGGGGAACGTGGGAATGAGATGGTTGAAGTGTTTAATAGGATTTGATGCGGTGGTCCCGACCTAGCCAAAAGTGAGTATGACACGGAGATAGGTGATGGGCTCATTGATTAATGCAAAACTAGGAGGCCTGCTCGAAATAATTTTACAATGGTAAGCTTACAAAGGCAGCAAGAATGTTTGGCAAGGGTATTAGTTAATACACTATATATATTTTCACCGGCATTGTTCAGACCTTCCTCAGCCAAGCATTCGGTGCATAGGCGACAAGAATTTTTCTAGACTCAACGAGATATAAATCAGGGTAATGTAGCATTACGAGACCACACATTGAGTTCATAGATGAAGCCGAGCTATAATGGCAGAGTTCGATCAATTTTGGGGTCGATGCAATACCAAGAATCTCGTTTTTCCTAGGAAACATGAGTTTGGGTTACTCATATTGGTGGCATATGCATCAAATGAGGTCAAACATCTTGCCAAGTCCATGTTAAAACACAGTGAGTTGGCTTCTTTCATTGAGCCATGAAGTGAATGAGTCTATGTACATTTGGGCTGTGATGGTTCGGTGGTCACAAGAGAAGTTCCCACGCACCAGGATGCAGGCATGTTATAGTATAGTAGAAGCCTTTTTTAACGCTTCCAACAAGTAGGTTGTCCAACTATGTTGTTATCTGTTTATTATCAAATGCATCCTCAAATTCAGGATTTTCCTTTAAGATATTTTTATCAAAATTGATTAAGTGATAGTGAGAGTGTTACAAGGAGACCTGATGAAATTTATTACAAAAATTCTCTATTGAGACCTTACTTGTTTTACGATGTAACTCATGGAAGTGAATCTCATAGAGGTGGATCTGTTTCATATCAAAATATTCATGAAGCACAATTTACTTTGCAATTATATAAGCATCTTCAATGAGTCACTAAGTTGGCAGGCATAAAGGTTTCTGTTGGAATTATCACATCTTACAAGCTATAGCTTAAATGTTTGCACCAAGAGTTTGAAGTTGTCCTCAAATATGATGAAGGAAAAGTTTTATATATCAATATGGTAGATGCCTATCAGGGCCTAGGGGCATGATGTAATCATTATGTCTTGTGTCCAAGATTCAAATCATGGGTTTGGCTTTGTAGCTGATGTTCGTTGCATGAATGTGGCACTAGCACGAGCTCGCAGAGTGCTTTGGGTTATGGGCAATGCAGTTTCATTGAAGTATTCTAGTGACCAAGTTCATTTGAGGGAGTGTGGAACTTAGATGTGTAAGATGGTAAATATGAGCTCTGTACATAGGACATGTGAGAGTCCGATTTGAGCCAACCGGGTGCTCGGGTTGACATGCAAAAGAAATCCAGGTCGAGTAAGTTGAAGAGCTCATGGGGACACACTTGGCGGTGATATTGTTGCTAGGACAACTCAGTAGATTTCATGTAGAGCTCACCGAGTTGGAAATAATTGTCTCAGGAAAGCATGAATGACAATTCATGGAGCTCATGGTGTTGTTTCATGAGTTTGAACATGGAATGCATGTGAATATGTGGTCCAAAACAAGAAGAAATAACTCCTTATATTTTTCAAGTTGTGGACTGGTAGAGTTTAGAGTCAAAAATTGGCACAAAGCAGGCTGGCGGGCCCAGGGAAGAATTTTTTCCAAGGAAACTCAGGCCGGGGGAGTGAAGGATAAAGATTTATCACTTAGCACTTTTGGCTAAAAATTTCAAAATTCATTCGCGCTCCCGTAAACCCATGAAGGAAACAAAGTGGAAAAAATTCCTTAGTCCCGAAAGGGACAAGTGGCAACATTTTATGAAAAGATGGTAAGGCAGACTGGCAGAGCCACAGAGGAAACTTTGGCACTCAGCCTTTTTCACCCAAAATATTTAAAGCTAATTTTCAGACCACGAAATAGTGAGGAATAATATTTCTAAGGCCTTTATGCCAATCAGAAGGCGCCACATGGCCAGGTAGGAAGGCGGACCAAAGGAAGGACTTAGATATTTTTTACCTTTTACCAAAAGGGTCCGAAGAGAAAAAATTAGGTCTTGCCTCCCTAGCCAATCAAAAGCTGACATGTGTCATGCGGGATCACGGGGATGCAGAGTTGTTTGAGAATTTTTTCAAAATTTAAAAAAGGGCAAAAGGTGAAGTTTGACCTCGCTGACCCCAATTTTGACTCTGTTTTTTTACCAGTTTTTCCCTAAATCTTAAGAGGGCCATATATTTCGTACCAGAGCTTAGTTTTTCACTATTTTTTTGTCATTGGAAAGATGTTCACATCCTCTACATGATTTAATCTTCAATTTTGAAATTTGGTGAATATTTGTGGGAGAAAATTGGAAAAACCTGTCTGGCACTAGAAAAGATAAAATATCATATTTTCCATGTACCAAATTTAATGAGCTATGGGCAATTTCTTGTCATGCAGGCTCAAACGTGTTGGGAAGTATATTTTCATAGGTTACTATATGTAACAAAAATTTTAGGGTACTACACCACCGGAACAACATTACATGTGCCCCCAACGATGATACAGGTCTCCTCATAAGGTGTTCGGGATCCGAAAAATCTCTCAAAGTATGTGTTAACATCCCACATGCCTTGCTTAGACCCCTGCGTGCTTTAATTTTTACTTCCCCCTCATTTACTTTACTTCTTGGTTTTCAGTGAAGAAACCGTCGCCCTGCCTGGGCGGTAGTCTCGTGACCGCCAACTAGGCAGGACGGCGGTCCCTGTAACCTCTGCCCGTACTCAGGGTGGCGATCCTTCACGCATTTTCCATAATCCCCTTTTTAACATGAATCACGTAAAAATTCAACGTTTACCAACTTTTTTCACCGCCTTTTCTTATATTTATGATTCTGGTTCCCTGGTATAGTGTTTTGACATTGTTTATGGTTTAAGAGATCAAATTGGTTTTCACCTTTGTGTAAATGGGATTCTATAAATAGCTGGCTTGTGCTTAAGCAAATGGCCCCTCAAATTTGCTTCTTAACTTCTCATTGCAATAACTTAGTCATTCAATTTTGTTTAGGATTCATAGTTTTATTTATTCCATGGTTAGTGTTGTCTTGCTATTAGGAAGCCACATAATCTTCTTGTGCTATGTGTTTTTTTTTGTTTCATGCAATCAATTGGAATAGGATAGTTTGATTTTTAGTAGGAATACATTAAATTTCTAGGTTTTTTTTCGTCAAATAAGATAGTTTCAAGTTATGGACATTTTATGTTGCCATGAATCGCAATAAATCCCGCTAGGAATTGCATAAGCCAAGCTCTGTTCTCTTGCGCTATCCCTCTCCTACTCACATTGTATTTAGTCAGCATCCTAAGCTGCTATTATTTCGATAACAACTTCTGTTGATACTATCATTACACACTTTTTTGGATCCACGTGAGCACAAAGAAATGAGAAGATCACACTGAGGGGAAAAATCCATATACAACTGGATTCGCCACTATTCTACAAAGTCTAGGTTCATGCTTTCAAATTTCTAAGTTAAAATATATCAAATAGAATAGTCAATCATTTCATTTCAGTTAATTTTACTTTTGATATTGCCAGGGAAGCTGTGCGGATTGATAATTTCAGAGAAACTATGATTCACTCCTCACTTCTGAGGTAGGATCGAGTGGTTTTTCAAGTTGAGTAGATCAGTTATATGGTTATTTAGAATAGATTTACAACTGCATAGACAAGTAGCCATACTTGGATGCTTTGTTTGTTTTAATGTTGTTATTAGTTTAGTTGTTAATTTCTAGGTATTTTAAATAATTGCTCCTTCAATTATGTTCAAAAATTCATCAAAAATACAAAAACAGAGAAGTTATATATAACATAGATATACTTTACATAGTTAGTTTTACTCTGCTACAGTTAGATTTACATTGTTTCTTTTGTATGAAAATCACGGGACAAAGAGAGCCAAGAGAATACATATTCGAGCCAATCATGCCTCAACCCAATATTATTATAGCAATAGCTGATATAGATCAGAATCTTAGAATCCAAGTCTTCCGAACAACAACAAACTAACAATAGATCAGCTCACAGTTAAGAGGGTTAAACATAGAAGACGACCAAGCACACACATTCTGGTCAAACCATCCAAACTACAGGTTACCCTAGATAAAAATCCAAATGACTGTAGAAGGGCTTGAAAGAGAACAAATTTTCGATTGTGATCCTTTGGTCCCACTTCCAGACACAGGAGACACTCTCACGGACATAGATACTAGTTTAAGAATTCAGGTTGCAAGAATGTCTATAAGGTATTCTAAGAAGATTTGTACAACTGTTAATTCTAAACATAGAGGCCGAAAAGGTATATGACTAATGGATACTAGGGATTAGAGATTGATTCCTCATATGACCATAGGATGTCCACAAAAACCACAAATATATGGTTGTGATACAAAAATCCCACAACCCAATGGGTCCACAGGTCAATCCAATGTTGACACTTGCTTACACAAATTAGTATTTAGATCCACTCCACTACCATCAGCCATTATCATATAGTTATCCTTGTTAGACATAGTAGCTAACAAAGCTAAGAATTTTCGGACTAGACCAAAGAAGTGACCATAGAATCCACTATATATCTATCATCCATTTTCATGACCCTATCTGGAGACATACATGAAACAATCCCAAGTCATTTTCCATGCATCCCACAACCCATAGATCGAATCACACTAGAGCTCGATATTGATTAGAGCCTTCGAGCAGTCATCCTTTCCAACCGATCTATCACACCATTTCAGGTTAGGAGGGCCTTCTTTTCCTTAGATTCACAGATTTTATTAGTGTGTATCAAAGATATAAGACTTCCCAATTAGTTTTTCCATACCCCACGTATTCCATCCCCACCGGCTATCTCGGCACGACCTCAGGAGGTCGGTTGCGAGGAATAGTTACTTGTAGATTCCCATGCTCACTTGTCACTTTTCCATTGTACAAAAATGGTGAACCCAATGTGAAACTTACTACTTTCTGGTTCGGAGTCAGTTTCTACTTTCTCGTCGCCTTAGTATACTTTTCATCGTTTTCGCCTCATTAGCCTTCATACCAGCTTCATTTTCACTTCTTCCATCCACCTTCACTCTTTGCCATTATTCTGTGGGTATTCATATACCCCCTGAATATGTCAGAATTTGATGCATATGGCATACCTCTCCTAGGTCTTGAATCATATTACAATCAACTAAATAGACAGCCATCACCCTCGCTCTCTATGTGGGGTGACAACTATTCAGCTAACCAATTGTCAACACAAACTCCTCCCTAAGGACTAAATATAGTTCTTTTTTCCGAATAGAGGAGTTGGATCAGCTGGCTCAAACGTAACACCCAAAGACTTTAGGCTTAGATGCCATGACGTTGACAGGAGAATCTGGTTCATCTCCTCATGTATTGCTTAGACCGCAAATTAGTAGACAATCGGATCCATACCAATTTTTAGATGACAAACATTCAGTGTGGTATTCCAAGAATGAACAACACTCTCAGAGTATGTACCCGCCTATAGGAAGTTTACAAACACAACCCGGGGTTTCGTTTCAAGAAAACACCTCCATGCCGCTACCTATAGGCTATACCCTTGGTGAAACATGGCAGGGAAATGATCAATTCATAGCAGGGTACCACATTCCTATACAACCTCAGGATATATGACAAACGCCACTAAGGAAAAATAATGTAACTTCGCTAGATGAAGTCATCTCAACTTTAGTAGAAAAGGTTAGAGGGTTAGAGCTTGGTCAAACAAGTCAAAATTCTCAATTCATGCAGGCAGGAATTTCTAATCCTCCACACCATCCTAGCCAAGTGGACCTCCTCACAGGAATAGGCACGTTGGGCATACCTCTTCAGTATTCACAACAAATTCCAACTATAACCACCATTTCTAACACCGTTCCGATATAAATTATGATACCTCCCGGTCTGGTACAAAATAATTGATTCCTAGGCAATACTCCTTCATACTTAAACATATATTCCAAATCACCATAGGGAGATGTTTTCTCCTCTCCTGGCATGTTTTCTCAACCACAAGGATTTCCTTATATCCCTACAAATGCATACGCTACGCCATATTAACAACCCATTCCATCTCCACCCCCTCAAAAGGCACCATCGATGGTCAAAACCTATGCAATAGGGACTTATTCAGAATACTTGAAAGAACCCTTAGACAACACTAGATGAAGCATCATGATTCCAATACCTCTTCCTGATTTTCCCAAATACAAAGGAGAAGGAGACCCGAATGCGCATATCAAGGCCTATGCCACAACTATTCGAGAAATGCTCCCTTGGGATGGGGTTATTGCCAAAATATTCCCCAAAACCTTAGAGGGTATCACCCTCAATTGTTATTATAGAATACCTGAATCCTCCATCCACTCATTTAAAAAAATCATTTCAGAGTTCATCAAGGTGTTCAACATGAACAAACTATTGAGAACATGAATCAGGGAATTCTTGCACATTAAGCAAGAACACAATGAATCTGTTGCTCACTTCATCCAAAGATGGCGTAAAGTCCTTTATTCTTCAGCCAATGCTCCAAACATGGACCAAATGGAACTATGTGATTTATTCCTTCATTATCTCAGTAGAGAGGTGAAGGAAGAATTCCAAAAGTTCCCACTAAGGACTTACAATGAGTACTATGACTTAGCCTACTACCACAAACATCAATCAAGGACCTAAAATACTTAACAAAAATCGCGGTGCAACAACAAATGGGGTAACTGACCAAGCTAAAAGGGCAAATGTTATAAATACTCCACCAATGACTAACAATCAATGAAACAACTATTTTACCCCAACAATCAATACAATGGATTTTAATCATCCACAACAACAACAACAAAGGTGGATCTAGACACAGGGTCTAAACCAAAAGTCAAATGGATATCAAAACCAGAACCAGAACCAAAAACAAAAAATGCAAAACTTTAATCCTAATAGGCAATGGTTTGAGCAGAGTTTTGGACCACAATATTTACCAAACCAGCAACCTAAGAATTACAATCCCAATCCGTATTGTGGTTTCCACAAAATTTGAGGCCACGATACTAGGACATGCCACGATTACAATAAGTTCATACAACGCTTGCAAGAGGAACAAAGACAACTTTTCATAGATATGTTTTTGGTAGAGCCTGCATCATTAGCGTGAAATACTTTTACAGGGGTAGTTTCCCCTCAAAATGCTCGCTTGAAGATCTTCAACCATCCTCTCCCAAATCATGATAATAAAAAATTAAATCCAAATGAGATGAATAAGAGCATAATGGAAGGAAACATTGATCATGAAGCCCCGACTTAGCTAAACCCACCAGTTGCACCATAATTAGGAAGTTAGCCATGACCCAAGATATTCAGTTTAGTGGAGTTAGACACCGAACTACCTGTGGAGGCCATAACAAGGACACGAGAGTATTCCTCTTAGCCAAGTCAAAGTTATCCGCTAGAGACAAATAACATCTAACACATATTAGTAAAACCCATAGGTGCCTATGATTTAATTAATGACCTAATGAAAACCTTCTCTCACATCTCCTTTTTGGACTTATTAAAGAACTCTCCTTCCCATAGGGATATTCTTTTAGAAGAATTAGGTTTAGGACATCTAATTAACATCACTCCACCTCCCAAAACACAGGTAAACCATATAGACTTCGATATCCACCCTTTGGGGCAGCCGGATAGGGATACCGAGTTTATATTCGAAATAAACAAAATGCCAATAGACACTGAGATTACACGCAGAGGTGATCCAACCTTACATTTACAAGTATGGGTTTATAACAATTACATTAAATGTGCAATGGTTGATGATGGGGTAGAAGTTAACATAGTCCCCTTCTCTTTCCTTCAAAAACTAGGGTATGGAGAAACAAATTTTTCCACAACTCAAAATACATTAAGGGGATATGATAGCCTTAAAGCCATGTTGATTGGAACTATAGTACTACCAGTCACCTTAGGACCCAAAACAATCCTGACTGAGTTTTATATTACAGATCAAGAAACCAACTATAATATGATCCTCGGCCAACCATGGATACACTGTATGAAGGCAATCCATTCTACATTATTTCAAGAATTAAGATTCTTACACTTAGGAAAGATATTCGTGGCCAAAGGAAATCCTAAACCATTCGATATACACCTAGCTGACTCAAAGAAAAGACCAGGTGTTCACTCTGAGTTTGAACTCCTAACAAACCAACTTGATAAACCAATTGACGCAAAACCGGAAGGAAAGTTGGTACCTACAACAGAACTAGAAACTATGAGACCAATTAAGACTATCCCAAATGATGAGGCTAACATTATCAAAACAGTATCATTAAGAACTACTACAAAAATTGTCGAATTGTTAGAACAGGATCTACCAATTTTCCTACCATTTGATTCTATAGGTATGGGATATACCCTAGGAGTTAGTTCTCTACCAGCATAAGAACTCTACATGTTAGAAGTAACTGAAGTAGAAGAAATTGACATAGAAAATGTCCCAATGTCCATCTTCCCAACTAAATATTGGACTCTCCATTTCGATAGAGAAAGATGTCATTATGGGGCTGGAGCAGTTCTGATCTTTACTTCTCCCGAGGTAAAGATCCTACCGTTCTCCTTTAAACTAAATTTCGAATGTACAAACAACGACACTGAATACGAATCCCTCCTCCTTGGCCTCAACCTAGCTAAAAGTCTTGATCTTAATAACATCAGGGTGTTAGGAGACTCTCGATCAGTAGAAAACCAAGTCTCCGAGGTATATGAGACTAGAGCTGAACACTTACAGCTCTAGAAAACAATAGTATTAGATTTGAGAAAAGAGTTTGACTTCATACATGAATTGAAGCAATCCTGCGAGAACAAAATCTTCTCACATATTTGATAGTAACCTCAGTTTCACGTTTCACCCCAAATAGTGAGTTGGAGGACACTCAAATCATGGTATCCCTTTGCACTAAACCATTAGTGAAGAAAATGTCAAACCCTATTTTAATGAATGTAGCTGAGAACAAATCTACTATCTTAGATCACGTTGATAGTGATAGAGCCACTCTTGATTACTTACACACCTATGCAGCATTGCATCTCACCCATCACGTGGTAGATTTGTCTTTAATCCCACATTCATCCTCTTACTTCAGAAATCCCATGATAGAGCTTCCCTCGCAAAAGGAACTTGACATATATGTCGTAGAGAATGGAGAAGATCTAGACCTACCTCCAGCCCCACCTGAGTTTTAAGAAGGTAACGCTTCTTTATTTGAAGAAATGATTGATATTAACATCAGAATGGAGGAAGAACCAAAGATATGAAAAATAGGATCTTTGTTAACTCCAGAAGAGATAGAAATACACACTGGAATCCTTAAAGAAAAATTGAGACCAATGAAACCCAAGGTAGCTGTCATGGTGAAGGAAGAGGTAATGAAACTCCTCCAAGTAGGATTCATCAAACCAGACAATTACTATCAGTGGGTATATAATATCATTCCCGTTCTTAAAAAGAATGGGAAGATATGCATCTACATAGACTTCCGAGACATTAGCAAGGAATGTCCCAAGGACGACTTCCCGTTACCATCTATTGACATCATCGTTGATGTAACAACCGGCTTTGAGATTTTGTCTCTCATGGACGGATTCTCAGGATAAAATCAAATCAGAATATCTAAACAAGACCAAGCCAAAACCACATTTATAACTCCTTAGGGAACCTATTGGTATGTTTTTATGCCATTCGGTCGCAAGAATTCTAGTGCTACTTACCAACAGGAAATGAAATACATATTTCCTGATCTTATTCACAAAATCATGGAATCCTATGTAGATGACTTGTTGGCCAAGGACAAGAAGCGTTGTGATCACATGGAAGTGCTCCGCGTCATTATTTCACGTCTAATAGAATACGGAGTAACATTAAATCCATTAAAATGTGTCTTTGGTGTGACAGGAGGGAAGCTCCTAGGTTACATTATATCATCACGAGGGATCTATGTAGACCCAGCTAAAATCTGGGTTGTTCTTGAAATGATCCCACCATTGGATGAATCTAGAATCAATTCATTTCTTGGGAAACTCGATGCAAATTGAAGATTCATCCCAAATTTAAGCTTTTCCATTCATCCAATGAACAATTTACTTAAGAAAGAGTACAACATCGATTGGACAGAAGACTGCAATGAGGCTTTCAAAAGTTAAGTGTTTCTTGTTGTCACAACCTACGCTAATGCCTCCTAAGCTAAACCACCCTTTAATCTCATGTTCACGAGCTACCAATGTCTTGCTAGCCTACATACTGGCTCAAGAAGATGATGACAAGACAGAACGTGCGATCTATTTTATTAGCCAAACATTACTCGATTACATGATGAAAAGAGAGACATGTTATACACAAGTAGAGTGAGAATTCCTTGCCATAGTTTTCACAACCAAATACTTAAGACATTACATGTTAAATCAAGAAATAAGGGTCATTGTAAAGACAAACCATTTACAAACCTTCCTCACCCAAGGGTCCTTGCCTAAAAAGGTTGGATGCTTTGTAACCTTAATGGGTGAATTTGAATTAACTTTTGTAAATCAAAAGTCCATTAAGGGAAAAATAATAGCAGATTAGTTAGTTGACAACCCATTAGATGGAGGTGATCTAGTAGATATGGACTTTCTTGATGAATGCATATACTACGTCCAAACTAGACCTTCCATCTTTGAATGTCCATGGTATACTGATATTATTAATTATATCATGGGCCATGCATATCCAGAAGGTGCTACACCAAAAAAAAGAAGGCGGTTACGCATTATCGTGGCTAAATATGTTATTATAGAACAAGTGCTCTATCGTAAGGCTTTTGATGGAATGCTTCTAAGGTGTGTTGACACAGAAGAATACAAGAAGATTCTCCATGAATCTCACAATGGAATATGTGGAGACCACTTCGGTGGTCATGCCACCACTCATAAAATACATCGGATGGGCTATTTCTGGCCCACTCTAGAGCACGACGCAGTACAGTTTGTACGTAAATGTCATAAATGGCAAGATTTTTTCCACAAAATTCACATGCCGGCACAAGCTCTACAACCAATCACAAATCCATGCACCTTTTCTACATGGGGCCTAGATTTGATAGGGAAATTCTCTCCCTCATCTATAGATGGCCATAACTTCATAATCAGGGCCACTGAGTACTTTCCCAAATGGGTAGAGGCTATGCCTCTCACCACTGTCCCAGGTTCCGTGATCGCCAAGTTTATTTTGAACAAGATCATTTATAGGTACGGTGTCCCACAAATCATTATCACAGATAAGAGGACTTCTTTTAATAATGAGGAGGTTCGTGAATTATGTAATAAATTTAAAATAATCCATCATATAGCCTCCCTATATTACCCTCAAGCCAACGGACAGGCTAAAGCAACAAACAAAACATTGAAAGCTATTCTCCTTAAAAAGGTGAAATAAAACAAATGAGACTGGAATTTAAAGTTATACCCAGCCTTATGGGCCCACCGAACCTCAATAAGAACACCAACAAGAGAAACTCGTTTCTCGCTGGTATTCGGAGTGGAAGAAATTCTCCCACTTAAGGTTGAAATACCCAGTCTCCGCATCTCATTACAAGGGATTCTGGATGAAGACGCTTATAGAGAAGCACATATCTCCCAACTAGAAAGCCTAGATGAGGCCAGGGTAGATGCTGAATAGCGGCATAGAGTCTATGTTGGCCAGTTGTGCTGGAAGTATAAAAAAAATGTCTATGAACGAGATAGATATGAAGAAGATCTGGTTCTAAGAATAGATAGCCAGATTGACAAAAAGACCGGTGAAGGAAGGAAATTCCAGCCCAAATGGTTGGGCCCATACCAAGTCATGAAGGACTATGGAAATAGTGCATATCTCTTATGTACACTGGAAGGTGAGGAATTTGGTGAAACTGTCAATTCCCTACACCTTAAACTATTTTATGCATAAGCGACCAGCACTACCTATATAATTATATCTACATTGCATCTTCATGTAGTTAGGTTCATTTTTTTCACTTGTTTCATACATTTCATGATCAAGGAACTTATTCCCAAAGCAATTCATTACAAACTTCTGATGGTATTGACATAATCATTCAAATCATACGTCTTCACTTTCATAGTCACATCACCTGCTTAAGAATCATTTCATCCATCTAAGGCTAGATATGACAAAGTCTTAATGGTAACCATACCAAGGTCTGCATGCTTGTTCTCACTTCTAGTTTCTTCCTAGGATAGGTGTCTTTGCTATCGTCTGTTCTACAATTTTCATAGTGTCACATCTATCCCATATATATATATATATATATATATATATATATATATATATATATCTTTGGAAATAAGAACATACTGACATTTTGTTGAAGTACATAAGTCAAACATAGATCAAACAAAAAAAATTATTTTACACATTTCCTTTCCCTACCAACCTTTGGAGATGAGCTTGTGTCTCTTACTAGTAACGTAGGGTTGGGAAAGAATGGGAATTCACTTACTCACCTATACCTTATCTATGGTGATAAACCCACACATCTTACTAGTAGCATGAAGCAAGGTGTAGGGGGTCCTCTTGACAAACAAATTTTGAAGGTCATGAGCAACCAATTCAAATAAACCTTTGAAATATCAAGTAAAAAACAAATGAATCAGATGTCAAAAACTCCAAGTGAGCTAAAAACCCCAAAAACCAGATTTTGTATACCATGTGGCCATCAACGGATCTAAGTCTAGATAAACAGAAAAGCAAGTAGCATTCTAAAACTATGGAGTCACTTGAGAAGAGTAGGTTTGTAGCATTCTAATTTGGTTCTGTAAAATCTTTGTCTATCTCTCATCACCATCATTCAACAAATTTTGTAGCTTGTGCTCTTTCTAGCTCTCAGTGATGAGCTCTCACATCGTACTAGTTGCGTGGAGTTAGGAATGCGGCAAGTTCATCTGCTCATCATACTGGTTTATCATCTGATTTTGTCAAAATAAGTATGAAGTACCAAACAATTGCTTATAGAAACTAAATTTTAAGATCACATTATGTCTACATTATCATATATTAGCATCACGAAATACAAAAAGAAAGAAATCACTTGTATCATTTGTTCTCCATTGCATACATTTTGAGAAGCATATACAAACAACATTATAGTTTACATGCAGAAATAAATCATAAAAACATAGATACCAAGAGTCTGATCCAAAAAGAATATCTATATATATATATGATCAAGTTTCCTGTACAATGCCATCATGCACTAGGCATGGTCAAACTACCTAAAGAGCCTAGGAAATACAAATACATCATACAAACAATCTAAGGGAGCCAAGCAGCCTCTCAACCCCTATGAGATCCCTCTGAGGGCGCATGCACATGTTTAGGAATCTGGCTACGCCGGCACTCTAAGTGCACGGAGGGCTCACGGTCCCGAGGAGCAGCTTCGGCCTCGCCATGAGAGTGACTCCTCATCAGGCACTCTGCTATCCTGTATCCTACAAACTCGCTGTGGAGGGTAGACACCATCCTGGCCACATGCCAGAAAGGGGAAAAAACATCGGTAAGCCTATCGGATGCTAAGGGCTCCCCTACATCCACGGATAACTCCACACGGGTCTTCTCCATGGGCATCATCAGGGTATCGGTGCATACTCAGCGAATCAGGTCTCGCCATTCGTCAGCAGTCTCTACAAGCAAAGGAGAAAAAAATTAGAAGTACTCAATATATAAAAACAAGAGTAAACAAAATGAGAGATAGCAAGTAAGACAATCATAGATAAAAATAAACATTAAAAGGAAGGATGATAACTCACTTGAATCTCCCGGCCTCCAAGATGGATCCCTAGGGTCAGCACCTGCCACAGATATCGCCACTGACTGATGTAATCCCCTCATGGTCAGGGCCACATAACATCCTACTACAGACTCATCCTCTCTGCCAAAGCCCTAAGAAAGTGGCTCCTCTGAAGCTAGGGTCACCCTCTCTACCTGTAAGATGTCCTTAGTGTCATGCCACTCTGGATCGCTTTCCTCCTCTTCATCTGACAAACTGACCTCAGCCTCGGTCTCCTCCTCTATCTCTCCCCTTATGAACTCCCCAAAATCGAAGTCTATATCAATTGGGTCGTTACTGTTGTGGGCAGGACTGGTGACAATCTCAAGCAAGGGTGCCTGAGGAGCAGCGGCTCTCCCACGAGCGTGTACTACCCTCCTAGTTGCAATGGGGATACCAGGAGTAACAACTGTCCAATCCCGGCCTCTAGGACCTCTCCTAGCCTCTCGAACTGATCTATATATTGGCACCACTAGGGGAAGCATACCCATGTAAGGAAGGCCAAACTGTTGAGGAACTCGACCAAAAGGATGTATCTCCACCTTCCCCATCATGTCTACAAGCTGTACTATGGTGGAGCAAGAGATCAAAGTAAGATCCTCCTCGCCCCATAACCCTGCCATGGCCTGATAGGGTGTGGCATCCATGTCATCAGTAGTTAAGGAGGTGACTGGCTGGTGGGGTGCTCTGAGCACCAACATGTCTTTCCATCTAGCTGCCCTCACATCTCCAGGATCTCCCACCTCTACACCTATCCCATAAGGTATGAAATGCTCGTAGACCCATCTCATAACTAGGGTTGGATGGCTCAATGACTGCCCCTGTAAACGAACCATGTGGTAGAAATCATGGTAGGTAGTCCCAAGTATGTCGGCTCCCCAGGCATAAATCTATCCATGTCCCTCAATCTGTGTAATAATGGGAGACCAACAGTACAGTAAAGTGTCTCCTCCCTTGTCCCTAATCAATCTCGAGGCAAGGATCCCCATAATGGCCTGATGAATCAAGAGGATAGGAAGGCTAGGAATAGATCAGACCCTCGCCCCCATCTTCGAACCAGTGCAGATAACTGCATCTCCCATATATGAATCCCAATGTGCTATTTGAGCCTGTGACCCTACTGTCTCAAGAGTGAGTCATCTTCTGATGATCGAGACCACCAAGATATGGTAAACATCCTCCAAAGTAATGGTCCACTCACCCTGGACTCCTGGGAATAGGAAAGTGTTTTGATCAGCATCCCAATATGAAATAAAGTCACAAAGTATGTGAATAGAAGGTGTAACATGCGGGAATCATGATATACGTAATATACCAGCCCTCTGAAGAGTGTCCTGCTCATCCTGAGAAAGGGCATCCAATACTTCCGGAAGCCAATCACACTCTCTCTATCAGCTCCATCAGATATACTCCTTCACCTGCATACACCCAAAAACACACAAAACGGAGTAAGTCAGTATTCAAATGACATTAGAAAAATCATGAAAACATATAAGAATGCTAGAAAAGTTAAAACAAATTCAAATAAGTTTTTTCTATACATTTTGTGAAGGACCGACGCCCTAAGTAGGGTGGCGGTTCTGTAATCTCCGCCTTAAAGGTGGCAGTCTTGTAACTGCCACCCTGACCAGGGCGGCAGTTGTGTAATCACCGCCTTGCTTAGGGCGGCGATTGTGTCCTGAATTTCCATGCGGGTCACATGCCCTAAAAATGTAAAACAAAGACTATTTTTACCAAAACAAAGCCTACCCACTAAGCGCCCCCCTAATTGACCCTATTAAAACTGAAATTTTCGAAAATAATCCCCCCATGTCAAAGATTTCACCATTTTCACATTTTGGGGATTAAAATGGTAAATCGAGAAAAACTAACCTGTGATCTCATGGGTCAGTGTTTCACTCATGGAAGCATGATCACAATCTCGTCCCAAACTTTTTGACTATACTCGCATCAGAAACCATCACTGTGGGTCCTAGAGCTCAAAATCAATTAAATCGACATGCGTAAATGAATAGGAAAATGGGCCCACTTTTATATATATAGCATCACGACTTATTTTGAATGCCCCTTTTTCACAGGTTTGGAGCACTGACAGAGGTAAGTTCTTATCCCCGCATAGATGGTAAGTCCTTGTTTTGTATTATTTTAGTATTTATTATTCGATTTATTTCGTCTATCTGCACTTGATTCCTATTTTCATTTTGCAGGTAGCGGGAATTTCAGAGGGCGTCATTTCGACACACAGGCGTATCAGGTATTATTTGTTACTTCCCATTTCGGGACCGCCATACTTCGACCCACCATTTTACGCCTCTTTATGGCTAAAATGCTTCTCTGAGGGGGCAATATGTACGTACCCAAAATTATAGGGTACTACACCACTGGAAAAATGTTACACATGCCCCAATGATGATACAAGTCTCCTCGCAAGGTCTTCGGGATCTGAAAAATCTCTCCAAGTATGTGTTAACATCCCACATGCACCGCTTCACCCATGCATGATTTACTTTTTCATTCCCCCTCTTTTCCTCTGCTTCTCGGTCTTCAGTGATGAAACCGTTGCCTTGCCTGGGTGGCAGTATCATGACCGCCGCCCTACTCAGGGCGGCGATCCTGCACGCGTTTTCCAGAATTCCTTTTTTAATGCGACTCACGTAAAAAATCAATGTTTACCAGATTTTTTCACCGCCTTTGCTTGTATTTATGATTCTGGTTCCCTGATATAGTGTTTTGAATGGGGCAAGTTCATCTTCTCATCATACCAGTTTATCATCTGATTTTTTCAAAACAAGTATGAAGTACCAATAAATTTCTTATAGAAACTAAAGTTCAAGATCACATTATGTCTACATTATCATATATCAACATCACGAAATATAAAAAGAAAGAAATCACTTGTATCAATTGTTCTCCATTGAATACATTTTGAGAAGCATATACAAACAACATTATAGTTTACATACAGAAATAAATCATAAAAACATAGATAGCAAGAGTCTGATCCAAAAAGAATATCTATATATATATATGATCAAGTTTCCTATACAATGCCATCATGCACTGGGCATGGTCAAAATTCCCAAAGAGCTCGAGAAATACAAATACGTCATACAAACAATCTAAGAGAGCCAAGCAGCATCTCAACCCCTATGAGATCCCTCTGAGGGTGCATGCCCACATCTAGGACTTCAGCTATGCCAACGCTCTGAGTGCACTGAGGGCTCACGGTCCTGAGTAGAAGCTCCGACCTCACCATGAGAGTGACTCCTCATCAGGCGCTCTACTATCTTGTATCCTGCCAACTCGGTGTGGAGGGTAGAAACCATCCTGGCCACATGCCAGACAAGGGCAAAAACATTGGTATGCCTATCAAATGCTGAGGACTCCCCTACATCCACGGATAGCTCCGCATGGGTCTTATCCATGGGGATCATCAGGGTATCGGTGCATACCCGATGAATAAAGTCTCACCACTCGTCAGCATTCTCTACAAGCAAAGGAGAAAACAAATTAAAAGTACTCAAAAGATAAAAACAAGAGTAAACAAAACGAGAGATAGCAAGTAAGACAATCATAGCTAAAAATAGACATTAAAAGGAAGGATGATAACTCACTCGAATCTTCGGGCCTCCAAGATGAATCCCTAGGGTCAGCACCCACCACAAATGTCGCTACTAACTGATCTACTCCCCCCATGGTCAGGGCCACATAACATCTTACTACGGACTCAACCTCTCTACCAAATCCCTGAGAAAGTGGCTCCTCTGAAGCTAAGGTCACCCTCTCTGCCTGTAAGATATCCTGAGTGTCATGCTACTCAGGATCACTGTCCTCCTCTTCACCCGACTCACTAACCTTAGCCTTAGTCTCCTCCTCTATCTCTCCCCATGTGAACTCCATAGAATCAGAATCTATATCAATGGGGTCATTACTACTATGGGTGGGACCGGCAGCAATCTGAAGTAAGGGTTCCTGAGGAGCACCGGCTCTCCCTCGAGTGCGTACTGCCCTCCTAGCTGCAATGGGGATACTAGGAGTTACGACTGTCCAACCCTAGCCTCTAGGACCTCTCGTAGCCTCCCAAACTAATCTATATAGTAGCACCACTAGGGGAAGCATACCCACGTAAGGAATGCCAAACTACTGAGGCACTCGACCAAAAGGATGTATCTCCACCTTCCCCATCCTGTCTACAAGCTGCCCTATGGTGGAGCAAGAGATCAAAGTAAGAGCCTCCTCGCCCCATAACCCTACCATGGCGTGATAGGGTGTAGCCTCCATGTCATCAGTACTTAAGGAGGCAACTGGCTGGTGGGGTGCTCTTAGCACCAGCATGTCTGTCCATCTGGCTACCCTCACAACTCTAGGATTTGCCACCTCTATACCTCTCCCATAAGGGATGAAACACTTGTAGAACCAGCTCATAACCAGGGTCGGATGGCTCAATGAATGCCCCTATAAATGGAGCACCTGGTAAAAATCATGGTAGGTAGTCCCAAGTATGTTGGCTCCCAAGGCATAAATCTAGCAATGTCCCTCAATCTATGCAATAATGGGGGACTAGGAGTACAGTAAAGTGTCTCCTCCTTTGTCCCCAATCAATCTCAAGGCAAGGATCCCCATAATGGCCTAATGAATCAAGGGGATAGGCAGGCTAGGAATAGATCATACCCTCACCCCCATCTTCAAACCAGTGGAGATAACTGCATCTCCCATATATGAAGCCCACTATGCTATCTGAGCCCATGACCCTACTATCTCAAGAGTGAGCCATCTCTTGATGATCAGGACCCCCAAGATATGGTAAACATCCTCCAAAGTAATGGTCCACTCACCCCAAAATCCTGGGAATCGGAAATTGTTCCTATCAGCATCCCAATATGAAAACAAGTCACAATGTATGTGACTAGAAGGTGCAACATGCGGGACCTGTGATATACACAATATACCATCCCTCTAAAGAGTGTCCTGCTCATCCTGAGAAAGGTCGTCCTAAGAAAGGGCATCCAATACTACCGCAAGCCAATCACACTCTCTCTCTCAGATCCATCGGATATATTCCTTCACCTGCATATACCCAAAAACACACAAAACGGAGTAATTCAGTATTCAAATGACATTAGAAAAATCATGAAAACATATAAGAATGCTAGAAACATGAAAATGAATTAAAATAAGTGTTGTTTATGCATTATGTTAAGGACCACCACCCTGAGCAGGGCAGCGGTTCTGTAATCACCACCTTAAAGGAAACAGTCTTGTAACTGCCGCCCTGACCAGGGCAGTGGTTGTGTAACCACCATGTTGCTAAGGGCGGTGGTCGTGTCTTGAATTTCCACGTGGGTCACGTGCCCTAAAAATGCCAAAAATGTAAAACAAAGACTATTTTTACCAAAACAAAGCCTACCCATTTGGTGCCCCCCTAAGTGACCCTATTAAAACTGATATTTTCGAAAATAATCCCCCCATGTCAAAGATTTCACCATTTTCACATTTTGGGGATAAAAATGGTAAATCGAGAAAAACTAACCTGTGATCTCATGGGTTGGCATTCTTCTTGTGGAGGCATGATCACAATCTCGTCCCAAACATTTTGACTATACTTGCATCAAAAACCATCACCATGGGTCCCAGAGTGCAAAATCAATTAAATCAACATGCGTAAATGAATAGGAAAGTGGGCCCACTTTTGTATATATAGCATCATGACTTATTTTGAATGCCCCTTTTTCGCAGGTTTAGAGTGCCGACGGAGGTAAGTTCTTATCCCCACATAGATGGTAAGTCTTTGTTTCATATTGTTTTAGTATTTATTATTGGATTTATTTTATCTATCTGCTCTCGATTCCTCTTCTCATTTTACAAGTAGCGGGAATCTCAGAGGGCGTCATTTCGACATAGAGTTGTATCAGGTATAGTTTCTTACTTCCCATTTTGGGACTGCCATACTCGGACCCACCATTTTACGCCTCTTCATGGCTAAAGTGCTTCTCCAAGGGGGCAATACATACATACCCAAAATTGTAGGGTACTGCAGTGCTGGAACAATGTTACACATGCCCCAATGATGATACAGGTCTCCTTGTAAGGTGTTCGGGATCCTAAAAATCTCTCAAAGTATGTGTTAACATCCCACATGCCTTGGTTATCCCCTGCGTGCTTTACTTTTTCCTTCCCCCTCTTTTACTTTACTTCTCGGTCTTCAGTGATGAAACCGTCACCCTGCCTGGGTGGCAGTCTTGTGACCACCAACTAGGCAGGGTAGCGGTCCTGTAACCGCCACCCTACTCAGGGAGGTGATCCTTCACGCATTTTCCAGAATGCCATTTTTAACACGACTCACGTAAAAAATCAATGCTTACCAGCTTTTTTCACCTCCTTTGCTTATATTTATGATTCCGGTTCCCTGGTATAGTGTTTTGACATTGTTTATGGTTTAAGAGATCAAATTGGTTTTCACCTTTGGGTAAATGGGATTCTATAAATAGCTAGCTTGTGATCAAGTAGATGGCCCCTCAAATTTGCTTCTCAACTTCTTATTGCAATAGCTTAGTCTTTCAATTTTTCTTAGGATTCATAGTTTTATTTATTCCATAGTTAGTGTTTTCTTGCTCTTAGGAAACCAAATAATCTTGTTGTGATAAGTGTTGTTGTTGTTTCATCCAATCAATTGGAGTAGGATAGTTTTACTTTCAGTAGGAAGCCATTAAAGTTGTAGGTTTTTGTTCGTCAAATAAGATAGTTTCAGGTTCTGGACATTTTAAGTTGCATGACTCGCAATAAATCCCACTAGGAATTGCATAAGCCAAGCTCTGTTCTCTTGCACTATCCCCCTCCTACTCACATTGTATTCAGTCAGCATCCTAAGATGCCATTATTTCGATACCAAATTCTATTGATGCTAGCATTACATGCTTTTCTGGATCCACATGAGAATGAAGAAACGAGAAGATAACACTAATGGGACAAAGACATATACAAACGGATTCATGACTGTTCTGCAAAGTCCATATTCGTGCTTTCAAGGTTCTAAGTTAAAATATATCAAATAGAATAGTCAATCATTTCATTTCAGTTAATTTTACTTTCGATATTGTCAAAGAAGCCATGGGGATTGATAGTTTCTAAGAAACTATGATTCACTCCTCACTTCTAAGGTAGGATCGAGAGTCCTTCAAATAGAGTAGATAAGTTATCTGGTTATTTAGAATAGATTTACAACTACACAGGCAAGTAGCTATACTCAGATGCTTTGTTTGTTTTAATTTTGTTATTAGTTTAGTTGTTAATTTCTAGATATTTAAAATAATTTTTCTTTCAATTCTTTTCAAAAGTTCATCAAAAATACAAAAATAGAGAAGTTATATATGTCATAGATATACTTTACATAGTTAATTTTACTCTGCTACAGTTAGATTTACATTGTTTCTTTTGCATGACAATCACGGGACCTAGAAAGCCCACAGAATATGTATTCGAGCCAATCATGCCTCAACCCAATCTTATTACAGCAATAGCTTATATAGATAAAAATATTAGATTCTAAGGCTTCCGAACAACAACAGACTTACAACAGATCAGCTCACAGTTAAGAGGGTTAAACATAGAAGATGACTAAGAACACGCATTTTGGTCAAACCAGCCAAACTACAGGTTACCCTAGATAAACATCCGGATGACCGTAGAAGGGCTTGAAAGAGAAAAAACATTCAGTTGTGATCCTTTGGTCCCACAGCCAGACACAGGAGACACTCTCACAAACATAGATACTAGTTTCAGAACTCAGGTTGCCAGAATGCCTATAAGGTATTCTGAGAAGATTGTACAAATATTAATTTTGAACATAGAGGCCGAAAAGGCATATGACTATTGGATACTAGGGATTAAAGATTGATTCCTCGTATGACCATAGGAGGTCTATAAAAACCACAAATCTACGGTTGTGATCCATAAATCCCACAACCCAACGGGTCCACAGGTCAATCTGACATTGACGATGGCTTACGCGCATTAGTATTTAGATCCACTCCACTTCCACTAATCATTATCACATAGTTATCCTTGTTAGACGTAGCAGCTAACGAAGCTAAGAATTTTTGGACTAGACCAGAGAATCGACCATAGAATCCACTATATATCTATCATCCATTGTCATGACCCTGTTTGGAGACATAAATGAAACAATCCTAGGTCATTTTCCATGCATCCCACAACCCATAGATTGAATCACGCCAGAGCTCGATATTGATTGGAGCCGTCGAGCAGTCATCCTCACCAACCGTTCTATCACACCAGTTCAGGTTAGGAGGGCCTTCTTTGCCTTAGATTCATAAATTCCATTAGTGTGTATTGAAGACATAAGATTGCCCAATTAGTTTTTCCATACCCCACGTATTCCATCCCCACTGGCTATCTTGGGATGACCTCGAGAGGTCGGTTGCAAGGAAGAGTTACTTGTAGATTCCCACACTCGCTTGTCACTTTTCCATCATACAATTCCCTTTCTGTTTTAATCAATGTTGTTGGTTGGTGGGTGTAAAAAATGGATTTTCCATGTTCTCTCTCCTCTGTTCTACGTTTTCATCGATTAAAAGCCAGTTTTGGCTCATTTGTAAAAGGTAGTTCATTATTTCTACTCTACCCCTCTTTGTCTTCTTCCCCAGAGTTGAAATGAAGTTAGAACCTCCTCCCCTACTTTTTAAATGGCATTTTTTCCTCTTTCCAGCAAATGATGTTCTATGCAAACTTTCGGAGCAATAAAAAAATGTGTTTTGTGATGCATTTGTCCATCCTTGGTAATTTTTTTGTTGTTTTCTTCTTTCCTCTCTTCAATGCAGGTATCTGTGCATGTTTTGACTATTCATTTAAAGATATGGGAGGTGTGTTTGTTGTGTTTGAAACATTTTCTGTGTGGATCTGATCTCTGGACAGTGATGCACTTGTCCATCCTCTCCATTGCTCACCTCTCTTCATTTCATAGCAGTCTAGTTAGATGGTTAGTCATTTTCCTTCTTTGGTGTATCACCCTTTTAATGTAGGTTCTTTTTTTCCCTCTTTTCTCTCTCTCTCTCTGTCTCCTTGGCATGGTTAGATTAGGATAGATTTACCTTTCTTGCACTAGAATAGCTCATGGAAGGTATTTTAAGATGAGGAACGAGCCTTCTCTTGAGATATTTCCCCATTTTTCAAGGTCCCACACTTTGGGAAAGCTGCATGTTGTGAAATCACACCAAAATGACCCATTTCCTTTTGCAGATTTGAGAGATCATTCTGTGGGTGATGTGATTTTGCACTAACAGTTGAAATTACCTCTCCACCACAAAAAATAGCAAAAAAGGTTGAACCCCAACTTGTCACTCCTCTTACTTTCCCAATTCCATGTGGGGAAGAGATTCCAAAGACTAGTCAAGGAGAACAACAAGAGGAGGAACCCAACAGAGAAGAGATGATAGAAGATATGAAGCGTTTGGGTTTTGAGGTTTGGGTTTACAATGATCCCCTTGATGGTTAAGCCAATATAGGAGGTCAAGGTTGAAGAACCAGTGGTGGCTGAGGCTGAGTTTTTCAGTAGAGAACAAACAAAAAACAAGAAAATGAAGATCAACAATATATTTTCTCTAAATTTAGTGTCCCTAATAACACTCTGTCTGAAGAGAATGATGATCTAATCCAAGCTGCACAATCAGTTAAAGAGGAGGAACAATCAGCTCCAAGCTCCATTGAAGAGGATCATTTTGGAGAGATCAAATCAGATTTGAAACCACTCAATGAAGAAACCATCATTGGATATTTTTTTGCTTTCATTTCAAGGGCCTGATTTGGTTGATGAACCCATGATGGAGGAGGACCATACAGTTTCAGAGGATCCAAGTGTGGAGCAGGCTATAGAAGAACCTTCAGTTGTTCCTCCCACTTCATCCCATTTAATATCCAATGTTGAGGAGGAGTTTGAGCTTTCAAAATTCATCTTGGAGGATGAAGGGAACCATGGTGAGAAAGTTGTGGATTAGGAGGACACCATGGATCAGTTCGAGTACATGCAATAGGACAACAAGGAGAAAAAATTATTTGTCTGACTTGGAGGATTGCTTTGATAGAGATGAGCAAGAGGAAATTACATCATTTTCTCCTCCATCACCCACCTTCCAAGCACATGAGCCTACTGCCATGAAGGAGAGCAATAAAGTACAAAAACCTACACTTCATAACAACTCTCTAGAACCAAGGTTGGAAGATATGAATCTTCCATGTTCTACAAAGGAGGAGGAAGAGAAAAGGAAATAGGATGTCATCATCTCTCTCACACCATCCATCTAGTAAGATCAGCAAGCAAACTCCATTATTGGAGTTGAAATTCAGAGGAAGGTGAAAATTCAAAGGACCGGACCTTGCCTAATCAGGTACTTGGCTTCATTAGAGCCAAGAGAGAAGCCAAAACTAGTCGTGCCCACTTCAGAGCATGAGGACGAGTATCAAAGCCCCAAGGGTCACCATGAACACCTCTAGGAGTCCAATGCAAATCAGCTTAAGGAGGTAATTTACATTAATGTTGATACCTTGATGATATGTGTGGAGGATCGATCCCCTTGTCAGTTTTTTCACTCATCCAGGTAGCCATATTTAGTGAAAAACCATTTACATGGCTGCCCATTTTTGAGAAAGGGAAGTGATTTCTCCTTACCCATGGCAGGTATTGTTTAAGCTTTTCTTTGTTAGGGTTAGTATAGGAGTAGGAGTAGATTTTGTTTTCAGCAGAAGAAGTGCTTTTGCACACTCTACATGTCTCATTTGAGGCATGTATGCTCCTTTTCTTTGTACATATGTTTTGTTCATCTTGCTTCAAGGGAAGAGGCTAGGACCTTCAGTATTCATGACAGGGAGACCTATAGTCGCATGTAACATTTTCTAGTTTCAAACAAAACATAAATACAGAGAAACTAAAATCGAGTCTCAAGGCAGTCCATTTCCAAAATAGGTTCAAGATTGCTAAGCAAGCAGTTGGGCTCATAGTGGCTGAGGGAACATATTTTCAAAACTTAGATTAGATCACTATCAGGCTATTATTCTTCACTCCATTACTAATGGATGATTCAAGGATATTGGTCCCTTAATCTAGCAGAAATCTGTCCCTGTGAGTCACCAAATTGTTATCTCAATTTTTCCCCCGGATAAAATTGGTCAAACACAATCCCGCATAGAAGAAGCTAGAGAAATCACATTCAAATCCAACAATTAGGCAATAGAGGAACCCTATAATGGAGGATCAGGGTATGAAAAGGATCAAGCAACCCCACACACAAGAAATCTAACGGTCACTTCAGTCACATGAGCCTATGTTTCAAATCTAACGATTAGGTTGCAGACAGGCTCAAAAATGGAAAACTAGGGTTGGTTAACGAGGCAAACAGTGTTAAAGAAACCAGAGGCTCAAAGGAGAGGAACAGGGAAAAGGTTAAAAGTCTTCGGGATTCACAAATGATTTAGAGGGAGCCTAAATTGGCTAAGTATGGAAGAGTCAGTGGAAGCCGCCAAGTGTCCCATCGGCGTATCTCCAATAAAGTAAATCCAAAGCGGAGACTCAAATGAGCGCCAAGTGTCCACGTGTCCATAGTCCCCCAAAATTCAAACCTTCCATTGAAAAGTCTTCAACTCAGCGCTAATTCAAAGATAAATTCAAACAGTGGAGACCCAAATGAGCATGGCCTCGCCACGTAGTCCATATTAAAAAATGGGATAGAGCGGGCCTAAAATGACTAAGTATAAAGGTTATGGAAGAAGAAGCCACGTGTCTACACGGTGCTACTTCAAAAGTAAAATTTCAAGTGGTTTTCCAAATGAGTGTGGGCTCACCATGTGTCCCAGGTCCAAAAAAGGGACAGAGTTGGGGGTTGAATAGTCAAAGCAGATGTAGGCCAGTGAAAGGATCCAAGTGTCAGCATGACGCTACTTCAAAGGTAAAATCCTGAGTGGGTTTTAAAACAAGCGCTAAGCCTCCACGTGTCCAAGGTCAGACTTATGGCCACACCAAGCAAAAGAGACTTAGCAAAAACATAAGGAAATAGAGCAAGCCGCAGAAGGCACCATGTGTCTCTTCGGTGTAATCCTCTAAAGGTAAATCTAGAAGAGGTCCGCTAACTAGCACTGGCTCGCCATATGGCCATGTTGAAAATTCAAAGTGGGAAGGTGGATCGTCAGAGGTAGTTTGAACTTTTTTCCCTGAGAAGGCATAAAGTAAAAAAATGAGCCGCACCTCCGCTGATGCCCAAGGAGCCACATGTCAAGCCTAAATTGCATGCAGGCAGGCCTGGGAAGGATTTTTTGCCCAAATGGAAAATGCGGACTAACGGGCCCGAAGATGGTTTTTTGACAAAAATGAATTGTGGGGCTGCGGGGAAATTTTTTACATTTTGTAATTTTTGGTGCCAAAAGGTATAAAGTGAGTTTCATGCCTGCGGACCTATTTTGCTAACTGTTTTTTGCCATTTTTGTACGAACCCGACTCAAACATTCAAATGGACATATCTTTTGATCCAATGGTTGAAATTCAACAAATTTGGCACCGTTGGAAAGGTCTCAACCTTGCCTACACCATGGGAGCCTGAAAAATTAATTTCTGATGAAGGTTAGGTGAGTGAAAAATGGGAAAACATATTTCAATACATTAATACAGAATTTGATTGTTTAAACTACCAGATCTGGTTTGATTTGATCTATCTTTCTTCCTTCTTCAACATGTCGAACAAACGTAGGGAACCAGACTCGAAAATATTTTGGGTGGATTTACGGTGAGCATTGATTGTTGGTGGTTGGGTTTTAGGAGCAAAGTTGAGTTTCTCCTCTTTCCCTCTGATTTTCATCGTCTATATATTGTAAGAGTTCTCATTTAAGAGGGAGAGACATTTTAGGTGTAGGGAAACTCTATCAAAGTCATTTCTCAACTACATTTGAGTAGTAAGCCTTCTCCAACACCTGGAGAGTGTATTTGTGCCTCTGTACACCGCATGTAACAGTCTGTGCACCTTATAGAGTAATAAAATATTTTTTCGTGGCATCTTTCAACCCTTGGTATCACTTTGTTGTTTCTCTATGCCTCTCTGTCTCGTGTTTTCTCCTTGTGTATGTATTGCACATTTGCAGGTGTTAGATGTCGTGCTTCATGAATTTTTGATGGAAGATTTGGATTTGGGTCTGTGTCACTTCTGTCTGACCTCTCTCAGTCCCATTTTTCATATTTCATTATCCCTCAACAAAGTATCTCCCCACTTCCTTTTCTAGTGCATCAACACTTAGTGTAGGCTCTTGCACCCTGTCTGTCTCTCCATGTCCCCTTTGAACAATTAGATTAGGATTAGTTAGATTCTTCCTGCACTGGAGTAGCTCATGGCACGTACATTAGGAATCAAGTATCGAATTTCTCTTGAGGGCCATCTCAAGTTTTGCAAGTCCCACAACTTGAGATATGGTCCCATGTTGTGCAATCAAAATGAATTCCCCACTCATAACCAG
The DNA here is from genome assembly GCA_019776745.2 of Taxus chinensis. Lineage (NCBI taxonomy): Eukaryota > Viridiplantae > Streptophyta > Pinopsida > Cupressales > Taxaceae > Taxus > Taxus chinensis. Next base: position 804,234,518 of record CM034151.1, read on the forward strand.
GCCATTCAGGTGTGTTGTGATTCCACACTAATAGTAGGTTAAAAAACAATCAACAACCCCATAGATCAAGTGATACCTAGAAAAACATTTTACTCCAATAATTCAAATGAAAGATAAGGAAAGTAGATCCAGATAAGAAGGGCTTGAAAGTGGAACCATGTGGAATGCCTAGTTCCTAGTGGTGGAGGATAAGAGAGGAATTCCCATAAAACCACGATGCCCCTAAAACACCTTTTACATCTCAAACGCATCTTAGAAATAGAAAATAAATCCTTGTCCCACAAGTTCCCCAACTTCTAATTTGTAGGCTCATTCCCTTCTGCACCAATCTCTCACGAATGCACTATTAGGTATAAGCCTAGTAAACGTACCTACAAGTGCAAATGTAAATATGGCCTTATCTTTATCAAAGAAAAATCCTAGAATTTCTAGCTACAGATGAACATCTATCTAGGAAGGAGAGAGCTTAACAACATCTCTATGAGCTTAACCTAACGTTATTGCATCGCAAGTCATGTTGATCATTTAATCAACTCCAAAAGGGTTTGTATATAATCATAAAACTACTACTAGTAATATAGCTCTACATAAGTATTTCATACATCCATGATAATGAATATCCTCTCCCTGATTTACTGAATTATTGTAACGTTGGAAGGGATTTAAGATACCAACATTTATTGTTATTTATTTAAAAGTAAGAATTTGATTAAATAATAATAAATAATTAATTTTTTATTTTTTTAAATAAAATAAAATAAAAAAATATTTCGGGCCATGAGTTAAGAAACGTGTTATTTGGGGCCATGAGTTAGTGTTGGCAGGAACCATACCTAGAAATCTATGTGGAATGGGGATCCCATCTTAGCCGTCAGAGCATATTCCCTCTCCTAGAAAACCTTAGGAGGCTATCCTTACACATAGGAATCTTTCCTTTCCCAAAAACATTGTTATTGCATTGTGTGTGTGTGCGTGTAAGGAAACTCAAATTTCACACCAATTTAACTTTACACATCAGAATATATTGATATAGCAGAGAAAGTCGTCGCTCAAGACCCAAAGTCAGTATATAGGATCATATCCAATGGTTTCCATAAATGCTAATAGGCCTATGGTCATGAAATTTAATGATTCCTACGACTCTTACCCATGGCTGACCTCCTTTGTTAATGAAGGGCATATATATATAAACAAACACACTTATACCATCTAATCCACTTTATGGTATACGGCAACCCAAATATGGTCTTTTAAAAAACTATATAAATGTTAGTGTAAATGAATATATAGTTATAAATGTGTATATATTTATATAAATGCATACACAAATTTAAATATAATGCATACCCACAAATAAGAGTTCTTATAAAATGCATATGTACAAAACTTGAGGAAATACCAGAATTTAAATGCATATTAAAAGGTAATCCTACTCTAAACTAGTCACCGAAATTTGGGCAAGAGAATCCTCAATTAAAACTCTTTTTTCCTTCCCGAATCTCCTCATGAAACCTCTGCATACAATAAGAACAAATTTACAGGAAAAGAAGTGTTAAAAAAGATTATTAAGAAATATAGGGTTCCCAAAATCTATTGTGTAGAATTTTTTTAGATCCTTTGGTCTTATATAATCCTAGAATTTCCACATGTCTACTGAACTTTAGTGGACTCACCGATTTATAAAATTTTCTCGAATGATATTATTTATTCCTCCCCTTCCATTATCTTGATAAAATTAAATTATTTTAAAAAAAATTAAAGTTCGATGGGTGGAATTTATTCTAAATAGAAAATGGATCAATAAAGGTTAAGACCATCATTAAATATTTTCTAGCGAGGATTATTTAAATCATTATTGAATTTTTAAGATAATGTCTTACTTTATTATGTTAATTAGATTAGTAGGGGTGTCAATATTTATCCCGTTGTATACCAATAACTCAATGGTGGGGAATACTAATAATTTTTTTATAGAATCATTATATTATACATCAAGTGTTGGGTCATAATTCTTAGAGCTATATTATTACCTTAGACGTAACATTACCTTAGATTAAATTAAACACCTTTATAGGAATCCTTAATGTTTCCAATTTTTAAGTCGATAGGGTGAGTACCAAGAAATATTCCCAAGCTTATAATGAAATGTTTATATATAAATAAACATCTTATGGACTGAATCAAAACATCACCTTCAGTGGATCACGAGGTGGATCTCCTAAGTTTATTACTAGAATTGAATTGTAGCTATTTTTTCAAGAAGAATTTGTTTTAGCCTCCTAGGTTACTATACATACTGGGTAAATTTTTACACTAATTAATTGTGAGTTTAATATCATCACAAGATTATTCCTTTTTTATAATGTAGAAAAAAAATACCCTGAAATTTTATGAGGGTTAATGAGTTTATTTTATGAGCATTTTGTGTCGTCAAATTAAGGGCATGACACATTTCTATAGTTTCTAATATAGTTTCTAAAATGAAATCTTTGAATACTGAATTCAAACATGAAAATAAGAGTTGTGTTCAAATTTTTTGTATGGTTTACCATTTATGGTTAGGGTTTATGTTTTATATTTACTTTTAAGAGATTAGTGTCCTAATTGTGTAATGTACATTTTGCATCACGAACCATAAATAAAATTAATATGGCTCCTCTGAAAAATCTTTTTGAACTTTTTGACCTATCTTAGGAAGCGAAGGCTTTATGCAGGGATGTCTGCCTACTCGATGTGATGGTGTGGGTAGAAACGTCCTATGTGGACTGTCTATAGGTGGCACAAGGATTTGTGACACATTTGAAGAGTTGTTGCCAGGGAGACTTTGAGGAATTATTTTTGAAAACTCTTTAATGAGCTCCGACGGCATGCTATTGAAAAGATATGACAGTTGAATTGGTATCCCTGGTAAGACCAGGGAGATGAAAGGTTTGTTGCCTAAAAACCTTGGTGGTGGTGGAAACGGAGGGAATGTGAATTTATCCACTTCCCCTATTCGACGGCTTATAGGAAATATCCCTTCAGTCTACTCATTGATCCCTAAGTGTGATGCATCCACTCGAGGACAGGAAAACAAAACCACTGTGGAAGGACTTGTTAGCACTAGGGCATTATCCCCTATTATTTTTATTGAGCAGCAAGGAGCTTCTGTTAAAGAAAATCATGAACTCAGGAGTCTTGGGAGGCAGGAATAAGTGCATGTTGAAAGCGACATAATTTCTTTCTAAGGTTTCGACTCTTATATATGATTTGGAAATGAAAATATCAGCAATGTTCCCTCAATTAAAGATATGGGAAGTGTGGCCTGACTGAAGATCTTGTGGGACCCTCTTCTTGCGACCCTTCCTCGCATTCTACCTGTTTGATGTCTGACGTTAGGTTAGACTGATCTTTGAAAGATGTGGTTAGATCTAGGAAAGGTTCATTCAATGAGATGTTATAAGGGAGGATTGGTAGATCCATCAAACCCATGTAGCCTTCTAATAATAGCCCCAGTGTTACTTTTAGTGAGGATGTGCTTGAAGATGAGATCTATTACAAAAATCATGTGGTCATCTCTAGATTCAATACTTTTTTCCCATCCTTACATTCCTCCATGAGTGGATCTCAAAACATTGGCTTCCTATTCTTGAAGGCATGTTAGACATCTACCCTTGTGTAAGGGGAGATTTTATTCTTAGATTTACCCTAAAATATTTTAAGGACAACATAGTTGATAATATTTGGGCTTGTCAATATCACTATCTTCATACAAAGCCCTAGTTCCCCTCTTTTAATCCAACCATCGAATCATTTTCACAAAACCAGTTCGGATTAGATTTTTGCACCTACTGTTGTATTTTTGGGACCATTATTATATTATTTCCATTGGAAACACTCAGGGAAATATTTTAATTATCGTCTCCCTCACCATCGATTTTACCCAAAAAAGCTATGCCTAAATCCTGGTTGACATTGACACCTGAAAGAACATTCCTACCAACAACGAGCTTAAAGTTCAAAATAAAACCCAGACCCAACCTCTTTATTATGACATTTTCCCTTTCAGATGTAGAATATGTTTCATCTTAGGATATATTGTTGCTAATTACAGGATGGTCAAGCGTAAGAATTAGAGCACTACATGGTGGAAAATTGCCCTCCTTGATAATTTTTATCTACATGCTAATGTATATTTAGATTGAATTATTTATTTAGAAGACTTCGTTGACTCGGTTCCTGAAATTCCTTTTAGAGAACAGTCATTTAAAGGAAATGAAGAAAACACAAATTTTGAAATTCAAATAAATAAAGTTAATGAAACAAATGTCAGTGAAGTGACTAAGTAAAATTTTCTTCCTCTTTTTCCTTTAAACATCAGTACATATCAACCGATCGGGTTGAAAAATGGTGCATAGTAAGACTAAATATTTATCTAAGAAAACCATTCTCTACCTAGTTAGTTCTTTTCGCTTATAGGTGGCTACACCTGTTTTGATTCTTAGTTTTTTTTTTAAAGATTAATTGTCTTGGATTTAAGGCCTTCTTTGTTCCTGGGTAGGATCCAAGATATAAATCACATTTTTACACTTTACCTAAAAATATATACTAAACACTAAAAATGAAATACTAAGAAACTAAACTAGGATGATAATGATGATGAGAAATAATTAATCCAAATAAATTGAGAGAAGATAAAAGACATAAATATGGTTAGAATTTTAGATAAATAAATAGAAGCCCTCACTTTTAGTTTTACAAATGATGTCATTAGTTTTATTTAATTTGTCTGTTGTAATTGAAACTGTTACTAAAATTAAGACACACATCCAATCAAATGTGTGAGTGTTTCCTGGGACTCCTACATGGATATTAATAATAAGCAACATTTAGTGTGAGGAGGAATTTTGTCGGACACAATTTTTTCTCCATGTCATTTATCTTAGATGAAAAATATAATTTGCAATGAAATTTTTTTTAAGATATTTAAAAATATTCAATTTAATGATCCATGGACTACTTTCCTTTATAAGTTTAGAATGAAAAAAATATATCCTAGGGGATCCAAACTAATCTACAACTATGGAAGATGCAATCTAATTTAAACCTGGAAATAAAGATATCAAAAATGAATTTAATTTTCACAATCTAGGGACTAAATACTATTGTCCTAAAATATGTTGAGTTAATAAATTTGGGTTCTCAAAACGAAAAGATAAGAGTTGGTGATATTTGATAAAAAATTCAACATTCTTTATTACGTTGTACTTATTGTTATATTGTGTTAAAAATAATTTGTATGTCCATATATTATCTTTATGGAGTGTTATTAATATTAAATTTCATACGCCTTTATAATAAATATATGTGATTAGTTTCAATTTAATGAAAAAAATAACATTGAGATGGGTCTTAAAAGATGCATTTTTTCTTCATCTAAATTCATTTTTACTTTCAATTTTTAACCATCTCTAAACATAAGGCATATCAAAATTATTAAATTTGTTTCATTGAATAACATAAACATTGATATGTCTATTGTGAGTTTTAAACCCTTAAAAAAACATAATAACCTTAAACATGATATCATAATGTATAAATAATAAGCACAAACCCTTGGCAGTGAATCATTGAAAAAAAATAGTTGTTGAATATAGACAGAAGTGGGAGAAAAAAAATTTGAATGAAAGAATATCATTAATGATTGGTTTGAATGATAGTAGATGGACAGGAACTCTCAGTAGACTCTATGGTCTTGGATAAATCCCAAGGATAGGAAGAGGTCACATGCCTTCACCAGCTAAGAATGAAAAATTTGAGCCTGTGGTGGAGACCACGTGCGAAGAAAGGTTGGTTAGTAAAAGATTGGACAAATATTCTTTGGAGGGACTGGATCCTTCTAAAAAGAAGGTTTTCCTTTCTCTTAAAATCTCATAAACTCTCTTGGATAGAGCTAAGGAAAATATGGAAAGCACACTATTTTTGAAATGTTTGGGATCTCATCCCAACATTGATCTATTTCGAGGATGGGCCAAGAGAAGATGTTCATCAAATGGATCCATCGAGCTAATAACATATGCTAATGGTTTATTTCCTGATTTCTTTAGCTAGCAAATATCATCTTGCAAGAATCTTATCTAAAGGTCTGTGGTTTATAGGTAAGTCTCACGTGGTTATCCAGAAACAGGAAGTAACTTTCAACCCATTTCAAAAACCTATCTTTTAATATCCTATTTGGGTGATCCTCCAAGTGATTTCTTCTTTATTTCTAGGAACCAAAGGTCATTATAGGTATAGGCTAGAGTTTGGATTCACCTATTGCCCTAGATCATCTCACCAAAGAAAGGACCATGATAACTCACACTAGAATTTGTGTCAATATGAAACCAAAGGCTACTTTGCAATGTAATATCAAGTTGTTATCAAAATTTTAGTGCCCAATCCTCTTCGACACTATTTCATTTTGATGTTGATATTGTTGGATTGTTACTTGGACATTTGAGTATTATAATTTGATCAGTAGATGATGGACTATACATATATTTAGAATATTGGCACTATGTGGGTTACATTTTATTATGATGCACTAGATGGTGAAGATAGACAATTATATATGTTGATTTGTGATAGTTTGATTTTTATACTAACATGTCATAATTTAGATGTATAACATATGTTGGATATTTTGAATAGAATTATGATTTTTATGAATGCCAAAATAAAATTAATTGTATGATGGTAGATTATAGAATTGGTAATGTCGAATGATGATTATTGATATTACATGTATGTTTCCTCGATGTTGTTAATACGGCTGAAAAGCTAGAGAAGCATTTTGGTTTATGTTGTAGGACATTTTATCACATACATTGAGGAGTGGATAGGGGACCAACCATCAAATGATGTCGGGTGTTGAGCAACAAGGACCAAAATTTGACAACTTATGTAATGTTATAGTGTGGTGTTTTTGCATGCCTAGTTAGGAGGTTTTCCATGGGGATGATCTCACATATGTGGCTATGGGGTGATATGTTTCCCTTTTCTTTTAATTTTTATATGTGCTTTATTTTTGTTCTATGCATTTAATTTTTGGAAATAGTTTTCACTATATTAATATTTATAATTGTGTCTTGATTAATCTAAACCTTATTATTTGGTTAACAGAACTAGAGATGTGAAAAATAGGTAATTATGAGGTTAGTTGGTCCTTATTGTAAGAAATATTTATGTTAGTTTGTTTGTTTTTTACTCCACCCCAACTTCAAAATTCGGATGTTGACTTGTGGTGCCTTTTTAGAGGCTCGTGGGACAAGCTAAACTTGTCCCATGCCTCTTAAATTTACCCAACAACACTATCTATGGGTTGGAGTGTTTATTTTTGACTTATTTATCCTTTTAAAGGTGTAAAATGGTGAGAATAATTGCAACTTTGTCTTGTCACAATTAATTTTGTCCTTAGAAGGCATGGTGTGAAAGTTTATGTGCCATGTGGGTTATCATAGTTTTTACATACTCATTTATTATCTTGGGCAATGGTGTGTTGAGTTGAGTGTGGTAATGAAGGAATGATGAACTAGGATCCTACATGGATCCACCTCATCATCCTCACATTCCATTTCTATTTATTGGGGGATTTTTATGGAATGGGGGTTACTTGTTAGTTTCTTCCTTTGTCATTTTTTAAATTTAGAGCTTGTTGGAGTGATTTTGTGAATTGGTTTGGCTTGGACGTGTGAAATACTTGTGAATTTTTCTTTGAGCTTGGTGGAGAGGTAGTCTCTCCAACCTTTTTTGTTTTGTTATTATGCTTGTGGATATGAAATGTTGTGCTTGTTAAATTTGTTTAAGTTTTATGGATGTTCTTGTGTGTGGTTGGGTAGTAAGCCTTCAGTTGGGTGTGGGAGAAAGACCTATGGGAAAATTGTGGAGGGAAAAGGGAGTTTATGAGGCATGCATTTGGTGGGAGTGTGATTGGGAGTTTCACCTATGTGGGTAGTGAAAAGGAAATCATGGTCATTTTGTTGCATACCTTTCAAGGGAGAAATAAGGCTATCGTGTTGTTTGTTTTTTGCAATTAGAGGCTTAGGGTGAAACTCCCACATCACTTGGGAGGCATAAGGAGGTTGTTTCCTATAGTCCTTGCTCCATTTGGCTTCATTTCAAACCTTTGTGTTGTTGAGAAATAATAAAATTGTTGAATATGTCATTTTGGTTGGGTTGAATGTCTTGAATGTATGTTTTTTGTGGAAGCCATATTTGTTGAAAGTTGTCAAAAGTTGCTCATGATCCCTCATGGTTCCTTGGTTGGGACTTTGGGGCCATTAAGGGTATGGCTTCTCCTCTTAATGGATTAAAGGTTGGGCGGAGATAATTGCCTATTCCCCCCTTCCTTTGTTTTTTGATCCTACTTTATTAAAGATTGAAGAATGCTAGATTGAAGTTCAACTTTGGAGGAGACATGCAAGAAGACTTGTACTTGACCTTGTTTAGAACCTCCTTGTTGTATTTATCGTATTGTTATACCCACCTTGAGTTGTTGTTTGTAATATTTTAAACTTGAAATAAAGATGTAATATTTCATTTCTTCCATGATTGAAATGAGTTAGTGAATGTAGAAAAATCCTTTGGTTGTTTACCTAATTGAAAGGAATTAGTCTTAGTGAAAGAATATTAATTGAAGCCTCACATTGTAAATGAATGATTTGGGAGATTGGTAGTTTCCATAGTTGTGTTGAAATGCTATAATAAAAGGAAAATTTAAGTTGTTTATTTTCCTTGAAATGAAATTCTTCTAAAATTTTTAAGCATCCATAGTTGTAATATTTATATACACATATATTTAGGAAAAAGAATTAAGATGTTTTGAAAAGGAATATGTCAAAGTTTAGTTGTTTTAATTGGTGAAATAGAATACCTGTTCTTTTTTTCCTTTTGTTTATTTTTAAAGAAAGGAGTATTGGAGTAATTAATTATAAATGCATTCTAGTCTTGTTGATGGAAAACTTTTCCCTCACAAAACTTATTACATTAAACAAGAGAGTGCTACTGAAATATTCCCCAAGTTCACTTTTATCTAATTTGGTAGAGACCCTATTATTCTTTCAAATATTAGTTTTAATAGAACAAAAAATAATAATGTATATCCACACTTTTACTTAAAGTATAACTATGATCGATTTAAGTATATGAGAATGTCTTTACAAATATCCTTTATAAATAATAAACTAAATATAGTTTTATTTTTAAAAAAAAGAATTTTAAATAAATTCAATTATTTTAATATTGTTAATATATTAATATAAATAGCCGATGGGGTGGGAGTGGTGCGGTCAACTCACATGGTTGTGTGCTTGCCCACCCGGTTTCAAATCCCCCCGAGGCACGATCCTCCTCGGAGGTGGTTTCACCGCTAGAGGCGACATCTCTGCTCATGCTGACACTGGTGTTTACTCCTCACTGCTGACGCTAGTGGCTGCTCCTCTCGTTGTCGAAGCTGGTGGCTCCTTCTCCTCTCGCTACTGACGCTGGTGGCTGCTCTGCTTATGGTTGCTGCTCCTCTCGCTGCGGTCGTGAGTGCTCCTCTTGCTGCTGACACTTGTGGCTGCTCCGTTTGCTGCTGATACTTGTGGCTACTCCTCTCGCTGCTGACATTGGTAGTTGTTCTATGTTGCCCCAATCGTTGCGGTCATAGTCGATGCTCACTACATCTTCACTTCAGTTTCATGGTTGCTTCAATTGGGTTCCTAAAAAGTGGTCCCCTTCATTGTAACTAGGTTGTGGATCCTCTAAAAAAAATCCTCAAGTGTACAAGGATGTGGTTCCTTTCAAACAACCTCAATTTACCCTCAATCCAAAAAATATATATTAATATAAATACAGATTAATAATAATAATATATATATATATATATATATATATATATAAGTGTTATTATTAATAAAAACATAATATAATGTTTTCACTTTCTTTTGTGTATAGGATAAGTGGCTTTGCCACATTGGTTTGAATGTGAAATGGGGTGGGGAGAGGTCAGTGATCCCTCCCCCTACTTTATTTATTGTATAGTGTGGTGGGTGGAGGCCGAGCCCCACCGAACTTCGGAAAACTAAACTAAACTTACCACTGTTAGTTCCCACTATAATTTTGTAAATCCATGGCCTCTTTTGATATTAAAAGAAATCCCATATTTTTAATTAACTATAAAAATATTCATACACACACACACACACACACACACACACACACACACACACACACACAATCATGAGTAGATAAATATACAAATAAGATGCATATATATAGGTATATACTTATATACTTGAATATTTTACAAAAAGACATCATTTTTTATAAATATCTACAAACCGGTAAAATAGACAAATGCCCTAAAAGGGAAAATACGTTAAAATGAATTTACAACAAATAAGGAAAATTCTAGTTTTATTAGGAAAATGCCATATACCCAAATGAGTATTCTCATTGAATCAAATTTACAAAAACTGATGGAATGTTCAACCAAACCCTAGAATAGTGTAGAATAGAAAAAAAAGGAAAAAAAAAAGAAATAAGCTTGGATTTGTGTGTAACTAGCCCCAAGCTCTATTATTGTCTTCCATGGCTTCTTTCCCTTCCTCCTTCCCTAAACCTGCAAAAAAAAATGAAGAAATGAGTAAAATGAATTAATAAAAGACTCCATAGAGATGATTAGGGTTGTTTTCAAATTTCTTGATCCAATGGCCTAGATTGGTTTCATCCAGTGGTAAAGATTCTTCCCTACAAATGTTAGGTGTGAGTTAGGTGAGATCATCATTTGAACATGTGGATCAATTTTTAATGGGGCCACTTAAGTGGTGTTGAAGTTAGCTCAAATTTTGTATTTTAGTTGATTTATTTTTGTAACTTTTTTAAAACAAAGGCCATGACCTTGTGATAATTAAGTAAGTCGATTCCCTTAGTATTTTAGAAAATATTTATTATTGAGAATTAAGTTTAATAGTATTGTTTTTATGGAAAGGAAAATTAGACCTAGACCTTTTTATAGTATATTATTAAATGACTTTAAGAACCTCATTATTAAATTAATTAAGGATTATAGGAATGAAATATTTAAACCTAAATGAAGATTAAATATTATTATTTAATTAGTTTTGAAACAATTGTTATTAACTTCATGAATAACATAAGCTTTACAACCAACTTTATAAAAAAATATATTCCATAATTTTTCTATTTCAACCTCCTTTTTGTCTTGGGTTTTGTGGGGTAAAATTGTGGGCTTTACACTTGGTATCAGAGCTATGGGTTCAACGCTTGAACCCTGGGAAGAATAGAAAACATGAAACATAAACAAATAAACATAGCACAACTCTAAACATAGAAGACACAAAATTGTATGATATTTTTCTAAGCGTAGAAAACTTAGAAAACTGAAACAAATACTTTGATGATGATAAAATAACTCCCATATTAGTATATGCATGAGGCACATACTAGAAAAGGGGTTGCTACACATGGACCTACACCTACCACCCCTAGATTAGGTTTTAGCATGTATTTGGCCTCAGATATTATAGACACTACAGAATTATAATTCCATTATATGTGGATGATCTTTAGGAGGGCGACCTACAAGGTAAGATAGAGAGCCATCAGGGGAGGCCCATGTGCCTTCATGTCATAGTATGGAGGATAGAGCAGATAAATATCACGTGGAGTCAGTTAAGCATGAGTCACCTCCTAAGGAGCACATAGAAATGGCAACAAGGCACAAAGATAGGTCTAGGGGCATTAGGCTAAGATATGATCATGTAGAGGCACCTAAGGGTCGACATTCGACAAAAATTTATAACATTAGAGATATACTAAAGTTACACTCGACTCATTTTTCTGGAGACACAAGGGGATTTCAGGTGGAGGCATGATTGGTTAGCTTGAGTGTATGCTTCAAGCTATGCCCTTGTTCAAGCAACATGAAATCTCATGTTATCATCCAACTTCTGAGAGATGGAACTATATTTTGTTAGAGGAAAGAGGAGTATAAGATCCACATGGATTCAAAGACAGTCATTAGGGAACTCTTTGACGAGTGTTTATAGAGTAGATACATATCCATGAGATTCATCCAGTAGCACAACAATGAGTTTCACGATCTGGGAAAGGATTCCATGACAGTGGCAGAGTACAAGGGAAAGTTTTTAGACCTACTTCAGTATGTGGATTACATGAAAGATGAATAGGATAGAGTTCACAGGTTCATCAGGGTACTAAACTTAGACTTGGGTGGGGGCAGTGTGCATTCATTGCTCACAAACACTTTTAGAGGCTATGGAGAAAGCATATATTGTAGAGGAAACCACGAGGAAGACTCAATGGGCTCGTGACAAAGTTAAGAACTTCATACAAGATTTACAAGATAGTAGATCAAGGGGGTCAACTCCTCCTCGCAGTGGACATACTTTAGGATAGTCTTCCTTCCAACCTCCTCCACATCCTCAGCATTAGACTGGACCGCTATTTCAACCTATACAGCGCCATGATGCTCAGAGAGGGTGTTGTATGGGACCTCTAACTAGGGGTCCCAATAGGACATAGGCTCCACCTAGATCATTTTTGGTAGGACTACGTCCACCGCAAAACCCACAAAGATCTATGACAGGTTTATCAGGTTCTTCATCACATACTTCTAGGCCACCTAGAGGATTATATTCTTAGTGGAGAGGACTAGGTACTTGCTATGGATGTAGTGTACATGGACATAATTAGAGATATTTCCCTCAAAGCCCTACTAATCAGGGTAAGGAACCTATTTCTTAGCCTCCAGTTGGTGAAATGGCTAGGAGATATAAGACTTACGTAGCGGTTGAGAACCACTACGCAGATAAGCAAGGCATGGTTATAGAGACCACAAGTAGCATTCGTGGTATTTCTATCCCTATTTTATTTGACTCAGGCTCATTAGATTCTTTCATTTCTCGATCTTTATTAGAGCATGGCAGACTGGCGGTAGTTAGAAAGGGCCTTAGTTGGGATGTCGAGATGGCTTCTAGAGCCAAGATCTCAGTTAACTCCTTAGTCAAGGAGTGAGTAGTGCACCTAAGACCCTTTACCAAAACTTTGGACTAACGTATCCTTCCCTCGGGTTCATATGGAGTTATCTTGGGTATGGATTGGTTTTCTGCACACAGAATTAGATTTGATTTTCAAAATAAGATTATATCTTGTCTAGATGATTTGGGTATGGATTCAGTGATTATTGAAGTCAGGAGACCTGTATCTATTCATAGTATTTTCACTATGTAGCTGAAGCAGTATGCATAGTGGGGTTATTAGTTATATGTTATTATAGTTAATGATAGGTTAGAGGATGGGACTATTGGACCTTCAATTGATGGTCACCACATTTTGTAAGAGTTTTCTGATGTTTTTCTTAGTGAGATGCCATGGATGCCTCAGCCACGTGAGATATATTTTCACATTGATTTGGTTCCAGGAGTGGAACCTATTTCACTCACTCCTTATAAGATGACCGCACCTGAGCTATGTGAGCTCAATTTTTAGCTAAAGGTCCTTAACGAGAAAGGCCCAATCCATCTTATTTTATCCCCTTGGGGTGCATCGATGATTTTTTTTTGAATATGGATGGATCCTTGCGATTTTGTGTAGACTAACATCAACTAAACAAAGTAATGATCAAGAATTGTTACACCTTTTGTCACCTCGATGATTTATTTGATCAGATTAAGGGGGCCACTATGTTTTCTAAGATTGATCTTAACTTAGGATACCATCAATTGAGGATTATACAAGTAGATATTCATAGGACAACTTTCTGTATGAGATATGGCCACTATGAGTTCACAGTTGTGCCATTTGGACTTATGAATTCCCCTATAGTGCTCTTGAGTTTGATGAATGGGGTTTTTATGAATTTTATAGATTGCTTTGTCCTCATATTCCTTGATGAAATTTTGATCTTCTCTCGTACATGTGAGGAGCACAATGAACATGTTCGTTAGGTTCTACAGTTTCTTCATGAGCAATAAATTTACAGGAACTTGACAGTGTCTTCATGAGCAACAAATTTATGGGAACCTAGATAAGTGTTCATTCTTTCAGTCAGAGGCGTAGTATTTGGGACAAATTATTTCTAGGGAAGGTATCGCATTTGATCCTTCTAAGATTAGAACCATTATGGATTGGCCAACACCCACTAGTGTGACCAGGGTACGTAGTTTCATGGGCTTGGCATGGTAATACAAGAGATTTCTTTAGGAAATTTTTTAGTTTATGCACCAAATCACTTCCGTTCAGATAGATATGAGCCTGCCTTTAGGATGCAAAAGGAATTCCTTACGAAAACACCCATTCTTTTAGTTTCATATCCTTAGGGAGATTTTTTGTATCCACCAATGCTTATTTTTCAGGATTAGGTGGTGTATTGATGCAAGAGATTCGTGTTGTAGCATTTGAGTATTGCATACTGAATGATTACAAGCTCAATTATCTGACTCATGAACTTGACCTTGCAATAGTTTTGCATGCTTTGGTTTGATGGAGACATTTCCTTCTTGGCAGGAGATTCATTCTCAAGACAAATCATTTGAGTCTTCATCACCTCTTCACGCAGCCAAATCTCAATGCTCGTAGGTAGCGTTGAATGGATTTTTTTTATGAGTACGAAATGGAGATAGAGCATGTTAAGGGTAAGGATAATGTTTTTTAAGATGCTATGAGTAGAAGGAGACATTTGGTTATGGATAATTCAGTGGGTACAAATTTGTGGAGTAGTATTTTGCAACATCTTCCACATGACAGCTTCTACCTTACAACCAGATAAAATATTAAGTCTCAAATACCCCTTGGGAGGAAGTTTGATGGATTTTCATTAGAGACAGATGGTCTTCTCAGACTCAAATTATGGATCATTTTACCTAGAGACGGATGATTAAGACAAGATATCTTGGAAGAGGCTCATCGTGCAACTCATTCAGCCCATCCAGGGGTGAACAAGATGTATGCTACCTTGAGATAGCTATTCCATTGGAGAGGTCTATGGAGAGATGTAGCTCATTTTTTGTCACCTTATTCTGAGTGTCAAAGGGTGAAGGCTAATCATTAGCATCCAGCTGGCCTTCTCTATCCACATGCCTTACCAGATTAGAAATGGTACACCCATTTCATTGGATTTATTTATAAGAATACGAATGTTGAGATACCATCACGATGCCATCATGGTCAAAGTGGATACACTTGTGAAAGTGACCTATTTTTCTCTGGTGAAGACCACCTATACAGCTAGTGCATTGGTGTGAGTATACTATGGTGAGATTGTTAGATTACACAGGAGACTGCAAAATATTATTTGTGACTACTTTTCCCTTTATACAGCTCTCATTTCTTGACTACCATGAAACATTCCCTCAAGACACGTATTAACTTTAGTATATCTTATCATCCACAAATATATGGATAGACAGAGTGGGTAAATCATATCTTGGAGGACATGTTGTGGATGTATGTCATGGAACAATCAGTCTCAGGTGGGAGGAGTACTTGTATTTAGCAGAGTATGCATACGAAAACAATTTTCAGAGTTCGATTCGTATGGTTCAATTTCAAGTATTGTATGGCAGGGAATGTAGGAAACCACTAAGTTTTCATAGATTAAAAGATAGGGTATGTCTTGGGCTGGAAATATGATAGGATATAGAGTAGAAGGCTATCATGATTTGACAGAGGTTATAGGGAGGTTCACGATAGATAGAAGAAATATGTATATCAGAGGAGGAAAGATCGTATTTTTGAGGTGGGCATGAAGGTGTTTCTTCATGTCATGCCTCATAATATTCCTATCCATTATGTAAAAGGCTCTAAGTTATCTCCTATATTTGTGGGTACCTTCAAGATATTTGAGCCTATCGGTCCTTTGACCTACCGTATAGCATTTTCACCCAGCTCATCTCACGTGCATAATTTATTTCATTTTTCTTTACTTAGGAGATACATTCCATATCCCTCTTTTTTTTGTATTAGAATGCATTGCATGTGCAGGAGAATGGGAAGGTGTCACTAGAGCTTGTGTGCATAGAGCACAGGACCCTGTGTCTTCGAGAATGCAAGATTTACCAGGTGCGGGTTCAGTGGGATAGGTACAATGAGACTGTACCTACATGGGAGGATATCACTTTATTTCAAGTACAATTTCCTCATCTATTCTAGTTAGTTCTAGGAGGAGGTTGAGTCTAAGGGAAGGGGGATGTACTTTCCAATCGTCTATGACACTATTTCGTTTTAATGTTGATAGTGTTGGATTGTTGCTTGGACATTTGAGTATTATATTTTGATCAATAGATGATGGAATATATAGATATTTAGAAAATTTGAATTATGTGGGTTACATTTTATTATGATGCACTAAATGGTGATGATAGACAATTATATATGTTGATTTGTGATAACTTGATTTGTATACTAACATGACATAGTTTGGAAGGATAACATATGTTGGATGTTTTTGAATAGAATTATGATTTTTGATGAATGCCAAAATATGATTAATTTTATGATGCTAGATTGCTAGAGTTGTTAATGTTGAATGATTATTTATTTTATATGTATATTGTCTCGATGTCGTTAATACGGCTGAAAGGCCAGAGAGGTATTTTGGTTTGTGTTGTAGGACATAATTTATCACATTCATCGGAGAGGGGATAGGGGACCAACACACGGAAGGATGTCGGGTGTTGAGAAAAGTGGCCAAAATTTGACAAACTTGTGTAATGTTATGAGTTTGTTGTTGTTGCATTGCCTAGTTGGGAGGTTTCCCATGGGCGGTGACCTCACATGTGTGGTCATGGGGTGAAATGTTTCCCTTTTCTTTTAGCTTTTGTATGCGATTTATTTATGTTTTATGCATTTAATTTTTTTGGTAATGGATGTCACTTTATTATCATTTAAAATTGTGTCTTAATTAAGATAATCCTTCTTATTTGGTTAACTAGAATAGAGATGTGACAAATATATAATTATGAGGTTATGATGGTCCTTGTTGTAAGTGATATTTATGATGGTTTATGTGTGTATTTACTCCACCCCAACTTAAAAATTAGCATTTTGACTTTGGAGGAGCATTTTTGGAGGCTTTTGGGACAAGCTGATGCTTATCCCATGCATCTTAAATTTACCAAACAACCCTACCTATGGGTTGGGGAGTTTAATTTTGGACTTATTTATCTCTTTTTGGAGTGTAAAATAATGAAAATAATTGCACCTTCTTCTTGTCACCATAAATTTTTACTTTAGAAGGCATGGTGTGCAAGTTTGTGTGCCATTTGAGTTGTCATAGTTCTTACATGCTCATTTACTATCTTAGGCATGGTGTGTTGACTTGAGTGTCGAAATAGAGCCGCATCCACCTCATCATCCTCACATTCAATTTCTATTTATTGATGGATTTTGATGGAATGGGAGTTACTTGTTCTTTTCTTCCTTTTTCATTTTTGAAATTTGGAGCTTGTTGGAGTGCTTGTTGAAGAATTTTGAATTTTTCTTGGATCTTGATGGAGAGGTAGGCTCTCCACCTTTTTTGCTTTTTATTATGCTTGTTGATATGAAATGTTGTGCTTGTTAAATTCTTTCAAGTTTTTTTAATGTGCTTGTGTGGGGTTGGGTAGTAGACCTTAATTTGGGTGTGGGAGAAGGACTTATGGGACCATTGGGGAGGGAAAAGGTAGTTTGTGAGGAATGTATTTGGTGGGAGTGTGATTGGGAGTTTCACCTATGGGGATTGAAAATGAAATGACGGTAATTTTTTTGCATACTTTTAATCAAGAGATAAGGGTATTATGTTGTTCGTTTTGTGTACTTGGAGGCTTAGGGTGAAACTGCCACTTTACTTGGGAGGTATAAGAAGGTGGTTTCCCATATTGCTTGCTCCATTTAGTTTCATTTCAAACCTTTGTGTTGTTGAGAAGTTGTAAACTTGTTGAATATGTCATTTTGGTTGGGTTGAATGTCTTGAATATATGTTGTTTGTCGAAGCCATTTTTGTTTAATGTTGTAAAAATTTGCACATTATCCCTCATGGTTCCTTATTTGGGACTCAGGGGCCATTAAGGGGATGGATTCTCCTGCTAAGGGATTAAATGTTGGGTGGAGATCATTGTCTATTCCCACTTCCTTAATTTTGTGATCTTGGTTTGGTAAGATTAACAAATGTTAGATTGAATTTCAAGTTGGGAGGAGACGTGCAAGAAAACTTGTACTTGACCTTGTTGAGAACTTCCATTTTGTATTGATCATATTTTTGTACACACCTTGAGTGGTAGTTTATAATATTTTATACTAGAAAGAAAGATGTAATATTTCGTTTATTTCATGCTTGAAATGAGTTAGTGAATGTAGAAATATCCTTTGGTTGTTTACCTTATTGAAAGGAATTAGTCTTAGTGAAAGAATAGTAATTTAATCCTTGCATTGTAAAGGAATGATTTGGGAGATTGTTAGTTTCCATAGTTGTGTTTAAATGCTGTAATGAAGGAAAAACTTAAGTTGTTTATTTCCCTTGAAATGAAATTCTTCTACAAGTTGTAAGCATCCATAGATGCAATATTTATATAAATGTATATTTGGGAAAAAGAATCAAGATCTTTTGAAAAGGAATGTGTTGGGGTCTTATTGTTTTAGTTGGCAAAATGGAATACTTATTCTTTTTTTTTGAAAGAAAGGCATATTGGAGTGATTAATTATACATGCATTCTAGTCTTATTGACGGAAAACTTTTCCCTCACAAAACCTATTAGATTAAATAAGAAATTTCTACAAAAAACTTCTCCAAGTTTAATTTTACGTAATTTTTTTGAGACCCTATTATTGTTTCAAATATTTGTTTTAATGGAACAAACAAAAATAATGTATATCCTCTCTTCTACTTAAAATACAAATATGATTGCGTTAAGTATAGGGGAATATTTTTACAAATTTCCTTTATAAATAATAAACTAAATGTAGTTTTCTTTATAAAAAAAAGAATTTTAAATAAATTCGATTATTTTAATATTCTTAATATATAACTAAAATTTAAGAATAATAATCAAATTTAAATGTTAATATATATAGATATATATTATTAATAAGTATTATTATTAATAAATATTTATAATAAATAAAACTTATATAAAAAAACATAATATAAATTTTTCTCTTTGTTTTGCATATAGTGTAAAAGGATATGCCGCATTGGTTTGAATGTGAAATGGGGTGGGGAGGGGTCACCAAGCCCACCCCACATCGATACTGCCCACTATAATTTTATAAATCCATGGCTACTTTTCGTATTAATAATAATCTCTCTCTCTCTCTCTCTCTCTCTCTCTCTCACACACACACACACACACACATATACATGTACATATCTGTGTGTGTGTGTGTGTGTGTGCATACACACACACACACACACACACACACACACACATATGTATATATGTATGTATATGTATGTATATGTATATACATATATATATGTATACATGTACATGTATACATACATACATATATATATACACACACACATATACATACATATACACATACATATACATATATATATGCATATACATATAGATATATATATATATATATATAGATATATGTATATATATATGTATATATATATATATATATATGTATATACATATATATGTATGTATATGTATATATATATACATATACATATATATGTGTATATATATATACATATATATGTGTGTGTGTGTGTATATATATATATTATATGTATGTATGTATGTATATATCTACAAAGGGGTAAAATACCCAAATGCCTAAGAAGGGAAAATATGTTAAAATGAATTTAAAATAAATAAGAAAAATTCTATTTTAATTGGACAAATTCCATATACCCAAATGGGTATTCTCATTAAATGAATTTTACAACAAATGATGGAATGTTCAACCAAACCCTAGCATAGTGTAGAATATAAAAATGAGGGGGGGGGGAAATGAAATAAGCTTGGAGTTGTCTGTATCCATCCCAAATCTATATCTTCCTCTTCCATGGCTTCCTTCTCTTCCTTGTTCCCTAAACCTACAAGCGAAAAATGAAATGAATGAATAAAAGACTCCATAGAGATAATTAGGGTTGTTTTGGAATTTTTGGATCCAATGGCCTAGATTGGTTTAATCCAATGGCCAAGATTCTTCCCTACAAATGTTAGGTGGGATTTAGGTGAGATAATCATTTGAAAAAATGGGTCAAGTTTGAATGGAGCCACTTAAGTGGTGTTGCAGTTAACTCAAATTTTATATTTCAGTAGATTTATTTTAATAATGTTTAAAAAAATAAAGAGGCCATAACCTTGTGATAATTAAGTAAATCCATTCCCTTAGTATTTTAGAAAAAAATTATTATTGATAATTAAGTTTAATAGTATTGTTTTTATGGAACGAAAAATTAGCGTAGACCTTTTTATAGTAAATTATTAAATTACTTTAGGAACCACATTATTAAATTACTTAAGGATTATAGGAATGAAATTTTTAAACCTAACTGAAGATTAAATAGTATTATTTAATTAGTTTTGAAATGATCATTATTAACCAAGAAATAACCTAAGCTTTACAATGGACTTTATTAAAAAAAATATTCCATAATTTCTCTATTTTAACCTGTGCTTTGTCTTGGGTTTCATGGGGTAAAATTATGGGCGTTACAAAAAATTTGTTATTGGGTGCAAAGTTTTGAGTATGAGCTGTTTCTTTTTTTCATGTAGCAAATGCAATACTATAGGGAATGATTTTAGAGGATTCCTCTTATAAAAATAAAAATAAAGAATTGCAATCCTCCCACATTGGCTAATAACAAAGACAATCTAGAATTGAGGCATTTTAAGAAAAATGGAAAAAAAATTTAGCTCTAGCAAGAAGGTACAGGAAGAAGCACTGGTGGAAATTAAAATTCTAACAATAAAGGTAAATTGTTCCCATGAAGAAGATTTGAGAAGAAAGGAAGAAAAGGAAAAACTAGAGACTAACAAACAAAAGGATAAGGTTTTCTCATCTCTAGATCCAAAAAACTTTGAAACTGAGTTTATCTATAAATCTGAAGGAAACTATACCTTGAAGGTGTCACTTGGAAATTCATTGGAGAAGGTTTCATCAATAGGAAAAATTTCATTCAGACATAGGCAGGATTATATCATCATAACCTAAAATGCTTTTTGTATCTTAATGGGAGGAGTGGTGCAGGACACACTAGATGCTATGTATTCATCAGCAACACCGGTCAATAGGACCAAACCAACCAAATAGAGAAACTATAGAGTAGATGTTGGAAAAGAGTCAACTTCCAAGGGAAGGAAAACCAATAAATAGAAGAGGAAAACCTTTTCAAAGAAAGAAATAAACAATGGGTTATAGAAGGCCTTTTGGGTTCTCCCATGTAAATAGAAACAAATGATTTTTCTATCTTGGAACAGAAGAGGATTGAAAAACACCAGTAAGCATAGATTATTGAACGATCTAAGAAAAAAATATAAGCCTGATATGATGACGTTACAAGAAAACAAAATGAGTCTTAATATATTGAAAAAGGTTAGTAGGACTGTTTGGAAGGATCGACATTGGGAAGGAGTAAACTCTGTGGGTGCCTTAGGAGATATTATTACTCTTTTGAATCTAAAGGTGGTGAAAGGTGATTTTCCTATTTCATAGGCTAGTCATGTGGACATTAGTTTCACTTAATATATTACAAAAAGACTTGTATTATCTCCAACATTTATGCCCTGAACACAGTTGGAGGCAGGAGGGGATTTATCGGCCTAAATTTTACGTTTTAGGAAATTGTTTTAAAGACTCTGACTAGATTATTGGGGAATATTTCAATACTACCCTCCCCTTATTGAAAAAGCATATGTTCTATCTCTTGTACTGACAGTATGGATGATCTATATAATTTTCTAATGAAGAATGATATGTTCGATTTCAAGTTCAAAGGGTCTAAATTTGCATGGGCCAATAGAATAACATGGCATGGCCATATCCAAATTAGAATAGACAGGTTTCTAGTGAGTCATTTATCTACGATTAACCAACTCTATTCTTTAACTTATCTTCCCAGAATATGGTCGGATCATAATATAATTTTCCTTAACTTGGGTTATGGCTATCCCCAAAAACGTTAGGCCCTTCAAATTTTAAAATATGTGGCTCCAACATCTGGATATTAACAATAGAAATCAAGAATGGTGATAAGTTCCACTTCATGTGGTTTTGATGTTTATATTAAGTTTCAAGCTGAAGGATATCAAAAATAGCCTTAAAATCTAGAACAAGGAGACCTTTGGGAATAGTTTCTATGAAATAAGATGAATTGTGGAGGATTTGTGAATTATAGAGGAACTGATGGAGTTGGATGGCATCAATCCTTCCCTCAAGAGTCATGAACATAATTTTCTCATAGAATACCATGATATCCTTTCCAAAGAGTAGGCATATTGGAAATGAAAATCCACAATAAAATGGTTAAAGGAGGGAGATGAAAATACAAAGTTTTTTGACTTCACTGCTACCAGCTCAAGATCAAGGAAATCAGAAGATCTGATGTAAAATTAACTGCTGGTAAAAGATAAATCAATGATACTAATAATAATTATTTCAAGGATCTTTTTATCCCATGACAAGAACCGCAAATGGCTATTTTTCTTCCAGAACACAATATCCAAGTAGGAAAATAGAGAGATTTTTCTAATTCCCGGGGAAGAAGAGATCATATTTATTTTCTTCACTATGGAAGGTGATAAATCTCCTCGTCTTGATGGTTTCCATGCATTTTTTTCCAACAATTTTTAGAAGTGACTAAGAAGGAGGTTGTTGAAATCATTTAAGATATATTTAGAAATGGACATCTCCTAAAATAGACCAAAAATACCTTTTTGGTCCTCATCCCCAAAATGATGGGAGCCGAGGATGTTAAATATTTTAGACCAATCAACCTTTGTAATATGTCCTAAGCGTTGATAACAAAAATGCTTTCTCTCAAGATCAGAAACGTGATTAGTAATTTCATTTCGCCCAATCAAGGATATTTTGTTCTTGGTAGAAAAATTATTGATAACATTTTTTTTTATCCAAGAGGTCATTCACTCTATTGAAAATTCTAGTAGATCTGTCATGTTTGTCAAGTTAGATATGCACAAGGCCTATGATAGGGTCTGGTGGTCCTTTCTTTGGGCCATCATGGAAAAGGTTGGTTTTGTTGATTTATTTATTAACATGGCCATGGATTGTATATCCACTACTCATTTCTCGATTATTGTTAATGTAAATCTTGAAGGTTTCTTTCAGGTTGCGTGTGGGATGAGACAAGGAGATCCCCTTTCTCCCTTTCTTTATATTATAGTTGTTGAATCTTCAAGTAGAATTTCTAAACAAATTGTTTCTCTTAATCTTATCTAGGGTTTTAAAATTTCTAATGGCCTTCGGTGCATATGTCTTAACCAGTTTTTGGATGATAATTTTATAATGGGAAAATAATCTATACATGAAGCCTCTAATTTAAAAAAAATATTTGAATAAAGATAAGAGTGTTTCATGAACGCTTGTCAATTTCAACAAAAGTGTAGTGTTTTTCTTCAATATGAAGGATAAGTACCAAGTCATAATTTCTCGCATTCTTTAGTGCAGGATTAAGACTTCTTTGGAAACCTATATGGGTATGCATCTTGTTCATAAGATACCAGATCATTCTATCTAGAATAATTTGCTAGAGATATTCAACAGAATACATGTCACGTGGAAGGGAACCCTCCTTACTCAGGATGGAAAAAATTGATCTTCTCCAAATCTCTCTTCAAGGCATTCTAATTTATGTTATGTAACTCTTCAAATTTCTAGCTAAGATCTTAAATTCTCTTGAAAGGATTCGTAAAAAGGTTCCTTTGGTCAGGTGTGGAGGATAAGTTCAAATTCCTTCTTGTGGCTAGAGATAATGTTACTAGACCCAAATAATGTGGCGTCCTTGGTTAGAAGAATATACAATATATGAATGAAGATTTTGTTGCCAAATATGGTTGGAGAGTGACAAAAGAGGAGGGTATATAGAGGGATATCATCAAAAGGTAATACTTAAGGAATGTTGGCAGAATAAAGACTTTTTTATTGTAAGACACTCTCCCCTATGGATCCATCTTATTGAGATATTTTTTCTCTTCCAAGGAGATATTGAGTAGAGGTATGAACCAAAATATTGGAAACAGAAATAACATTCATTTCTGGTATAATTTTTGGCTACAAGAGAAACTGCTTGTTGAGAAAGATCCTTTGGGAACTGTATCACAATTATTTGGAGATATGGGTAAAGTGTGGGTCAAGGAATATTGGGAATTCTCCAATAAGAGATCCAACTGGGTTAATTTGGTTCCCCCCGTAATTTCATGGGTAAAGGCATCCTTTCAATGATCTTAAACTAAAATTAAGAAACTTCCACATTCCAAAATTTTAACATCAGGAGGATACAATCATTTGGAAAGGAAAGGAATCTCAAGAATATACAATAAAATCAACATATCTCCTTAACATCAAAGATTATTTTCAAAAGGAGTATTGGGGTAGAATTTGGGTGAAAGATATTTTTCCCAAGGTGAATATTTTCTATTGTGTGGTTGCTCAAAATAAAAATTCTCACTGTGGATAACTTGAGGAAACAGGGCTTGGGTATTCCCAAATAGGAGTGTTTTTTGTAGAAGGGAGGAGGAAAGTGTCAACCACCTTATTATATCATGTCCTTTATCACAAGTAGTTTTAACTGAGGTTATGGATCTGTTCAAAGTGTACCGGTTTTCAAACCAACACCATTGATGATTTTTTATTGCAATGGGAGTTCCTATTAAGATTTCTTATACTTTTGGTTGCTTGGAAGATGTTCCTCCCTCATTTTTTTGTGCCTATGGAAGGAAAGGAATACTCCTCTTCAAAAAATAGAAAAAAAAAACATCGAAAAGGACAGTGCTAGATTGATTTCCTCTACTAAAGAAAATACCAAAAATTTCAAAGGGAAGATAAAAAATGCATGTCCTAGGAGGGAAAGAGGAAGTTATCAAATAATTCACTTATAGCCCTGCCCCAGTTAATTTACCTTGATCAACCATAAAATGGTCTAAACTGGATGAGGAATAGTTTCAAACTAAACTTTGATGGTGTGTAAAAAGGTAATCCTGGTCTGGCTAGGGGAGGTGGTATCATCATAAATAATGAAGATCATTGAATCAATGCTTATACTAACACTCTACGTATTTAAAGTAATAATGTGGTTGAAGCTAGAGATTTTTTATAGGAGGTAAGTTTAGCTAAGGAAAATTGAATTTAAATTACTTTTATTGAGGGTGAATCTCTAGTCATTATTAATGATATCAATAAGAACCAATCTAACAATTGGACCTTAGGAAATATTATCTGTGATCTTAGGGAACAAATTCAAG
Source organism: Taxus chinensis (assembly GCA_019776745.2). Lineage (NCBI taxonomy): Eukaryota > Viridiplantae > Streptophyta > Pinopsida > Cupressales > Taxaceae > Taxus > Taxus chinensis. The sequence continues at coordinate 804,259,987 of CM034151.1, forward strand.
GTTTTGATTCCCTTCCTATCAACCATACCCCCCACCTGTGTAATAAATGTGCAAACATGTTTAATATTGTGGGGGTGCATTATCATGATTTCAAGGTCTTGATTAAAGGTGATGACATCCCCACGTCAATTAATGATATTATTTAATTTGAAATATCACAATAATTCCTCTATATCCCACACAAATGATTTTAGTTGGAATGAATATCATCGTTGTAAGATCGAGTGTGGGTATTTAATCTCTAAGAAAGGCCATTTTGATATTATCAATTTCAAGGCGCAACTAGTTTTTCTTGGGGATAACAGCACTGAAACCATGGGAGGTGACGTACTCAGGGTGGAAGCTTTCGAGAAACAGAAACAATGTCACTAATCCTTATTACCAAGATATATGGGATTGTTCCCTCACTCACCAAGGATTTTGGTATGGCCTAGAATGATATCAAGGTGGTTTTTTGGGGTATGGATATTGAGATATCTAAGTAGGCCATATCCCAAGTGGCTAAAATGGAGATGACAGAGCTCAAAATTTTCAAGGACAAGAACAAATGTGACCATGAAATTAACACTTTCTTCGTCGAAAAGGAAAAAAGTGCATTTTTCACTAATGGCATAGCTCATTCGTCGCTTACCATGGGTATGGAATGAGGCTTGCTTTCACATTATGAGCTATTTGTCCCTGGAACGAAAGTATCGCAAGATCTATACCCATCATATGTCTTTGTTTATCATGCTCAGGCACAAAATCATCATGAGCATTCATTTCTTTCTTTATATGTCTTTTTCAACCTCTGTAAGAGATTTTCAGGGGGGGAAGATGGATAACCCCATTCATGAAGGCATCATCCTCCTTCTGTTTCAAAATGGTAAACTAGTTTTTGCAAAACATGTGCCCCCTATTGACAAGGATGACAATATCACCCTGCTCGAATTTCTCACCAAGATGTGCAAGGGAAAGGATGCCCATGACAAAGCCGAGGAGTGGGGACAATTTGGAAATTAGGGATAATCAAGATGAAGGAATGTTGAAGGGTAAAGATGAAATGATTGTGGATGAGAACCCAAGTTATGAGGACTTGAAGAAAAAGGTTGCAGCATTAGGAGATTTTTGTTCAGGTTATGGAGGACCCAAACTCTGACATTAGGGAAGACAAACTAGAAAACATTGAGGCTACAAAGAAAATATGCATTTCTGAGAAGAAAATCAAGGGAAAATTTACTAAGCTAGAAAAACTTGTTTGTGACATGAGGGCTAGAATTGAAGCATCAGAAGAAGGACTAAAAAAAGAAAATAATATTACAATGCCAAAACCTCTGAGGAAAAGGACGTGGACGAGACTAAGAATAAATATAAGGTTGCAGGAAGAGGAGGGGGTAAACCTAGACAGAGATGGAGCATGAGAAAAACAAGGTGGATCTTACTACCGTGTCATGTAAACCTCCCAGAATCCAAAATAAAAATTAATGATTTTGTATCTGAGCATCAACTTCAGGAATAATTTTGGGGAATTTTCTTTGTTTCTTTTGGCTGTCATTTTTATTTTCTCTTCGGCTAGTTTTCTGGACCTTCTATCTTTCTATTTAAGACATTTTAACTCCCCTTGGTCTTATTTCTCCTTCTGCATCTTTTTTTGAGGTCAAACGATGTAATATTTTCATGTAAGGGCTCTGAGAGACAATACCTGTCTTTACCTTATCTAATAAAAAAATGATTGAAAAAAATTCAAAATCTAAATAACATGATGAATACACCATAAACAATAATTCTACCCCTTAATTATTCATAGAAAAACCTTAAAAATAGAAACACTAAATATTAAACATTAAATCATGGACCAAAACTCCTAAATTCAAAACATTAAATTCTTTTTGTAAATGTTAAGCGTATGTACTAAACCCCAGACCGTAAACATAAATCATAAATAGTAATGGATAACTATAAGTATCGATGAAACTTAAATCGCATTATACAACACAAACCCTAAATACTCAATAGAAACCTAAAATATAAAATAGATACATTCAATTGTAGACATAAACCATAATGTGTGACCCTAAACACTAAACCCTATAGACTCAGTAAAGATCCTAAACCTTGGAGACTAACCCTAAACACTAAATGTGAATGTAAAATATCAAAAATATATTTAGAATGGTGATAATTAAGTAATATTGTATGGAAATTAGACAAAAATTTAAAATATCTAGATAGATCGTTAATATTTTATGTGAATATGTGAACAGAAGATTGTGTTTAAGGTTGAGAGATTAAGGTGTACGGTATGGATCTTACATTTAGACTTTTTATTGAATGTTTGGAGTTCACAATATAGAATTATAGGGATTAACATGCATTTATTATTTTGGATCGATTGTCATCCTACATAACTCGATCATAACACTATATTTAATGACATGAAACATGGATTTATCATTTGACATCCTAAATTGCCATTAAAAAAACCTAAATTATAATGGTTTACATTCAATAACATGAATAAAGATATGACTTCATGAATTTTAAACTACATCATGAATGCTCTTCAAACACCCTAAATTTTGATAGGATTATTTAGGTAATAAAACAACTAATATTTTGATGTGACATTATAATCTTGGACAAAAAACATAGAAACACTAAACTCAATTGTTACATCATTTCCCCTTCCCCAACGCTTAACCCAAAATTTGAACCAAATGGCTTATACAATCATTCAAATATAAATAAAATGATGGCCACACCTTAAACATTAATACAACACCTTAATCACTCATAGAATGTATTTTACCACAAACTTTAAACTTTGAACATGAAATCGTGGACTGTAAATACTACATTTCGAACCCTTAACATGGACTGCAAACATTTATTATACAGACTAAACCCCAAATTCTAAACACTAATGGATAATTATGAATAATGTATTATACTTAAATTACATAATAAACCATAAAACCCCACGTACTACACATAAAAACCTAAATCATCAAATCTAAATTCTAAACAATAGAAACAAATAATGAATATTGTCCGTACTATCTAAATGTTATACGCTAAAAAAAAATACCTAACACTAAACCATAAATGTGGGATTAATATTACAATTTGTATATAGAGTTTAGGGTTTTTTATTCAGATGTTTACATGAAGTTTTTAAATATTTACATTAATGTTTGGTGTTTGAATTTACGGTTTGTTCTTAATATTTAGTGTGTATCCTTCAGCACAGAGTTTGATTTATTTGTTGTATTATGTATATTGTTATGTAGTTGCAGATTCACAGCACCCTAAATGGCCTCGAGTTGAATTGGGGGAATCCGATGTGATTAAAAAACATTGGACCATCTCTCAAGTTGTGGGACGTGTGTACTTGGGATGGACCTCTAGAGAAGTTTTGCGTTCCTACTTCCTAATCTACGTACCACAAGCTACTCTAGTGAAATTAGAACCTATCTAACCTAATCTAACCATTCCAAGGGAACAAGGAAAGAGAGAGAGTGAAAGAGAGCCTACACTAAGCGGTGATACACAAAAAAATGAAGTGGCTGATCACAGACCAAAACTACCTGAAGTGGAGAGGGTGGACAAGATGCACTATAGACCAGAGATAGATTTTACTTGGAAAACCACTTCAAAACCCATTAATCACAACAGCTCCCAGAACCTGTAATAAACATCAGAGTATGCACAATATACCCTGCAATAATGAGAGGTAAAAAGAGACAATAAAATGAGCCAAGGATGGATAAAATGCATCACAAAACAGATTTTATTACTCCAAAATTTACACAGTACATCATCAGCAGGCAAGGGGAAAGGAAATTCCATTACAGAGTCATGAAAGGAGGCTTACACTCCGCATTCTACCCTATGGAAGAAAGAGAGAGGGGCCAAGAGAGAAAACATGACCAACACCTTTGGAATATTCCCCTCAATTTACAATATAAAGAAGAATGAGAGAGAAAGAGAGAGGGAGAATTGAACTCTGTTCCAACCACCCCTGAGATATGCATTGAATTATGCCTACTCCAACAACTCTAGAAAGCATTGAAATCCACCTGTAGTAACGAAGAATCTTACTACAACACCCATACCTCCATCATTGTCCCTTACTGGACAAGAAATAGGCCCATTATTTCATCATGGTGGAACTTGAGAGACTTGATCATCCCCAAAATTAGTGGGCCGAAACATTTATGATGCAACTGAGAAGTCAGTGCCGAGATCTTTTCAAAATGTCCTCTCCAGCCCAAATATGAGTTTCTAGTTGAAAGATATGGATTTTTGAAGATCAGGGTCATGGGTGCGTAATATTTAAAATATTCTATCCATACAGGGTCCATGTGATAGCCTCACATGTCTTTAATATTCAGCTCATTCCTTTCACTCTTGAAATCATGTCGGACTGACATGTGCCCAATTTTCTGGGCTCCTTGGTTTCCTTTGTATTCTGCCTGAGTCCCTCATGTTGGCGGATACTGATAGCAGGAGACAATGAATTATTTATTCAATGTATTCAGTGTATTAAAAAAAATAGCATAGCCCCCAAATATAAAGGCTATGGGAGGAAGGAGGACAGTTATAACTGTCCATCAATAAACAATGTATTAAACTAAAATAATGCTAACATTCCCCCCCCTTAATACATTGCTCTTACAAATGTACCCCCTAAAAAAATCAAACTTCACTTTTCCGAGAGGTTTGGTGAGAATATCTCCAACCTAAAAATCAGTAGGGCAGTATTGGAGCTGAATTTGGTGGTTCAAGCCCTGTTCACGAATGTAGTGACATTCGACCTCAATATGCTTTGTTCATTCATGAAAAATAGGATTCTTCACAAGCTTCAACACACCTTGATTATCGCAGTGAATGATGGGAGGTTTCTCTTTAGGAATCCCTATATCTGTAAGAATGCGACGTAACCAAAGCACTTCATACATAGCTCCTCATGTGGCGTGGAATTCAGCCTTAGTTGATGAGAGAGCAACAACAATTTGCTTCTTGCTAGTCCATGAGATAGGTCCAAATCCAAGATGTAAAACATACCTTGAAGTGGATTTCCTTTCATCAATGGATCCTGCATAGTCTAAGTCTGTATATCCCTGTAAGAATAATTGAGTTTTTCTTCTGATACTCCAGACCAAATTCAACTCTACCTTGGACGTATCTCAACACATGCTTTGCTGCTATCCAATGACATTTCTTCCGCTTCTGCATAAATCTGGTGAGATATCTCACTACAAAGCAAAGATCTAGCCTGGTATAAGTCAAGTAAATGAGACTTCCCATAACCTACCTATAGTAAGTGCCATCTACCTGCGGTGAATCCTGGAATATAGATAATTGCAAACCTTTTTCCATAGGTGTGGACATTGGTTTACAATCTGACATTTCATACTTCTCCAAGAGAGTCTTGGCATATTTCATCTGGGAGAAGAATATATGATTCTTCTTCTGTCATATCTCTAAGCCAAGATAGTAGTGAAGTAGCCCTAAATCGGTCATGTTGAAGGATTTCTTCAGATCATTCTTTATATCATCCACTATATTGTCAGAACTTCCTATGATCACAAGATCATCTACGTAGTAAACCAGAATAACAATATTTGATCCTACCTTCTTGATATACAAATTTGTATCTGAGGTGCTACGAGTGAATCCATGCTGTAATAGGTGATCATTAATTTTTATATACCCTTCCCTAGGTGCTTGTTTGAGTCCATAAAGTGACTTTATCAGATGACATACCTTGTGTGGTTGATGCTCATCTATAAACCCTTCAGGTTGGGCCATATATACTTCTTCTTTGAGATCACCATTTAGAAAATCACTCTTGACATCCATCTGCTGAAGTTTCCACCCATTTTGTGCTACTAATGCACAAACAATCTGATGGTTTTTATCTTCGCTATGGGTGCAAAGGTCTGGTCATATTCAATTCCTTCTTGCTGATCATAACCCTTTGCAACAAGTTGGGCTTTGTGTTTGTCAATTGAACCATCTGCCTTATATTTTGTTTTGAAAATCCATTTACAGCCAATGGATTTCTTACCTGGAGGCAGATCGACAATTTCCAATGTCTGATTTTGAAGTAGGGAATCATATTCAGCATTCATAGCCTTTTTCCACTGTGGTTAGTCTAATGCCTCATGAACAGTGTCAGGTTCGGTGCTATCAACAACTGAATTCATGTTCTGACTCCGTAGAAGTACCTGGAAGTGAGTTCAGGTGTGCATCCCAAATAGTATTATGCACCCATTTCAGACATTGATGTTGTTACTGCTGATGTGAAGATGTGTTTTCCAGTGTGCCTAGATCAACGAATAAGTCTCCACTCATCTCTTCTTCTCTCTTAGAAGAATCATCTTGCCCATCATATGGATGTGTGAGCAATCTATGTGACGAGGTCGGTACTGGATTTCCATTGTGTGGTACGGAGTCAAATGATGACTCATCACACACCACATCTCGAATCTCATAGATTTTCTTCATCTCAGGGTCCATGAGACAGTATGCCTTTGAGGTAGTACTATACCCCAAGAAAAGACATGTGTTTTTAGATCGATCTTCTTCCTTTACTTATCTAGAACATGCATATATGCAGTACAACCAAAAACTCTCGAATGATAGATAGAAGGTTTACGACCATTCCATACCTCTTCTGGTGTCCTGTTCTATAAGATCTTCATGGGTGCCTAGTCGAGTAGATACATTGCTGTCAGGACTGCTTCTACCCAAAACTGATCCTCCAACTTGGTGGAGGAGAGCATACAACAAGCCATCTCCATGACATTCCTATTGTGTCGCTTGGAAATCCCATTCTATTAGGGTGTGTAGGGTACAGTCAGATGTTATTGAATTCCATTTTGCTTCAGGTATTCTAAGAACTTCTTCGATACAAATTCCCCCCCCTCGATCTAAGTGGAGGAGAAGAAGAGGCTTCCTAGACTGCATGGTGGCTTACTCGTAAAAGGTATGGAAATTGGCAAATGCCTCACTCTTCTTCTAGACAAAATATACCCACATTTTCCATGAGTAATCATCAATGATGAGCTAGAAGTATTCAAAAACTTGGAAGCTAGCTGGAAGGGTTCCGCAAAATGCTCCGTACAACCTGAAGATGCTCCGTAAAATGATAAGAACTCTATTTAAAACGGACCTCTATGTTGTTTTCCCGCAAGACATCCCGAGAAAATAGGTAAGGAATGGGAGAGTGGAGGAAGCCCTCTTAACATTTCCTTGGCATTGAGCTAATGTAGAGCCCCGACAAAAATATGACCATATCGAAAGTGCCATAGTGTAGTGGACTCCGATGTTGAAGCGGAGAGAGAAATGTTAGATGAAGTGACCACATCCAATGCAAATAGACATCCCTTCATAAATGCTTGAGCAATAACTGAGTCTCCCTGGGAAACGATGCAGGACTTGACCCTTTTCTAAACAAATAATTCGACCTGCATTCGATGATTAAGAAGTTGACTCACAGACAAGAGATTTGAGGTCAAACCTAGAACATATAGCACCTTCGTGATTTTACATATTCATGTCCCAAGAGGAATGATGACATCACCAATCCCCGCTGCAATATACTCTTGATTATCTGTGATGGTGATCTGATCTCCAGTGGGCTGGTCACATAGGGTATGGAACAACTTCTTATCATTAGTCATGTGTTTTCTGGTGCCTGAATTAATCAACCAGACACTTTCTAACGGCTGTGAAGTCTGTGCAACTAGGAAAATGTCTGGGTGAGTTGCATTTGGAACCTCTTCATCGGAGGAGGCATCCTATTGAGCAACAATATGACCCTTTGCCTTTGATTATGAGCACACCATTGGGATTTCTCATAATATCCTTGGCCAAAAGTTCTCTCTTCACCAGAGTTTCCATGCTTGCGATTGTTGTAATAACAGTTCACAGTCATGTGTGTATTCGTGGAGCAAATGTGGCACCATCGATCTGCCTTGTTGTTCTACTGCTTCTAGGGTGGCCACTGTGAAGGTTGCTGCTGTGGATGCTGCTTTTGGTTTTTGGGGAGCTGAATGCCCTTTCCAAGGCTTGTTGTTATGCTTTTGCCTCGTGATGAGAGCCTTGTCTTCGAAGGCTTCTTGAACATTCTGAATGGCTTCTTCCTGCTGGAGATAATTCACTAGTTTGAAAAAACTCACATCTTGTTGAGTGATGGTCAACATGGTGATCAGTGTCTAAAACTGGGAAGGAAGAGCTCGCAAGGTGAGCAGGACTAACAACTTTTCATCCACCAGTTCACCGAGAGCAAAAAGTTATGCATGTAACTCGGCCACACGCCCACAAGAAGGCTTTGACTGATTCACCATCATGCATACTCATTGTGTGAAGATTTTTTTAAAGATGCATCATCATCATCAGATTCTTAGCTTCATAGATGGTACACAACACGGCCCATGCTATAGAGGAAGTGGTTTCTTCCCGAATGGTGAGGTTGAACCTCATTAGAAAGGCTCAAAGTGATAAGAATTAATGCTTTTGCATTTTCCTTTTCATACTTAGCCAATAGATCAGTGTCTTTGGGAGGGGTGTTCATGCCAGAAATGATCCCCCAAAGATCTTCAAATTGAAGAATCATCCGCATCTTGGTTTTTCATGTTGCGATATTTGGCTCTTTTAAGAGTTGGGCATCGGATAGCAATATTTTTGGAGCAGACATTGTTGGGTGTTGCACACTACACTTGTCGCTTTAGGATTCTGATCAATGTAGGATTATTCTCTACTTCAGATATGTAGCCAAATGCTAGACAAAAATGGTCACAATGTACACCACATCCACATGTTCCAACGCAAACAATCAACATGTCTTCAAATCACCATGCAATTCTTCTTTCACAAAAAATAAATACTGCCATGTTTCTGATTTTAGGAAAAATACAAAGAATAAATTTTTCTTTGCTTCCAACGTAGCAACAGATTGCTTCACACTAACATCCACTTCTTCAAAGACATGTCTAGTCAACTTTCCATGTAGAAATGGAGTTGTGATTTCTCCTTCAGGAAGGTCTCCTATACAAAGGTCATCAATCACTGGATAAACTTCCACGCAGGTGTCTCTAGGAAGGTCTGAAGCACATATCAAGAAAGAAAAACACAGATCATCTAGCAAAGAAGAAAAAGTATTCCAAATGCCAAACAGGCCTGACAGGTCAGGTCGTAGAAATGATAGAGCAGGTCGCTGCCAAGAAAAGTGCTCTTGACATCCATCTATTCAATGTATTCAATGTATTAAACAAAAGAGAAGAGCCCCAAATATAAAGGTGTACGAGAAGTGGAGTATGAAGGAGGACATTTATAATTGTCCATCAACAAACAATGTATTAAACTAAACTAATGCTAAGAGAAACCTTGTGCCTGACCCGAGATACGTGGAGGATTTGCGCTTGTTTGGAAACTACCCCCAAATTTTGGCTTCTGAAGTTACACACAACGGGACACGTGGAGCCCTCCACATGCTTTTGGACTTTTCAAACGACTGTCCTCACCTTTTTGGACTCTGGGACACATGGCGGATTGGCACTCTCTTAGGAAACTACCTTTTGGGCCGCTCCTTGAAATTGTGCCAAAGAGACACATGGCTCTTTCCGCGACTTTTCCCCATTTCTTCGTGTTTTTGTTTAAGTACCTTTTTTTGGCGTGGCCATAAGTTTTAACCTGGACATGTGGGAGGCTCAACACACGTTTGAAAACCCACTCTAAATTTTACCTTTGAAATTATGTCGTGCTGACACTTGGCTCCTTCCGTTGGCCTACCTCTACTTAGAATTTTTGACGACTACTTCTGCCTTTTCGGGCTCTGGACACATGGAGGGTCAGCACTTGTTTGAGTATTACCTTTGGATTTTCTTTTTGAAATTACGCCGACGAGGCACGTGGAGGCTTCCGCTTACCTTTTGTACTTATCCAATTCAAGCATGCTCCCGTTTTGAGCCTAGGACATGTGGAAGCCTCACGCTCATTTAAGTCTCTGCTCTGAGTCGCGCCTTTGAATTTTGTGATGATACGACATGTGGCTCCTTCTGCTAGTTTTCTTATACTTAGCTGGTTTAGAACCGTTTTGTCCCTTTTTTTGACCTTGGGACATGTGGAAGCTTGGCGCTAGTTTGGGGTCTCCGTTTTGGATCGTATCTTTGGAGTTGCACCGATGAGGTACACGGCACCCTCCCCAAATCTGTGACTTTTTCAATGGCTGATGAGACCCTACAGGCTCACGGGCCTGCACTTGAAACTACGTCATTTGATAAAGAGTGAAATTTTTTCAAATCCCCTCGCAGACCCATCAACCCGCATTCACACTTGGGAAAATTTTCATCCACGGCCCCCGCAGACCTGTTTTTGGAAAAAATTCATCTTGGGGCCCGCTAGTGCACCTTTTTCCTTTTTTTGGCAAGAAGACATGTTCGGGCCTACTGGCACGCTTTTTCTACTTTGTAAAAGTAACCCTTCTCGGGCCCCCCGAGCCTCGCAATTATACTTGTGCCCCTTTGCGAAAAGTTTTAAAAAAAGGCAAAATGTCTCCCGCTGCCCTGCCGGTCCACAATTTCCTTTTGTAAAAATTCTTCCCTGGGCCTGCTAGCCCACTTTTGGCAAATAATCCCTCTAAGGGCCCATCGGCCCATAACTTGAAAAATACGATGAGTTGGAAGGACTTATTTATATCTCTGGAAAGGGGAAGAAATTTCTTGTTTGATGGAAATGCTTTTAGGGGGCCATAAGTGTTTGGAATGTGTAAAAATTCAGATTGAAGCACAAGGGGGGGAAATGGATTCAGTTGACCCAAAATAAGTGTGAGCTTTATATTGGTCAATAGTATAATTTACGATTGACCCTGTCAACATGGTCAATAAACCATGAATGATAATGTAGAACCTTAAAAGCTCATTGGATCCCTAGAAAACTGACATGAAATTCTAAATAGTAGCTCTCATCGTGAATAACACAAAAAAATGTTCAAAACCTTGATCTGTAAACCCGAAAACACTAAACATGTACGAAAATGATGATACCAATAGTGATGAAAATGTCCATGACCATGAAAATGAAGATGAAAATATCAAAGACGAATATATTAATACTAATATTAATAAAATTCTAATAATAATATTTTCATTAATACTAATATTATTGATAATGAAGATGATAATTTTTATGTTTTTACGAACTGCTAATAAAAAATATTTATATTACTAATATAATTGATATTGCTATTAATATTAGAGTTAATATGAATATGAATACTCAGGGTATTAATATTAATATTCATAACGATACTATTATTTATATCAATAATATTAATAGTATTAATTAAATATTAATAAACTTTTATTTTATTAGAATCAAATTTCAGCTTTGAATTTGCAAATTTGTAGTCTTGTTGTAAATCATATTTGAGGTTTCTTTTCAATCCTAAATTTTATAAGATCAAAAAATGTATGTCAAGGATATTATTTTATTAAATTTAAAGTAAAATGATAGTATAATTATTATTAAAATTATAATTATTATTATAACAATGGTGGTGGTGGTGGTGGTAGTGACAAAATGGACAGTCGATGATAATGATGATGACGAAAAGAATGATGTTGATGACAATGAGGATGAAAAGGATGACGATGATGACATTGATGATGAAGAGGATGGTTATAATGATGGTGACAATTATGATGATGAATATGACCATGAAAACCATAAAAAAAATGATGATGATAACGAAGATGATATTGATGATGAAAATGATGAGGAAAATGAGGAAAACAAGAATGATGATGAAGATGAAGATGACAATGACCATGATGATAATAATGATGTTGATGATGATGATATTACTATTTTTTAATATGAGGTAATAGTTTGGTTTTTAGGGGAAGTAAAAAACCAAATAGTACAATAAGAGAAAAGATATTACAATTAGGAAAAAAGAATACCCCTCTACCAGTGGCCACAAGTAACATCAACAGACCGTACGAGACACTACAAAGCCAGCCTGAAGGGATAGTACCATAAAACACATGCTGACCACCATAAACAAGCATAATCAAATAACATTGACCCATCTCTTCAAGAAGCACTGCGAGACGCACCACGAGCACAATTCCTCATAACACGTGGTTGGAAAAAATTCCACTCACCACGCTCCACGGGGTCAACCCACCCCCCCTTTCCACCACCATAAACAAGCATAATCAAACAACATTGACCCATCTCTTCAAGAAGCACTGCAAGACGCACCACGAGCACAATTCCTCATAACACGTGGTTGCAAAAAATTCCACTCACCATGCTCCACAGGGTCCACCTACCCCCACTTCCCACCACCTAGGTAGAACATAAGCCACCCATCAAACTGTTCAACCGACTGTTCAAACTGTTCAACCCACCCCCGCTTCCCACCACCTAGGTAGAACATAAGCCACCCATAAATGTGGAATTCAAATGAAGAACGTACCGCCCAAGGGAACATCTAGCTGGGGAGCCTCTAGTGGTAACCATCAGTCCATCCTCAACCTCGCCATCATTATTTTGAGTTGGTTCCACATTCAATCGAGCCACATCCTTCTTTACCTCCACTATGGAAATCCCCAGACCTATGGCTAGCGAACGCAATATGCGAACGTTTGAATCTAGTCGGCTCTCAGTGGTTCCACGTGGATCGATCCTCTTTGTCCCACATCAAATGCTACTCCCTAACCCACGTAACGCCTTTAGTGTGCCCTGATTTAAATTGGGAACCTCCCGCCCACGAGGAGATATGGTTTCGAAATGACGGTCCTTCCCCAACGTTCCCTGCAGAAGCTACCCCACAAAATGTGCAAACGACAACTTCCTCCCTCTCATTCTCCTCTATAAATAGTGACTCAAGATCTGAATCCATCTGAGTTATCGGGACATGAAGGGAATCAGCATCAACATTCACCTGACACGGCTTGTCCATGAGACAATAATACCATGCTTTAAAACCCACCTTCCCGCATTTCTCACAGATGATCCTGGATTTCTCTACTTCGATGACGTGTTCATGATTTTCATCCGTCGTGTCAAGAAATATTCTCTTATGCACTTTGGTCCCAACTAGAACATTAATTCACTTTCTTCTAAAAACTAGTCATGATCGAGACCTCTTAGCCGGATCCACAACAATGATCATAAGCAAAGCTCTTGTTATTTTGAATAAAACCTCTGGTTCCCAAAACTCCAAGGTAAGAGCTTGGAGATGAATCTAGATTGGTAGTTCTGGGAATGGGCCATACATCCTAGGCTGCCATTGTGTAATACTGAGAGCCACATTCCAAAAAACCCATGGCGCTCCTAAATGCGAACATTGCAGATTTGATTCTTCCTGGAAGCAGAAGAGGAAATCATTCTTAGCCATTCCTCTGACTCCCAGCTTCCAGGCCCACTTCCTTTTGTACCACTCTTGTACAAATTCTATATTCAGTTTGCTAACACCAAAGGTACCAACAACAACAAATTTGAAATGGTTATTGGCTCTTTCTAGAATGGCCTCAAGAATCTCTAGATGTGGGGCTTCTTCGTCTTGTGAAGGCAACAATTTGATGCGCTCCCGGTGAGCCATCCCAAACAGCTTTTGTGCCCACGAGCTCACACCCCCGACCCCTTTCTTGCTCGTAGTTCCCTTCATCTCTTCCCCGCAGATCACCCAACAATAGCTCACTTTGCAGTTTCCATAGATATTACTATTACTATTAATAAAATTCTAATAATAATAATAACAATAATAATAATCCATAATGGTAATATGTGTGTGTGTTGATTTTGAAGGAATCAAAAACTCTATACAACGAAAAGATAAGCATCAAGGCTTGAAAGAGAGACAACAAAGAGCAAGGCTCAACAAGGCCAATAAAGGAAGAAACACACAATCCCAAACCCAAATGTAGAAAACACCAAAAGAGAAAAGGCCCTCGAAAGCAAGAGAGTCAAAGCCACTTGACCACCCACTAAGACCAAACCTTTCATCCATGTTCTTTCACCATTTTGAGATTTGAGGCTCATCCTAAGAGCAAAATTACAACTTTTTCCTTTCTTTTTTTTATTCATGGCTAGTGATCCTTCACCCTTATTAGGATCTACATTCTAATCAGGTTGGACTGGTAGAATAATTTTAAGAACCTATTTATTTTTAGGAGAATGAATATTCATGGATCTAGGTGACCGAGGCATAGTGACACCCCCTTCTCTGCATTATGATTTGTATCACTCTCAGTTTGGACAACTTGCTTAGCCAAGGTGGTGGAAAAGCATATTTCTTCACCCTTTTGTCTTCATGAAACATGGAATTATCCTCTTGCCTAACTGATTCATTTTTAGTGTAACTGTCCCATAAGCCTTTGACAACTAGATGATAGAAATTAAAATCCTTCCACAAAGAAATCCGAACCTTAATATTCTTTCTAAAAATGTGACTGTTAGTGTAGAATCACAACACCCCCGAATGGCCTTGTATCTGAGTGGGGAATTTGGTGTGATTGCACGACATTGGACCATCTATCAAGTTGTGGGACTTGCAAACCTGAGATGGACCTCTAGAGAAGGTTGGTTCCTTCTTCCTAATCTACCTACCACAAGCTACTCCAGTGCAAGAAAAGCCTAACTAATCCTAATCTAACCATTCTAAGGAGACAAGGAGAGAGAGAGGGAAATAAAGCCTACACTAAGCGGTGATACACCAGAAAAGGAAGTGACTGATCATGAATCCAACTTCCTGAAGTAGAGAGAGGTGAGCAAGGGAGATGGTAGATAAGGTGCACCACGAACCAGAGATAGATTTCACATGGAACACAACTTAACGACCCATTAAATACAACTTCCCGAACCTACAACAGACATTAGAATATGCACGATATACCCTGCAACGATGAGAGTCGAGAAGAGAATAAAATAAGAAAATGATGGAAAAACGCATCACAAAACAATTTTTTATTGCTCTGTATGTCACACAGTACATCATCAGTGGGCAAGAGGCAAGAAAGTGCCATTACAAATCCATGAGAAGAGGGTTAGAATCCACATTGAGAAAGAATGACCAATCTCCTAGAAAATGCTCCCTCTTTTACAACATATAGGAAAATGTGAGAGAGAGAGAGAGGGAAAATGCAAAGTCTTCTCCAACCACTCCTAGGAGAACATTGAATTTACCTAAAGGCTCAACCACTAACCATCAATACCCCCTCCAAATCTACCCACAATCTATCAATCCTAGTTCCCCATGTCTATTGGCGTGTTAAAAAAGGAATAATGACCGATGAAATCGGATCACATATTAATGGTCCGAAAGATTTTTTCTTATTTCTACCCACCAAGACGCATTAAAAATAATATTTTATGTTTCCATGGTGTGGAGGAGGTGGAGACCTTTCCAACGTGTCCTTTCCCTCTCAAAACCGAGCTTCTAGTCAAAATATATGGCCGTCTGAAGGTTCAAGGTCGCAGGCTCACAATATTCAAAAGATACTGTCCATACAGGGTCCACGTGGCAGCCTCGCACATCTTGAAGATTCATCTCCTACCTTTTACTTTTGAAATTACGTCGGATTGACATGTGGCGGCTTCTGCGGGCTCCTCTATGTTCCTTTGTGTTTTTTTTGAATCCCTCTTGTTGTCGGATACACTGTGCCCGACATGAGACATGTGCAGTCTTCGCGCTCATTTGGAAACTGGCCCTAGATTTTGCTTTTAAAGTTGTGTCAGGCGAGACATGTGGCAACCTCCGCATAGACTTCTTGGACTTTTCAATGGTCTGATCTTACCTTTTCAGGACTCTGAACACGTGGTGATTTGGCGCATGTTTCGGGACTGCCTTTGGATTCACCTCTTGAAAGTGCACCGGAGTGACACGTGGTGTCATCCGCTGGTTCTTCTATTCTTAGTCGATTTAGGCCCGCTTTGTCCCCTTTGTTTACTCTGACCATGTGGCGAGCCTGCGCTCATTTAGAGAACCACCCTCAGAGTTAGTCTTTGAAGTTGTATCTAAGTCGACACGTGGCACCTTCCGTACTGGCTCTATCCCATTTTGAATTTCCAACTATCTACTTTGTCCCTTATTCTGCCCTGGGACACGTGGAAGCTTGGTGTTTGTTTGGGGTCTCCATTTTGGATTTTATCCTTGAAGTTGCACCAATGAGACACGTGTGGCACCCTCCGCGGTGTCTATGATTTTTCAGCATGCCGATGAGACACTCGTGGACTCGCGGGCCAGCACTTAAAAACTGTGCAACTTGCAAAAAGTGAAAAAACTTTTGAAGTCCCCTGCAGACCCGCTGGACCTGCTTGAAAATTGGGAAAAAAATTCTCCATGCGGCCCCGCATATCTACTATTTACACTTGAGTTATCCCTGGGCCTGTCGGCCTGCCTTTTTCCACTTTGGAAAAAAGTCTTCCCTAGACCCACCAGCCCGCATTTGGAAAAAAAAAAAACTCCTTCGAAGGCTCGTCAGCTCGTAACTTAAAAAATATGAAGAGTTAGAAGGACTTCTTTATATCTTTGGAAAGGGGAAGAAATTTCCTATCTGATGGAAATGCTTTCAAGGGAACTTAAGTTCTTGGAATATGTAAAAATTCATATTAAAGCACACAAGGAGAAAATGGTGTCAGTTGATCCAAAATAAGTGTGAGCTTATTTTGGTCAACAATTTGGCAACTCATGGGAATCACCTGCCTGCTAGGTGAAAAGATCAGTGGCCTTAAAGAATCCATTAGGCATGGATTCTACCTGGTAAACACAAATATGATCGGAACTTTGAAAATATGATCCTCGAGCCACTTGGAAATTGTTGGAACTAGAGCTGACCTTGAACTCACCTCGTTGCTTCCAATGTCCTGCTCCTGAGCAACAAAACACCACAACACATTGTGTATAAAACTGTAAATCATACATACCCCAAGTGGGATATGCAGAGTGTGCTCAAGCACTTCTTCTAATGAAAACAAAATCTACTCCTACTCCTACATTAACCAAAGACAAAGGGGACTCAAATAAATCCTCCAGCTGGCAAGGAGAAGTAGCTTCCCTTTCTTAAAAAGGGCAGCCATGCAAATGATTTGACACTAAATATGGCTATTTTTATGAGTGAAAAACTGACTATAAGCTGGTCCTCCACCCAACTCATCAAGGTGTCAACTGGAAACAAGAAAATTTTCTCTTTTAGTCACTCTTCATCTAGATTGAAGAGGCATTACAGCTGATCCTTAATACTTTGGAGCTCATCCTCATGCTCTGAAGTAGGCATGACTGGTTTTGGCTTCTCCTTTGGCTCCAATGAAGCCAAGTACCTAATTGGGAAAGTTCTGGTCCTTTGAATTTTCCCATGGCTCAGAACTTCAACTCCAAGAATGGATTTTTCTTGCTGAGCTTCCTGGATGGATGGTGTGAGAGGCATGCTGACATCCTCTTGTTCTTTCCCTCCCTTCTCCAGTGAAGAACATGGAAGATTCATATCTTCCAACTTTGGTTCTGCAGGCTGCTTTCCTTGAATGTCATCCTTCATGGCAGCAGGCTTATGTGGTTGGAAAGTGGATGATGGAGGAGAAAATAATATGATTTCCATGGGCTCCTCTCCATCAAATAAATCTTCCAAGTCTGACAGACAATCTGCCTTCTTGTTGTCTTGTTGCATGTGCTCTACCTCCTCCATGGTGTCCTCCTGATCTATAATTAACTCGCCATTGTTTCCTTCATCCTCAAACATGAAGTTTGATAGATCAAACTCCTCTTCAACATTAGATCTTGAAGGGGATGAAGTGGGAGGAAACACTGAAGGTTCTTTTGTGGCCTGCTCCACACTGGGAGCCTCTGAAACTGTATTTTTCTCCTCCACCATGGGTTCATCAATCAAATCAGGCCCTTGAAATGAAAGGAAAAATTCTTCAATGATGTCTTCTTCATTAAGTGGCATCAACTCTGATTTGATCTCTTTCGTCTACTCCTCTTCAATGGGACTTGGAGCTGGTTGTTCTTCCTCCTTAACTGGTTGTGTAGCTTAGATTAGATCATCATCTTCTTCAAACAAAGTGCCATGAATAGACTGTTGATTTTCTTCTTGTTGTTCTTTCTCTTCTTCTGCTACAAACCCAACCTCAGCCACCACTAACTCTTCAATTCTGACCTCCTTTGTTGGCTTAACCATCAAGGGGATCTTTGTAAACTCAAATCTGACAACCCAACTCTTCAGATTTTCTGTCATTTTTTCTTTGTTGGAATCCTCTTTTTGTTGTTCTTCTCCTTGACTGGATTCTTGAGCCTCTTCCCAACATGGACTTCGGAAAGCAAGAGGAGCGGTAGGTCGGGGTTCAACCAGTTTTGTTATTGTTTGTGGTGGAAGTGGAACTTCTTGTGTGTTTAGAGGGGATGATTGCTTGGAAGGGAAAAGGGAAGAAGAATTGAGATGAGGTGAAATATTGGGAGATGGAGAAGGGAAGTCAACACTTGGAGTAGCACATGAGGGGCTTGACTCCTGACCATGCTAAAATGATGGAGCTCGAGAAAGAGAAAATGAATGACAAGGAGATGGTGATTGACTTACCCATTGACAAGTTTGTCTCGCACTTTTCTCATATGCCTCAATATCCTCAATCCACTGTGTAAGTCGAGGCAACACTTCAACCATGAAGTCAAGCTTCTCCTCAAGGCTGTAATGTCTTGGAAAAGGGCCTCCCCATGGACAAGGTTCTTTAAGACCAATCCTGAATGCCTTCTTCATCTATGCTCTAGCCCTGGACTGCACCATGCTAGCATCCATTCTTGGATCTTCTTCAACAAACCAGTATTCTCCATGTGGATGTCACCATTATATGTGTCCCCTAGTTCTTGATAAGCTCCATAGCCAAACTGTCTTTGACATCGCTCATATGGGTAGTCATAGTGGTTCTGAATTTGATCATAATGCTGATCTGGAGGAGTTGAGAAGTACATTGGAGGTGGATTTCACTGTTGTTGCTGCAAGTGTGAGTTTCAAGAGGGAAATGAAGTCATGATTGCACAACATCATGGAATGGAAGAAAATGGGAGATATAGAAAGGAAAATGAATGAATATGGGTGGAAATGGATGGAAAAGGTATGCAACTCAGAGAATGGGTTGTTGACCAGATGGAGTCACCTTATATGCTTTGTATGTGCCTCAAAAGGCTGAATCTCAATAGGGACACACCAACCTGCTGAGATGAAGTGGTAAGGTGCTTCAGACCTATCCCACCGGGCGTGCCAAAACTTTTAGTGCAGAATCACAGCACCCTCGAATGTCTTAGGTATGAAATGGGGAATTTGGTGTGATTGCACAACATTGGACCATCTCTTAAGCTGTGGGAATTGCAAACCTGAGATGGACCTTCAGAGAAGGTTTGTTCCTTCTTCCTATACTACCTGCCACCAGCTACTCTAGTACAGGGAAAACTATCTAATCCTAATCTAATCATTCTAAGGAGACAGGGAAAGAGAGAGAGGGAAAGAAAACCTACACTAAGAGGTCATACACCAGAAAAGGAAGTGACTGATCATGAATCGAACTACTTGAAGTGGAGAGAGGTGAGTAATGGAGAGGGTGGACAAGGTGCACAACGGACCAAAGATAGATTTCACACAGAACACCACTTCAAGAACCATTAAACATAGCTCCCTAAACCCACAACAGACATTAGAATATGCACAGTATACCCTGTAATGATGAGAGGCGAGAAGAGACAACAAAATAAGCAAAGGATGGACAAACGCATCACAAAACATCTTTTTATTGCTTCGTAAGTCACACAGTACATCATCAGCAGGCAAGAGACAAGAAAGTTCCATTACAAAGCCATGAGAAGAGGCTTAGACTCCACATCCTCCCCTAAGGAATAAAGAGAAGGGGGTAAGAAAGAAACAATGATCAACCTCTAGAAAATGCCTCTCTTTTACAATATATAGAAGAATGAGAGAGAAAGAGAGGAAAATTCAAACTCTGCTCCAACCACTCCTGGGAAAACATTGAATTCACCTGAAGGCTCAACCACCAACCATCAATGACCCCTATAAATATTCCCACAATGTGTCAAAACTGGTTCCCCATGTCTGTTGGCATGTTAAAAAAGGAAGAACGGCGGATCAAATCTAATCTGATGTGGTTGTTGGAGCAATCGGATCGCATATTAATGGTTGAAAGATGTTTTCTTATTTTTACCCACCAAAGCCCATTAAAAATAATATTTTTATGTTTCCATGGCGTGGAGGAGGTCAATACCTTTCCAACGGGTCCTTTCCTGCTCAAAACCGAGCTTCCAATCAAAATATATGGCCGTCTGAAGGTTCAAGGTCGCAGGCTCACAATATTCAAAAGAGTCTATCCATATAGGGTCCACATGGTAGCCTCGTGCATCTTGAAGATTCAGCTCCTTCCTTTCGCTTCTAAAATTGCACCGGATTGACACATGGTGGATTTTACAGCCTCCTCTATGTTCCTTTGTGTTTTGTCTGAATCCCTCTTGTTGGCAGAGACACTATGCTCGACATGAGACATGTGGAGGCTTTGTGCTCGTTTGGAAACTACCCCCACATTTTGCTTTTAAAGTTGCATGGCCAAGACACATGGCAGCCTCTGTAGGTTCTTGGACTTTTCAATAGCCGATCTTACCTTTTCATACTCTGAACACATGGCGAGCTGACTCATGTTTGGGGACCACCTTTGGATTCACCTCTTGAAAGTGCGCCAGAGCGACACGTGGTGTCATCTATCGGTTCTTCTATAATTAGTTGATTTAGGCTCACTATGTCCCCTTTGTTTACTCTGACCACATGGCGAGCCTACACTCATTTGGAGAACCACCCTCAGAGTTAGTCTTTGAATTTATGTCGAGTCGACACGTGGCACCTGCCGCTGGCTCTACCCCATTTTGACTTTTCAATTGTTGACTATATCCCTTATTCTGACCTGGGACACGTGGAAGCTTGGCGTTTGTTTGGGGTATCCATTTTGGATTCTATCCTTGGAATTGTGTTGATTAGACATGTGTCACCCTCTGCGGTTCAATGACTTTCAACATCCGATGAGACCCCATGGGCTTGTGGGCCCGCACTTGAAAATTACATAACTTGCGAAAAGTGAAAAAAGTTTCAAAGTCCCTTGCAGACTCGCTGGCCCACTTGACACTTGGGAAAAATTTCCACTACGGCCCCATAGACCCGCTATTTACACTTGAGTTATCCCCAGACCCCAGGCAAAATAAATCCTTCCTGAACCCCGCCTTTTTTCACTTTAGCAAAAAGTCTTCCCTAGGCCCGCCGGCCCGCATTTGGAAAAAAATCCTTCTAAGGCCCGCCAACCCGTAACTTAAAAAATATGCAGAGTTAGAAGGACTTCTTTATATCTCTGGAAAGGGGAAGAAATTTCCTATCTGATGGAAATGCTTTCAAGGGGCCTTAAGTGCTTGGAATATGTTAAAATTAATATTGAAGCACAAAAGGGGAAAATGGTGTCAGTTGACCGAAAATAAGTGTGAGCTTATTTTGGTCACCAGTGATAATTAGAGGATAAATGTCGTAGAGAAAAACATGTTCAACATCTAAAAAGAAATCGTTTGTAATCTACATTTTGTGTCCATATTAAATCCTTGACTTTAAGCTCCATAGCTGTCAGAAATTTAATAGTCGTGTCCATATCCACTAGTATATAGGCATATGTAGTGTGGTAAAAAAATTGTTTTTTTTGGCAATAATGGAAAAATATTTTTTTATTTATATTAATATCAATATCAATATTAATATAATCATTATAAATATTGATAATATTAATATTAATATCAATAGTAATATTAATATTTACAATATGAATATTAATACAAATTTTTAAATTATTTATATACTTCTATTTTGTGAGAATTAAATTGCAGATTTAAAATTTTGGATTTATAGTTTTATTGTAAATTATTTTTAAATTTCTTATAATTTTGAAATTTGATAAGATTGAATTGAAAATATGAAATATTTGAGTTTATTATAAATTATAATTTTTACGTTAAAAAAAACCTTTATTATAGTTATAATTATAATATCAATTTTGATGGTGTTGATTGTGGGGGTGATGATGATGGCGATGATGATGACGATGAAGACGATGATGCCGATGTCTACGATGATGATTGTAAGGATAATGACAATCACAAAGATAAAAAAAATGATAATGCCAATGACAATGATGATGACAATGATGATCAGCACAACCATTATGATAACTATATGAATATTGGATTAAGTTTGATTGATAATGCACCGACATGTCGGAATGATGTGGAGCACAAAGACATCACAAAATCTCATATTTCATTAATACCAAAGTTTTCTTATGATACGATTAGTTAATGTTGTATGATGAAATTTACTTTTAACTCGTTTCTATTCTAAAAGAAATAGTATAAGCGCAACTGAATATTCATGTAACTAAGTTTTGTATTTAAATGTTTTATTTGGCTGTAAAATTTCTAGATCATTACTAATTTTGACTTGGATGTATTATATAATTATTATTTTTATATGTATGTACATATATATATATATTTGATGGTAAGGGCCTTATTCTCTAGATAGAATGCATTTATGTCCATAAAATAACCATATATGTATCTATCTTATAATACATAAAAAAAAATTGTTGAAAAACTAAGTATACTGTTTAAACAACATTAATATCGAAAAACACATTACATTTCAGTGTGATTTCTGCATATTGCATGGTTCTACAGACTGAACTGCATATGATCAAATGCTACTATTTATCATCAAACTTATTTCTTGTCAAACTCAGATATGACAGCTGACAACAAGACCCACCCATGAATGAACATGCATAATTTTTATGGGAAAATGCATATTAAAAGGTACAATCTATCATAAAACCCTAAAAGATTGTAAAAAATGTTAAAATAAATAAAAACACCTTTACATTTTATTATAATTATATAAATAATTCTTGTTTGTATATTCTGAAGCATGCATTAAAAATCCATGAAAAAATATACAACTGGCATCGATTGCCATCAAATTTAAAACAAACAAATAATAATAGAATTTGACTACTTTATTGAACTGAACTAAAAAAATGGTTATTTAAAAAAATATTAGAATGAAAGCCTACAATAAAGCTCTCGTAAAGGTAGAAAATTTGTTCATGATTTTCTCCCTTAGGGATTGGTGACTTCATCTTCTCCGTCCAATTATGCTGGTTTAAAATTGTCTCTTTAATTATTAACTTACCAGTTTGAAGTTAATCCTGGCCAGCAATAATTTTAATTTTCAAAAGCACTAAAAAGTGCTAAACAACTGATGCGTGAAGAATCAATCATCACTAATTCATCGGCTGTTTAATCTCGTCCATAAAAACATCAACTGCAACGACTTTGACAATCTTTGATTTCTCCACTGGCACAATAATTTGAATAGGCAGCTCAAATCCACCATCAATCTTCTTAGTCTCAGGAAGATCAGGAGATGCAGGTAAAACAGGATTTGAGTTTCTGTAGATGAAGTAAATAGTGAGCTGAAATATTCCTAGAAGGAAGCCAATACCATTGGGCACCTGCAATAATTTTAACACAAAGTCATAAAACGGGGTTTATAGTCGTTGTAAAAAACATCGAGTGTACGCATGAAAATGGTTGTAGGAAATGAGAGAAACTTACAGCTAAAAAGATATCCCTAGTGATTACAGAGTATCCAGACCAGACAAGTGCATTTAGAGTGTTGAATAGAGAGGTTAGAAATGGCATGTACTCAACACTTTTGGTTTTGATAACAAGTCCCTGAAATTACAAAACAAAATCATCAACATTCACGACGAGATCATTTCAGTTTCTAGTTGATTCATGCTGGATTTTTCTGATTATTCCTTTTTGTATCTTAGAGATTCATTTTACACTACCTATAGAAATTCAAATTAAGAAGCGAGTAAGAGTGAAGACTTACCACAACAGCTAATGGGGAGGCATACATAAAGATGGAGAGGATCACACATAAAATTCCAGTTACTACTTGTCTGCTACTATGAGTGTGCAGCACAAAAAGAGTAACTAAAACTACCGTGAGAAAAGCCATCATTACTGCTAGGGTCAACCGCAATGTTTTCATCTGTAAGAATACAGAAAAGAAATCTATGTCAGAAGCATTACAATTACATTTCGAGATTCCAAAATTAATGGTATCCAAAACGTTTCAAGATTCAGTAGCCACCTCTGAAATCACAATCTCAGAAGTGGCAATATTACAAACCTTCTTCTTCTTAGTGGCAAATATGAGAAACGAGAGGACATAAAGTATCTCAAAAAAAAATCCTGCACCATTTATTGTGAGCAGCAATGTGCTGTGGGGTTTTACAAATGGGGATCCATAAAGTAGCCAAAGAGCACATGTGAATAATGTACACACATATGGAAGCCCTGAGTAGTCTTGGGTAGACTTGAGCTTGTATATCCCCCAGAAAGTCGGCCTGCAATATCACCACACAATAATAAACTTATAAGCTCTTATCTTGATCAATAACGGCCTCTCGGTAGATTTGTTCTATGTTTGACAAGTGTTTAGTTCAAACGACAAGAAGAATTTTTTGTATGAGCACACACAAACATGATGAACACAATACTTACATAGGTGACAGGAAAAGTGCCAGTGAAGTTATATTTCCTGCACAACAAACCACCATTGCGTTGCACTCTTTTAAATTCAGCTATACACCAAACTCTTAGCCACCTAAATAAATATGAATTTTCATACAAGCAAGCATCTAATCCAACTAAGACACAACAAAACTTGTTCATTGAAATGAGCAACAGATCCAACTGATACAAATAAAAAAGCTTGCATAATAGGCAACAAAACATGCATACACAAATGATTAACAAATCTACAACAGAAATGAAACAAAAAGCAGCATCCACAACTAATGCACAACATAAACCAGTCAGCCAAATGTCAAACCTGATACAATGGAAATGCAATGCAATCAAAAGCCCTACAATGCAATGCAACTAACTATTGAGTTCTGTTTGGAAAAACATAAGCTTGAAATTGGAGTTGTGTAATATAAACCTAAAATAAATACTGCATCCATTAACAACTCACCGATCTAAATCCAAATCTGATATTAAAAATCACCTATTATTGGATTTCGCTTCGAAGGGAAATGCTGTGCAAAATTCTATATTTTTTGTTGTTTTTGCTATAGATCAATCTAGAACATTCTTCTCTAATGCTCTTTATCATACATTCTTGAAAATGTTCAAATAACATACCAATAACTCCCACCACAAGCTGCAGAGGAAAGGCCATTGAACAATGTCTTAAAAACTATAACTGACAGCTGCAGAGCGAAAAGAAACTTGTGATAAGCACGGCGATTTCGAAGTCCTTTTATAGGCCAATGTTGAAGGTGATATCGACATACACTGTGAGATACTATAAAAAATAAAAACACATATTAAAATTTCACTACTCACGAAAGGACCATTGAGGAAGTTGCATGTAGCTTTACACATCAGAGTCATTGGAAACCAGCTCAATACAATGGTAGCAGTCAACTTCTGATATTTGTATACTTTGCGCCCACCTATCAAGAGGTGATGATCTCTTTCAGTCCTTTTCTGCAGCTGTATGTAGCCAATGCGGAATATTGCAGATGGTTGGTTGCCAAAAACATACCTATACTTCCTAATACCTAGTACCTCTAGTTGAAACAAGGTAATATCCTATACTAGAGTAAAATTGTGGGATACAGATCACTCTTGTAATGATCGAGAAAAAAAATGCATTTGGAAACTTCTACCCACTACATATTTACATTTATATGTATACTTCATGTTTTTTTCGTTGGGTGACAAGACATCCCTGTTTGTTTGATGATAGTGGAGGCGACTAGGCTTACTGGTCTTTTATACCATTGTTTTTTTTGAGTGAGATAAACAAAGGTTTTAAATTTTAAATGTTACTTCTATTTCATTATTACCATATGCTTCAATACACCTAAATTGAAATGATCACTCAATTAAAATATGTAAAATAAATATTAAATGTTCTAGTGGGTTGTTATTATTTTAATTGAAATGGATACGATCATCTGCAAAATATATCACCCATGGTCAGTTTTAAGGGTCTAACCTGCAAAAACTAGTGCCACGATTGTTCTCTCATTTGTTAAGCAACCCCACTTTTACGAAACAACAAAAGGTGGCCGATATTGCCGACTTTCGTCATGTATTTTGTTTTATTTGGTCGTTTGACTCCTCGTTCACGGTTGTCAATGGGCACTAAGCTTTTTTCTTAGAAAACACGTAGGCAATTGTATTTTAGATTCAAAACATGGTTATACGCCTTACATTTTTTAATAGCGTGACGTAACCTTGTCGGCCATAGGTGTACATCTAATACCTTACATGGTGGATTCCATCTTGGCCATTTACAGAATAATTTTCAGTGCGAGGCATATTACAACGCGTTACAATGATAATTACCTAATGCGCAATTGTAGTTGATTACCAGTGCTTACCATACAATATATGGAGCCAGCCGCGAGATTTGACGTCCATGCGTTTTCGAGTGTTTGGATTCTATTTTACGTTCTTTAATAATATTTAATCATTTTGGATCCTACTTTATGTTCGCTAATAATATTTAATCATGAGTAATAATATACTGTTTTTTTAAATATAGGAAAGCAATAATTGTAAGTCGGCACCTCTACATTTTGCTTATAATGAGTGAAGGTGATATATAGTTGATTATATTTGTTGAGTAAGTGTATATCCATATCAAAGTATTTCTTTGGTTAAGAAACAATGACTAGGGGCCATTCAATCTGTCATAGTCGTAAAAAAAATCTTGGGTCTATTTATTTGACTCTCTTTGTAAGGTATTTACGAAAATTTGTACACTCATGGATAGTTTCACAAGCTATCATCCTCACTATTTCACCACAACCCTTCAAATATAAAATAATATATTTTGAGTTTCACAAATTCGCTAATTTACTAATATTATATATTTACTCTAATAATATTATATATTATAAAATCTGTTGTGGTTTAGTGTTCTATGTATTTATAGTGTTTCGTCAATCCCAATTTTTTTTATTGGAGTTATCTAAAACTAATCTGCATTAACATAATAAAATTGTAGTTATTTGAATCACAACCCAATAAAAGTTATAAGGGAACAATCTCTAAAACATTGCATGTTTCCAAATTAAAAATATTAGTGTCATACCAAAGAAGGTGAAAAACTCAAAATACATATTTGTATTTTACGATAATTATAAGAAAATAACTTTAATAGTAAAATAAAATTACACATAATTAATAGCATCAATATTTTAATAAATCCAACTCTAATGTTTACACTTGTATGGACATTGACATTATGTGTGTGTGTGTGTGTGTGTGTGTACATATAAATATATCGATATAATGGGTCATCTTATTACAACATATGTTGGTCCCATGGGTAAGCAAACTAACCACTACTCTGAGGCTCTAGCTGCACTCTGGAGATTCAAAATTCCTAAGAAGCTCGACATGGGAAACATCATCATCGAAGGTGACTCTATGAATGTTATTAACGTTCTCAATAATTCCTTAACTCCTAGTTGGACCATCAGGGATGTTATTAATGAAGCTCACAACTTATGTAATGGTCTAAATATTATTTTGAAGCATGTGTATAGAGATGGAAAAAAATCTGTAGATTTTCTTACTAATATGGGAGTTAGTAGCAATGATTACAGAGAGTGACAAGATATCAATGACACTCCTACTGAAGTCTCAAACATCATTTCAAATGAAATGAGCTCACCCATTAGTACACCTTACTCAATGGTGCAAACACATGTGCAATACCATAGCTAGATTGCATTGGAATTTCGGGCATGTCAGAATTTATTCTTCTAGGCTCTCGAAAATTGATCACACTAAATTTTTCAGGGAGAAAGAAGTGGATTTTATCTCTACTTCACACAAACTTACAGGCTATCGAAAAGCTACTGGAAAGATTATTGTTCAAAATTTTCAGTTTAATGTGGTGAATTCTCAGGGATATTTTAGAATAGGTGGTTCCCCTTGCCCTATGGAACCTAAATTTGACCCCCAATGGCAATAACAGGTTGAGCTTTGGGAGACCATCAATATGGAGGGCTTCACCAATTTTATTCAACGCATAAAAGGACAAGACCAATATATCTGCATACAATTCATGGCAAATTGGAAAGACAGTAATGTGTCCATTGGAGATAAGAGCTTTCAAATTACTGAGGAATTAATTTCTTTTATTATAGGTCTAAGCATGGAAGGGAATAAATTTTTCAGGAACAAAAAGGATAAGGAATCTCAAGAAAAGTTGTTGTTCGATGATGGATAAATAATTGACATAAAAAAGGAGGGCATTTTAGTTTCCTCTATCCTGTTGTAACGGCCACAAAGACACAAAAACAAAGACCATACGAAAAATAATGGATTTTTATTTTGTTTGACTTGCTTGAAGATTAAACGACACTACAGGTGATCTCAAGGTCTAACACAACCTCACAATAAGCTTGACACAACATTGAACACCTAGGCCCAAGGGAAGATATGACACCCATCATGAACAATTTACTTTCCTTTTTTTTGACAAGACACAACATAATAGTTCAATCATAGAACACACTTATAGTTAGGGGCATCACAAAGTGGAAATATTTTAAGGTTTCTTATTTAACTAAAAAATCAGTCAAAACTTAACTTATGTTCTAGAAGATTTATACTATGATTACCGCAACTCTTCTTACAAAGCTGAATTTGTTCCTTTTATACTAGAGAGCATTTAGCTAAGGGTAAGACTTCTCGAATGAGGATGATCTTGAATATGAAAAATATTCACTTAATTAGTTTATTTAATAAGCGAGGTACTCAATTCCACAAGGCTATCTATCCAATCCCATGCTACTGAAAGTTGTTTCAACCTCCATTGCACAAGGCGATGAGCGTAAGCTCCCACTGAAGTGGATTACTATTTAGGGTCGGAACCATACTCTTATTTGTGTAAGGATCCACATTGAAAAACATTAAATAAAGGATTACAATGTCCTTTGGCAAGAGTTAGTAGAAGAAAGCCAAATTTAATTTCATCTTCATGATCTCAATAGATATTAACTAGTATTATATTGAAGCTTATGAATTTTTCTGGATTGGGTAAAAGCTTCATTTAGGTTTCTTCTGATTAAGTTCATCAAAAGGATACAAATGGGGTTCCCAAATGGAAGCATTAGACTTAATGGTTTCTTATTGAATCACCCCTACTTAATAACATCTAATTATTTCCCAAAATCCAAACAATGATATTACTTTTAAAATTAATTAACATCTCATAACAATAAGGATAAAGTTTAATTCATAGCTTAAGGTTAGTAAGGGTAGTTTCATTTTTACAAAAGTAGATAACTCCCTTTTATTTCACTTAAAGACTCTTGAATTTATTTTCAAGATCACGACTTCATTAAATATATATATATATATATATATATATATATATATATATATATATATAGTTTTATTTTATTTATTTATTTCTTTGTTTATTTATTTATTTATTAATTTTTAAAAGGGTTTCCAACCCACTTAATTATACCTAGAATTGCATTGATACCATGACTCAGAAGGGTTACAATATAAAATTATAACTCAAAATAAAAGTTTACCATTACTTATTAAGAAAACTATAGATGGGTACAACATTTCTATCCAACATGGCACACAAACCAAAGGTGTCAAAAGATTTGATTGAACCTTTACTGGGGGACAAGAAAGTAAAAAATTTTGTCAAGTCATGCTACACTATTATAAAAATTTCTATAATACAATAAAAACACTCATAACAATGCAGTGATCAAATTATATTCTTCACAATAGTATTTACAAGTTTTTATTTCGGCTAGTTATGAAAACATTACTCCATAAATTCAGAAGACCCAAGGCAACAAGCCTTCCACACTTCTCTACAAACACCATTCCAAGATCTATAATACATTAAGCATTCAGACACGAGAAATTCATAAATCAAACTGATGTAACTTACACAATTTTTTCCTTTTCTCTACTCACAAAATCCATCTGTATAATTATTAACTTATGTCAGTTTGCGAGAGATGAGCATGATAAGACTACACATAACAACAATATGCTACTATTTAACAATATCATGAAAGGAAAAAGTCTATTTCAAGAAATGGGTGAAAGCTCTCACCAAAGATCAACATTTAACACAAAATAAAAAATTTAGCATGCCAACTAAGAAGGAAGCCATGTTTCAGTTATGAAAAATATCTCTAAAAATAATAAGAGTTGATAACCAATTAGGCAAGACCATAGACCTTATAAGATTAGAAACAAAGAGTCGAGAGTATTAAGATTTAAACCACGCACACCTATAGATTACATGACTTAAATCTAATGTTCAACCCATCAATCTGCATTCCCAAGGTGAATTCAATAATATACCAGAAACAATCATTGTCCCAAAACAACAATAGTTTAACAATCATTCAAGAAGGGGCTATTTACTAATAAGTTAGAAACAAACAAACGAGTGTAAGAGCACATATAATTATACATGAATTTCTTCCTACAACATTAATTTTTTAAAAAATAGATTAGCAACCATGACTAGTTCTCTACTTGTACCCTACATACCATTTTCATTTTGTATGTCATTGATAGTTAAGTAATTGTTTCCTTCTTTAAGTCATTAGGAATCCACTCCACTTATATATAAGACAATATACCAATTAGTTCAAATTATGTGTTCAAGTAAAAAATAACATGAATCCATTTACTTATAATTATTCCAACAATATATTGTCCTATCCCTTAAAGAAGAGTCAAACTGCATTCAAGCAAGAGAATCGTTTTGCAGCAATGATCATCTCTATAGAAAACATAATTGAGGTAATCCCTATTACCATATTCTTATCATGGAACATAAAAATAACCACAATTTTTTTCGTCATAAATCACGTCCATACTACTTCATAGTTTCAAATCAAATACCCAGAAGGAAGAGATCAAATTACAGACTACAATTATATTCCTTGGATTATCCCCCTCTGGGGTTGCAAGTCTAATATTCAAAGGCATTATTGAAGCTCAGTCCAATATATATTTATCTGAATACCAATCACTCTAACATCTTTGAAAAATAGTATGGGCAGATTTTCATGTGTTCGAATGTAATATACCTTAAAAATATTTAACTTTTTTCTAGAGGGACAATCTGCTAGTCTTGGATCCTTAAAAAAAGACAATAAATGAATCAGGGTTAGAGGTTGGGGCTTTAAGTTTTTAAGGAAAATTAAAATTTATCTTATATTAACCATCGTAAAAATTATTAGAACATAATGCCCATACAAACGAGCATTGAACTATCGAAGGGTAGCACAATGTTAACATAAAGGACTATAAAATGAATCTAAAGTTATTAGAGGTTACTGCTTTAATTTTCTATTTACTGTCAAATGATCCAAATTCAGGATATTAAATAGTTCGATGAATTTCAGATGACATATTTTTAATCTAAGACTTCTCGAAGGTCATGAAATCATACATAAAGAAATCCAAGCCAAACTAACACACAATCATCATTCACAGTCATCACATATACCCATTAGGAAAATATGCACGATATATACATTGAAAGAATTTTTAACCCTTAGAATTCCCCAAATGGTTTCATAGGAAATCATCATAGCCACAAACCCCATATAGTTAAACAAAACCCAGAGAATACCCAATAAATAGAACAAGTTCCAGTTAGCACCATTAGCGACCAAGTCATAGTAGTATTATTATATCGAGCATCGGTGAGTGGGTAGTTTCAATAAATATATGCAATAGATATTTACGGTGACCAATAAGAGGGTTACCAATACCCAAAATAACATATCATAACATATCTATTGCAGAGATTATCATGCCATTCTATGCCATAAACATGCAAATATTTTGACATCAACAATAACACAACCGAGTAGCGTTGTCACCTAATAGGAATGAATCCACATGAAAAAATCATTGCATAAATTCATATATGCAAAAATTAAATAGAATAAAACAATAAGAGAGAAGTAGGGCAATTCATGCCGAAGCAATTTCTTGTTTCCCAATGTTTCAACTAGATATAGAAAAATAAAATTGCCCACCATTACTAACGTAGCAACTCTTATTATGATGACATAATTTTCAAGGGAAGATGAGATACTTTATAGCCATGCGTCCAAACCAACTATATATTTTCAAGGAAAATATTTCTCATAAGGAAATTTCTCAAGATGAAAGCATCTACAGCAACCTAGAAGATGAAAACAAGAGACAAATAAAGAAAAAACCAACTAGTAATTAATGAGTGAACATAATCCACAAAATCACAATAGAAATACCAATTTCAGGAAAGAGAATGCTTCATTTCAGGGGATTTTTAAAAGCCTAGAAATTATTGGAATGTTTACGTTTATCATGATTTTTATTTTACGCTTCCACATGTCGCATTCACCTAGTGGGGAATACAAAAACCACACGTCCCCTTCTTCTCTGCTTGTTGAGCACTAAGACATCAATCCAGGCTCCCCCCTAAAGGAAAAAGTAGGAAGAAAAGATCATCAGGAAGCCAAGAACATAAACTATGAACTGCACTACTTGGGCGCTTCAATGTCTCTCCATAAACCCGACATAAAGCCCTCCAATCCCACGCAACCAATGAATCAGGAAAAAATAGGTCACTAAAAACAAACAACACAAATTTCTCTAATAAACAACCTTGAAAAGCAGGCGGCTAGCTCCCCATTTGGCATTTAGACCAATAATAAATTCCCAACACATTTTCCAATCAAGGAAGGAAAAACATAAAAAGAAGGGTCCTCAATTTATTCCCACCAAACCCATGCGGCCAGTAAACGGATTGGTGTTTCCTATCCCCAATTCATGAGCAAAGCCATGCACCATAAACACTAAAGAATGATAGATGGCTATACTTTCCTCCACACACCACTTGCCAAAAACAAATAGAACCAGGAAACCAGTAACCCCATGTCAAGCAAGATGAATTAATGGCCATAAAGAATGGCAGGTCGCTAGATGGGAGAAAAATAAATTCATCGTTAACTTGATATAAAATAATGTGTAGAGGTCTGGATAGGCTTAATAAATTCAAAATAAAATTTTATTTTATTTTTTTTATAAAAACAATAATAATTGGTACCTAGTTATTTATTTATTTATTTAAAACACCCAGACACCTAAAAGGGATTTGAATAATCCTTTATAACTTATCTATCACATTCCAAATGTTTAAGATAAAATATAATTTCCTTGTACCATGCAGAATTGAGTAATCTTTCATGAACATTGATGTGTCCTTCCTCAACTTGATTTTTATCAATCCCTTGGAGACTGTTTTCTGCCATTACCTTTTCCAAGCCCACACATTGAACCAATTTATTAGTCTTGATATCCATGTCATATTCTTTCGATTTGTTCACCCACCGACATCTTTTACTTGAAATATCCATTTTTGATAATATGTCCTTAACCATGGTATGGGGAACATAAGTTGTGATCTTGGAACTCAAGATGTATGGTCTAATGAAGGAAAAGCCTGCTTTTCCATGATAGTGTATTTCAACTCAGCTCCATGTAATGATTTACTATAAAAGTCAACTGGCCTTTCACTCCCTTTCTCGTCATTTTTTAATAACACAAATGCAATGGTGTTTTCAGAGGCAAAAGAAAACATTTGAACACATTTTTTTAATCCGGAGCTGCCAAAAATAGAAGCATTCTTCGGTGGTTCCTTGATTCTAGTGAAATCTTGGATAACTTCATTCTCCCATTAGATAACTTGATCGTTTCTTAGCATACTTGTGATAGGGATATATATTTCAGCAATGTTTGAAATGAATCTCGTGATGAAATTTATTTTTCCAAAGAATGATTGAATTAATTTCTTGGGTTTTGCGAATAGGAACCTTGCCAATAGATACTATTCTTTCAGGGTCAATCATAATCCCACCTTAGATACAATATGTCCCTACATATTTTCCGTTTGAACCCCAAATTGACACTTCTTAGGATTTAATGAAATACCATATTATCTGCATCTTAACAACATTTCTCCAAATGACACAAGTGAACATTTATAATTCTTGAGAACAATGTTACATCATGCTGATATAAAACAATTAAATCATTTATGTATACTGAGAATTCTACATCCATTTCTCTTTGAAAGGTAGTTCAAGCATTCATCAGGCTAAATGGCATCCTCACATACACATAAGTACCACATGGGGTAGTGAAAGTGGTTTTAATCCTTTCTGATTGATTTACCATCACTTGATTATATCCCAAGAATCCATCTGGGGTAGAAAAACAATCAGATCTAGTAACCAACTACAACATATTATCCATATTGGGAAAAGGATAAGTATATTTAATTTATGCCTTATTCAAATTCCTAAAATCCACACACAATCTTATTTCTCCATTTATCTTTTGAACTGGTACTAGATTCGCCACCCATGAAGAATACCTTCTGGGTTGTATGATGCCTTCATACCTTAATTTCTTTAATTCTTCTTGCAGTTTGAGCGAAAGAAGTGGATTTATTGGCCTTTTCTTTTCCCTAAATGGTTTAGCATTAGCTTCTAATGGTATCTCATGTTGGAAAATATCTTCCCTATAAGCCTTCAATTATGAATATGACCATGCCAAGCATTCCTGATATGTTTTCAACAACTAGACATATGATTACTTTTCTTATTTACTGAGTTTACTTCCAAACCATATTATTCTGGATTTACCATCAGTCCCCAGGTTGTGTTCCTCTACAT
Source organism: Taxus chinensis (assembly GCA_019776745.2). Lineage (NCBI taxonomy): Eukaryota > Viridiplantae > Streptophyta > Pinopsida > Cupressales > Taxaceae > Taxus > Taxus chinensis. The sequence goes on from CM034151.1 coordinate 804,294,889, forward strand.
ATCTTAAAGCTAACATGTGTCTACTAATAATGCATTTAGCATTTTCAATGTTTGTCTCTAATGCAACCAAACCTATTGGGATGGTATTGGTTTTTAATTGAATAATATCTGTTCAAAATAAATTATCTTTCCCTTCATAAAGACAAACCATTGGTTCCCAATCCATATTCTGATTTGTAAATTCTCCATCATTTTGTAAAAACCTCTGGACTTTGGCATCATTTTCAAAAACCTGCCAATGTTTGACATTGTATGGGAGGTGGTCTTGTCAACACTTCTATATCATACTCCAAGTAACGAGACATTGCATAGTTTTCAAATATTGATCCCAATATTGCCAACCTATCTGTAATAGTATCCTACTTTATATCATGGTAGATTATGTTGAAAGAATCAATCATTTCAATAAAATCCCAAAATACATCCTTATAAAGTATCATTCTTTGGTTATTGGTTGCATATAATTTACTAACTTGTTTGACTACAAGTTATGAATCTCCCTTAACAAAAATATCCATAATACCATACCTCTAAGAAATCCTTAAAACAAACATCAATGCTTCATACTATGTAATATTATTGGTACACTCAAATTTGATTTTAAAAGAAAAATTGAATTCTTCCTGATTTGGAGATATTAAGATAATACCTGCACCATTCCCAAATTTAGAACAAGCTCCATCAAACATCAAAATCCAAGAGCACCCAACTTGTTCAAAACATTTATATTTGTCAATATTATGTTATTTAAAATCTGCATAATCGCTAAAGTTATCAACATCTACATCTACATATAATACTTCATAAGAAGCATTATTGGGGTCTTCAATCAGATGTAACATATTTTTCTCACGATATAATTTCACAAGGATTCCTTCTACTCTGTATGGTTGTATATGACATATCCATCTATACACTTCCTCCCACACTAGTATCCCATTATCTTGACAATAACATTCCCCATTTAGTCAAGCAATTGACAATGACCACAGTCATGGTTAAGCACTTGCCCAGGTAAGTTGCCAATTGCACTATCAATGCCTTAACATATCAAATCATCGCTACTTCCTGTGAATCCATAGAAGTGCACTTTACAAAAGTGGTCATCACTTTGATATTTAATTCATTCATTACCTCAAGAGACATCACATCACAAGAGGCTCTTGAGTAAACATGCAGTTTTGCACTAGCCTATCTTTGATGATTAGAGTAATATAAAAAGGATCAACATCAAGCTGAGACAAAACAAGAGAAGTACCCAAATATACCTTAGGTGATTCTCCTAATTCTTCTAGTTATTGTGGTGCTTCCAACTCTATAATGATAGGGGGAACACCCATACTATTCACATTTTTGCCTTGGGTTATCACCTCATCTTTAAATCCCAAATATTCAAATGTCATATTTCTATGCTCAGGGATTCTGAGCAATTCAACATTAAGCACAGTAAATTTGATCTGAATCAAAATATGAACTATATCACAGGGAACATATTTTGGTAGAACTTTATTAGGAGGGATATTTATGGGTCATTATGGTGGTATAAGAGTCTTCACAATTTGGGTATGAGATGGGACACAAGTTTTAATTATATTGAATGGTTATTTACTAAGTGAATCCCTTTTAGGAGGTTCTTTTGAGATATTAGTGAGAAGTCGAGTTTCTAGTTTGCATTATGGTCCTCTCCCTTTGACAACTCTACTTTTGGTATTATATTTCTTTGTAAACTTGAGCAAGAGGGGTAGAATCTTGATAAAATTTATTAATATCAATCAACCTAAATTACAAAGGAGTGTTGAAAATATTATAGGAATTGAATAGCCATGTGCAAACAAATATATGGGCTCTATAGGTACAACCAAAATCACAAGAACTTCCAAAATACATCTGAGAAGCAACAATAATTAAATACAAACAAATAATAATTGTTACAACTACGTAACAATATAACCTATGTAATAATATGACAAATATTGCTATAAAAACTATATAAAAATATATCAACTAATTACCTTATTAAATAATTAAATATGTTAAGGTAATATGATGCATAAATTAACCTAACATCCTCCCCTTACTTTTACATTTCCTCGAGTGATGAGGAGACGAACTCTCTGAACATCTTGAACTTTTAAAGTGTAAGTGACTTCGTTAAAATATCTACTTTTTGTTTAGCTATTGGACAAAAATGAATTTGTATATTGTAATTCAAGACATGCTCGCGTATGAATTATACCTGTACCTCAATGTGTTTTGTTCTTTGATTAAAAATTGGATTGCAAACTAGTTTGAGAACACCTTCATTGTCAACATGCATGGTGGTTGGTTTGTCTTGTGGTATTCCAAGTCCTTCGAGTATGCGACATAGCCAAATCACTTCACACATAGCTTCTTCTGCAGAACAATACTCAGCTTCTGTGGAAGAATGAGAAACAAATTGTTGTTTCTTGCTTCCCCATGATATTGGTCTAGATCCCATAAAGTATACAAATCCTAAAGTGGATTTTCTATCATCAATATTACCTGCATGATCTGAGTTCTAATATACTGAAAAGAAGAATTTTTTGTTCTTCTTGTTTTCTACACCAAGATCCAATGATCCTTTAAGATACCTCAGGATGCGCCTTGCTACTTTCCAATTAAAAACTTTGGGTTCATGCATGAACCTAGATAGATATCTTAGTACAAAGCTGATAGTTGGTCTAGTGTAGGTCATTTAAATGAGACTCCCAATCATCTACTGATACATAGTGGAATTTACCTCAGGAGATGGATCTGAATGAGATAACTGCAATCTGTTCTGCATTGGTTTAAAAATTTGTGTGCAATCCATCATCTTGAATTTCTCAAGTGTTGTCCTGGTATATTTCATCTGAGAAACAAAGATGTGATTCTCTTTCAACCATACTTCCAATCCATAATAATAATGCATCAGCCCAATATTTGTCATGTTGAACGATCGATTAAGATCTTTCTTTGTTACATCGATAATCCTCACTGAACTGCCATTGATGACTAGATCTTCGACATAGACAATGAAAATCACAATGTCCCCCCATTTATTTTTGAGGTAGAGATTGGGGTCGTACGGATTTCTTACAAATCCATGTTGTATGAGATGCTCATCAATTTTGATTTACCATGCCCATGGTGCTTGTTTGAGGCCATACAGTGATTTCTTGAGTTTGCATACCTTTGCTTCTTGACCAGGTACTAAATATCCCTCAGGTTGAGTCATGTAGACTACTTCTTGTAAATATTTATTTAGGAAGGAACTTTTTACATCCATCTGATGGAATTTTTAGACCAAATTGTGCAGTTAGAGAAAAGATCATCTTGACCATCTTGAACTTAGCTATGGGAGAAAAATGTCTCCTCCTAGTCAATTCCTTCTTTTTGTGCATACCCCTTTACTACAAATATTTCTTTCTACTTTTCCACTATCCCATCCGCTTTGTACTTTGTTTTGAATATCCATCTACATCCAATGGGTTTCTTCCATGGTGGAAAATTGACAAGCTGCCAAGTGTTATTTTTCATTACTAACTGATATTAAGAGTCTATGGCATATTTCCAAAATTCTAACTGTAGGGCTTCCTAGACTGTAGAGGGCTCATCAGACTTGATAAATCTACTCATCAAATAAAAGTTAACTTATTCTCTTACTTTACTATGAGTCCATGGTCCAGGGGTGGATGTATCCAGTGGAGCATCCATTCTTTCATCTTGTAATGTGCTAGTACATGAATGGGGCATATGTTGACCTATTATCATGGTTCAGGGTTCTATCATATCACCACCATCATCCCCATCATCACTTTCATCATCAGTGGGAACATTAGTTTCAATTTTTATAACTGATGAAGAATCTATATTAGGCGAGTCTGAAGGAGGAGACTCTTCTTCCTTCTTCTAAAAACTCAACATCTCTACTGGTGTAGACTTTTCTCGTCTTTTGATCCATCAATCTGTACCCAAGAGTCTCTTCACTGTACCCAATGAAGACAAGTTTCTGTGAATTCATGTCTAATTTCTTTCTATTCTACTTGGGTATTTGCATAATTTCTTTGCACTCAAATTCTCTAAGGTGTGCAATAGATGGTTTCCTCTTTGACAATTCTTCTTTTGGTGTTACTCCATTAAGAGAAACTATGGGAACTATGTTCAACAAATACACTGTTGTCTTTACTACTTCTACCCAAAATGTATTTGCAAGTCTAGAGTCATCGATCATGCATCGCACCATTTCCACGATAGTATGATTTCTTCTCTCAAAAAAACCATTCTACTATTGTGTGTGTGGAGGAGGCATTTGTTGATGAATTCCATGAGTTTATAGGTATTCTTTGAACTCATTACTGGTGAATAGCCCCCCTCGATATTAGTGGAGAGTTATGATGTGAAAACTAGTTTCATTCTCAACTACTAGTTTAAAATTCTTGAAAGTTTTAAAAGCTTCAATTTTATTGCAAAGAAAAAAAATTCACATTTTCCTTGAGTAGTCGTCAACACATAACATGAAGTACTGAAATCCAAAATGACTCAGTTGTATCAGACCGGCAAGATCAGTATGAACAAGATCAAGCATACCATGAGCTTGATATGTACTCTTCTGGAATGAAGCTCTGTGTTTTTTTCATACTAGGTAGTGAGGACACTTGTCTTTATCCTTCTGAAGAGATGGTAAACCATTGCACCATATTACGCTTGAGAAGTGTCTCGAGATACTTGAAACTAACTTGACCAAGTCTTCGATGCCACAAATATGCTAAGGTAGAATTCTTAGCCACAAGTTCTTGATCATATCTATGTAAAAAATCAAGCTGGAACATGTGTCCCAAATTAGAGGCTTTTACAACTATTTTCGAGCCTCATGATTTCTCTCGAATAAAACATGTTTTCTTACTAGAATGACCATCAAAGTCAATTTTTAAGTTGTGATCTAGGATTTAATTGACTAAAAGAAGATTCTTTGTCAACCTAGGGACATATAAGACATATGATATTCTGCAGTTGCATGAACTAGGGGGTAAAGAAATGTTCCCAATCCCCTGAACTATATATGAAGAATCATCACCCAACAAAACATGGATTTTCAAAGGCATGTCCTTGATTGAGGTAAATAAGTCTTTGTTGTTGGTAATGTGTTGAGTGGCTCCCAAATTAACATACTAGACATCAATAGATGATGTGGATGGTTCACTTGATCGAGCGGTGTATAAGAAGTCTTCATTATCTGAATGTTATTCTTGCTCACCAATGTTTCCTTACTGATGGGGTCTTCTTTTCCAGTTCCCCCTTTTCTACCCTTGATTATAGTTAGAATGTCCCTTGTGAGATTGTTGTTGTGGAGGTCTAGAGTTTCTTGATGAACCTTTATTGTAAGTATTATACCAACAATATTTTAAGTCATGTCCTCTTGTACAAATTGGACATTACTTCTTTTGTTGTTTGTCCCCATGATACCGATTCTGATGTTGGGAATTTTGATAGGAATTAGGTTTTCATTTACCTTTTCCTTTCAATTTTTGATGCAAAGAAAGTTCTTACTCCTCTTCATCATCCTTATTATACATGGATTCCTCTTGTTACAGTAGGTCTACTAGTTTGTCAAAACTAACTGTCACATCTGAAAAGTTTAGTATTGTGAAAAAAATGTGATAAGAAGAAGGGAGAGCTCTTAGAACAATGGGAATGAGAGCTTCATTTCTGACCGCTTCTCCCAAGGATAGAAGTGAAGCCCTCAACTCTGCAACTCTTCTTAATAAAGCTTTAATTTTCTAATTCTGCTTAAACTTCAGTGTATGTAACTAACTCTACAAATTTAGTATCACAATATTATTTTTGGCCTCACATATTGTGTACAATTTATCTTATGCTTCTTTGGCTGTTTTGGCATCTCAAATGTGGGGTTGGACATCGCCGGACACTCTAAACAAGATGATGAGTTTGGCTTTCTGATTTTATTTATCAAACTACCATTGTTGTCTTGTATCAGTAGTTGATCTTGTCAGCGTACCATTCGCAACAGTCCAGATCTCTTCAAACTCAAGTTATTTTTTGATTTTAGTCTTCCACATAGCATATTTGTTTCCTCTAAGTAGTTGTGAATCTAGAATAAAACATTTGGGTGCATTGGTGCCCAATTTGAAGAAATCAATGATAGGGTTTGGCTCTTATCACTCCAAGTATAAGGTCTCTCAATCTATATACTGTTAGTCTGATATACTGAACCTTTATATATACATGCCCTTCTGATATACCCAATGGTACCTGTAAGAAGCTCACCCTTTCTATATACCCAATGGTACATGAAAGAGGCATTAATGTACATGAAATAATTTGATATGTGGTACCAAGACAATACTGAAAGGGGTCTGTGTGATTATTGACATTGGCTCAAATAAATATCCTCATATGTGCATGTAGCTTCTCTATCTACTCGAATAATTTCTCAGTCCATTTTTATGTCGTGCAATCATTCATAGATAGATGAGATGGCTCATAGTGTGTGCATTATGACCTTATTACTCCCTGTCGATTTAAAGGGACAATGCCCAGATGATGTTGTTATAGCTATAATAGGTGTTAAGTGTAGTAGTAGTCATGATGGCTTTACATGTAAGCGCATCCCAGAGGTACTGTATGTACCGAATGCTGCGAATGAGATCTAGGATCTCGTGAGTTTTTTTGAACCAAATTTCTACTAATTTTTTTTACAATATTCTGATAGTTTATGAGAAGTTATAAATTTTTTGGTTGACTATGAAAACCAATAAATTAGGAAAATATACTGAAGCATATGATTACATTGAATTTTTTTTAAAAAATGAATGGCAGGAAAAAAACAATTGTTTTACGGGCCCTGGTGACCTCTGGAGCCTAGAATGAACCTCAATGCAAAAAACCGTTAAAAAGTAGCTGAAAATGAAGTTTTTAGATAGTCTTCTTCTGGAAAATGTTGTCCAGAATGAAACAAAAGACCTAATAGGAGAATTTTTTTTACCCTAAATTAGGGTTTTTCTCACTAAGAATTTTGGAGGTGTTTTCAGTTATAGTTAGCTGTTTAGCGGCAGTTTTTCTGCTAAATGGCCCTCCAAACTTGAATTTTTTTTTTTTGCTGCTAAAATCATATTGGTTTTATAAAACACATTAGGCATGGAGTTTGAGCCATTTACCTCACAAACCAAAGTCCTTCTCTCTAACCTCCTTGGCTCTCATGAGCATTTGATATAGAAATGAAGCAATTTAAATTTAAAGAAATTCAAAAAATGCTAACCTTTTGAAAATGAAAATGTAGTTGAGGCTCCACATGGATTTGCATGGGTGGAGGAGAGCTTGTATTCAAATTAGGGTTTCTGCAAGTGTAACACATTGATCTAAAGTTCCTTTTATGTCGTCCTTTGTATGTATATAACATGGTTATGGATTTGTTTTTATCTTTATTTTATTTTTCTTTGAATGTTTTGCAGGTGCCTAAACGATTGGTGTGAGCACCATGTTCTTTGTGTTACAGGTCATTTTTATTGTTAGCTTGCTGTAGGTTGGAGGATTTGGAGATCAGACTATGGAGTCCCCTCCAACTCGGTTGTGTAGAATGATTCAAACCCGGTCTACAATGTTGTTGTTCAATAGACGTCTCGAATGGAAAGTAAGAGCATTACACCATCGTGAAGATCCAACTTGGCTTGAGAAGAGGGAGATTATGTCCTTTGTTGTAGATCAGTTTGAGGAAAGGGCTTATTGGCTCGTTAGAAGGCCTGTGGGATCAAAATATGTGTGGGCTCGACATGGTCACAGACTGGCTCACACTCGACCTTGGGGGGAGAGGCTTTGTATCCAAACAACTAAAGGATCAGTTTTGTAGTATAACACACCTTAGCTAGCCTCTACAAAACTCAATGAAACAACATGGTTCAGGTTCTTATTCAATTCAGTGCCAAGAAATAGAACTCGGCCTTGGTGGAGGTCATAGCTCGATCAATATAACTACAATTTTTTCCTCGAAACATAGAGCTAGGGTAGTTTTAGCAGAGAGTTCTCTAGACTTGGCAAGATCACTGGTGTTATTTACAACTAACATTGTCACCAAAATTTAGTGACAAAACCCCTAATGGGGAAATTATTTTCTTTATTTTTGAACTAGCATCCAAGGAGCAATTTATTCCTGGTGCATGGGGGCACCAAGGAAAAAACAATTTCTTTACATTTACCTAGAAATCACACAGGAGGTTGTGGGCTTGTAGGGAGGTCTAGGAAGCTTCTGGGGGCAACAATGCCTCTATGTTGTTGCATATTTCTTCTCCATGAATTCTCCTTCCTCTACAACCTTATCCAATGTTTATAGGAGCTTCAATTCAGTCTGGTACAAAATGTAAACTTCAGCAACAAGGTTGGAAGACTGATAAACATTTTTTAATATCAATCAACCTAAATTACAAACGATTGCTGCAATTCTTATAGGAATTGAACAACTATGTGTAGACAAATAAATAGGTTGCATAGGTACAACTAAAATCACAAATTTCAAAATACATTTGGGAAGAACCAATAATTAAAGGAAAACAAATAATAATTGTTACAACTACGTAACAATATAACCTATGCAATAACATGACAAATATTTTTATAAAACTATATGACAAATATTTTTATAAAACTATATAACAATATATCAACTAATTACCTTATTAAATAATTAAATATTTTAAGGTAATATGATGAATAAATTAACCTAACATTCCCCCCCTTAATTTTGCATTGCCTTCACTAACAGTCTTATAGTCTTAACTAACATTTCCTTCACTAGTTTAGAAATACATTTATAATTAAAAGAGATTCAACTTACATCCTTTCAAGGAGAAAAAAATAACCATCTTCATTTCACAAGCAAGTTTAACTATAAGAATCATTGTTTCTTTCAAAATAGAATCTAACACATTTCAATATTTTGGAAATAAAAGTATATCAACTATTTTATAAATGAGAGTATATCAAACTACAACATTACAATATTTTGGAAATGAAAATATTTTAGAAATTAATAAAGGTATATCCATTCCATCTTCATTCAATTATCCCTTTCTTCAAAATAATACAATCTTGATAATTTCCTTCCATGAAACTACGCATATGAGATTTTAATTTTCTAAATCCACACACTCTTAAAGGAGTTTACAAGATAGAAATATTTCCAAAGAATACCAAAAATTTCGCACAAATTTACAATTTTACAATGCATCCACTCAAAGTGGGAAGTATGAATTTTAAAATAAGTCACAAAAAGGCTATCCAAAAAAAACTTTCAAGTCTTCAAATAATATTTCTTCTCAACAAAGGTAGCTCCAGCATTGGATTTCTTCAATGTCATAAGGGAATCACAAAAACAAGGAAGGGGGAGTAGGAAATTGTCTCCGCCAAACCTTAAATCCATTAAGGGAATAAGCTATTCCCTTAGCATTCCCTGAGCCCCAGCCAAGGAATCATGAGGATCATTGATCGACAATGCTAACTATCATAAAGAGGCTTCTAAAGAAAACACACATGCAAGACATGTAACTCCACCAAGGTCACATAAAAAACAAGTTTAAACACACACAAAAAAAAAGGTTTGAGGATCAAACCAAGTAGAGCAAGCATTATGGGAAACCACCTCATTATGCCTCCCAAGTGAAGTTTGAGACTTACCCAAGCATCCAATTGCACAAAATAATCACACAAATCCTTATCTCTGCCTTACAATATCCAACACGTCGATGAATCCCTTTTCTCTCCCTATAGGTAAGACTCCCATTCACACTCCCACCAAAATTTCATGCCTCACATAAACTCCATTTTACCTCCCCAATGGTCCCATTAGTGCTTCACACATACCCAATTAAGGCCAACTACTCAACCAACCCAAACAAACACCATCACAAGAAAAAAATGCTTACAACAAACAACATGACATAATAATAAAAAGGTGGAGAGCCTACCTCTCCATCAAGATCCAATAAAACCTTCACAAGCCTCTTCAAATTTAGGCCAAATGATTTCCAAGCGCCCCAAAAGCTCTAAAATCCAAAAGTGCACAAGAAGCAAAATGAAAAAGTTAACCTCATTCCAATGAAAAATCACAAATAAATAGAAATGGGAAATGAGAATGATGAGGTGGGTCCATATAGGATCCACTTCATTATCCCCCATCCCCACACTGAAGTCAAACATACAAAGGCCAAGAAACATCAATGCACAAGTAAGGATTATGACAACCCACTTGGTTCAAACTTGTACACCATGCTTTCAAGGGACATAATAAATTGGATTAGAAATAAAGTGTAATGAGTTTTCCTTATCTTACACTCAAAAATGGACAAAGAAGTGAAAAATAATATTTTCAACCCATGGGTAAGGTTTTTGGGTCAAATTAAGAGGCATGAGACAAGTCTTCAAAAGTGCCCCAAATTCAAAATCCAAATTTTGAACTTCGGGTGGAGTAAAACAATCCCAAATAAAAATAAAGTATACTTATGCAAGGGCTATAAGATATCATCATCACTATTAGTCACATCTCTACTTTGGTTAAACTAAACAAGAAGGGTCAAGTATAATAAACACACGTTTACACATGCTAATAAAGTGAAAAATTTTCCAAATTTAAATACACAAACCATAAATTAAAACGTACAAAAATTAAATAAAGGGACACAAATCACCTCATGTTAACATATGTGAAATTTCCCCCCCATAGGAGATTTCCAAACAAGACATGCAAAACAAACACTAAACAACATTACAAAAGTTGTCAATTTTGGCCTCGTCGCTCAAAGCTCGACATCCTTGCCTGGTTGGTCCCCTATCCCCTTCAATGTTTGTTATAAAATTCCTACACACAAAAAATACCTCTCCGAATTTTTGGTCCTATTAACAAAATTGAGAACATATGCATATAAAATCAATGTTCATCATTCAACATTTAACAATTCTATTTTCCATCAATATGTCAAACTCAAAACGTAACATCCATAAGACTAGAATTCTACTCAAAACATCCCAAAACATGTTGTATTAGTAGGAAATCCATATCATGAAAATAAACATATATCAACTGTCTATCATCACTATCTAGTGCATCATAATAAAACATAACATCATAGTGTCAATAATCCCTATATCAGTATAATCTATCATCTACTGATCAATGTATCATAATCAAATGTCTAAACATTGGTCCATTAGTATCAATATCAATATGGAATAGTGTCGACAAGGAGTAGGCACTACAAGTTATCCTTTTCACTGCTCTTCTCCATCTTAAGTAGGTACTGTTGATAATGTTTGCACTTGTGCAAAAAAGGGCAACTCGGAACCTTGTTACGATGGATGGATTTGATGAAGTGAACCTAACTAGGGGAATACATTACTATATTATCATGTTTTGAGTTAAAATAATTGATGATTACATGTAATTTGTAGTTGTGTGTGCTATTACAAAATCTAACAAATCACATAGTTTGCAATTCTATGTTTATCTTTAGTAAGAAAACACAAAATCTCCTAAGGATAGATGTATTAGCTTAATGAACACTAGAATTATAGATTAAGTGGAATGTTAATTTTGCATCAACAAATAGAGTTACAGGTTAAAGTCGTTGAGAGTTCATTAGTAAAGTTGTAGGTATTTTAAAGTCCGTTCCTTCATGATTAAGTACACCAATTATGTTATTGATTCGTTTACTTTGTTATACAATGCATACATAAAACTGAAATGTAGAAAGACGTACACAACTTGATTCCATAATTTATTTTTTTATTCATAATGTATTTCAATCTTTCCCATACAAGCCATGGGATGTAACTAAAAATAAATTCATAACTACTGAAGTAGGAGGTACATGTGCATGAAAAGAAAAGTAAAGGAGTATGAAAATGCCCATCATTCCCTTGAGTTCCTCTCATTTCCATTTCTCTACTTCCAACTTGAGATTTACCCCATCTTCATCCTCACTATCCACATTGACATTATACTTGGGAAACAGGAAAAGAAATACTATCAATCACAAGCTCAAGGTTTTGATCCATATTCATGTACTATCTAATTTCGTGCAAATGGATCTCCTAACATCAAGTGGTATAAGTTAAAGGCACAATATACATCAAAAATAGATACCTGATTGGTAATAACAATACTCTACATCAGCACATATGATTCCCATAATTATTTTGGAAAAGAAAAGAAAAAATAAGAAAACTATGGAACATGAGAGAGGCCAAAAATCCTAATGATTTCTAACTAGTGTATCTACATTTTTAGGTACAAGTAAGAAGAAGAAAATAATCACTAACTGTTGTGTTTGTATATAAAAAATATTACATTCTACAAGTTAAACCTAAAAATTGCATATTATTTGAGTTCAGACTAAAGGATAAATATACAAAGATATAACTGTACTAATTCATAAAAGAAATGCAAATTTAGTGCTACAAATTCTAAGAAATGGAATATATAAAGAAATTGAAGATAATGATGATTTATTTAGCTTCAGATCTTCAGTAGAATACCAAATTGAATCATACTTTAGAATAACTTGGAGAAATGGAAGATTAAAGATACAAAGTGTGATGTAAGATCTACATGGTTGAAAAAAAAGTAAAGCACTTAAGCAGAAATTTTAGGGGATCATATCTAGAAGGTTTTCATCATTTTCAAAACACAAAGGAAGCGTGAGTATTCAATGCATTTCATATAAGTGAAAGTATTCAATAAGGATTAAGCCTCATGTTCTCATTCCAAAGGTTAGGAAAATAATACATAATTCCAAGTAAGTCATTCTCATGGAAAATTTTATTAAAATAAGGGTAACTTATTCCAAGGAGTGGTAACAAATCATATATTATAGTGGATACAAATTTACAGAAAAAAAAATACACATCACAACAACAATGGTTATCATGCAAATTCATCAACAACTTTAGATATCAGAAGGAACAGATTGATATCAGCTCTAGAAAAACAAAAGATACAATCTGTAAGATTTTGAAATGCATTGTCAAGGTGAAGGTGCTAAACAGATCTTAAAATGCACAAGGAATGAGAATGGATGGAGATCACTTCATGAGAGCAACAGTTTTAAGACATCATAAAACATAACATTTTCAAGAAATGCTTCCCATCATAGATTTGCAGCTATACAATACCACAAAATGAATGAAGAACACTTTCAGATATATATATGAATATGGTTTAAGTTCAATAATATTTCATCTGAGAATAAAAATTTGAAAACTTCAAGGATAGAAAGTACAACCAATTACAACATATTAGATTTTCATCTCAATGGATTAATTATACCTTTGACGCTAAGATCAACATAGTGCGTACATCAAAGAAAGTGTTCTACACACATCACTAACAAAATCAGCTTACATTAGTGCCTTGATTTAATAAGTTCAACATCATTATTTCACTAATAAATGATTATGTAAAGTATTTGAAACAATATAGTAATGGAGCTACAAAAGAGAGAAAGTGAACTAGTTCTGAAAGTCGAAGATTTTCAAATGAATTTAATACACTTATCTAAGAAGCAACCAATTAAGATATATGGAGGTTTATCAAGAAGAGCTCAAAATTCGAACCACATGAAAGGATTTAAGCATATAAGGCTTCAGGAGGTTATTTTAGTTAAGTTAAGATTGTGAATGCACCATAGTTACAAAAATACAAACCTAATTTGTGTATGAATGGTATGTTGAGTAACTATCTTAATATTAGTTGAAGAGCCAAAGTAAGAATAATATAATGAAGAGACATTAAAGTGTTCATCAATTCAGAAAAATAACTTTTTGAAAGAAAAGAAAGCATGAAATTTACCTTGTAACTCCAAAATTACCTTATTTTATCCAAGGCACCATAAATCCTTACCTCACTCTATTTAATGCTAGGAGATAGATATGGAGGGTCAAAACAATTTGACTATAGTCTTGTGAGACTCTAGTGTAGGATAATTTTTAGCCTTTTATTATTGTATTGTATTAAAAGTTAGCTAAAATTTTGTATGTAGGAGAACTAATTTTGGTATGCATGTGCTATTTTTTGAGCTTCGTGAGCTGGAATTTTGTATTTATACCTTGCTTTTACAAATGTAAGGGGGGAATAATTATTTTCTAAATAATTGATGTAGAATATTGTACTGGTAGTGTTGGTACCCAAATTGATTCTCTGTTTTTGGTCGAGCAACATCAACAGGTTGAGAAAATGCTTAGAGACAGATAAATAAGATTTCAAATCATTTTTTAGCCTGGGAATGATTTGAATGACTCATTGTCACTCCATCTTCGAGAAAGAAGGTAGCACCGTGTAAAGAGTTTTTCCTACCCTTACTACTTTTGGTTGTGGATTTCAACCGGGGTGAGATGACCCATTTTGTAAGAGATGTAAATTGTTTGGCTATATTGGAGTTTCCTTCTATGATATTTGAAAGAAAACCTTAAGAAGACATGGTCAATGCAACATAATCCAACTCGCACGAGTTGTTACTTTAGAGAATGGTAATGTCTTCTAAACAAGGTTTAGGCTATTAAAGACAACTATAAGACCCAATTTCCCCTGCATGTTTTGGGTAAAGGATGGGTAAATTTAATAAATCTCCTTAACATTTATGGACAAACAGTGCAAACAGGGGTAATTCATGTAGGATTGTTTATTTGTAGATGAATTTCATTGTGGAATTTAAGCAGGATAAAGTTGATTATACCAAATTCTTAAGAACTTTCAACAAAGGTTGAAGAATCTACTAAAAAATATTATCAAAACAATTAAAATAGTCAACAATAAACCTTCAACCAGAAGATACTACAAAAAATTAGGCATTTTTCCATAATTTTTCAACAACATTTTTGTGGTTATGTGTTATTTTATAAAATAAAATTGTGGTATTGGAATTGTATCTAATTCACTCTTCGATATATTATTGTAGTTTTTCCACAATTTACTATAGCATGGATAGTCCACAATTTATAAAATTTATAGATAATCTCCATTTTTAAAATTGTATATTGTCCACATTTCTTAATATTTGTAACATTTCTACAATTTATATTTTTGTTAGTATTCCACTATTGTGCGAAATTGTGGGTTTTCCATATATTTTAATATTGAGGATTTTCTAAATTATACACATTTTTGTTTCATATCGATATAATATGTTTGGCAATATCTACAAAAATATTCTATAATAATGATTACCAAATAAAACTTGTGGGTGGAAGCTACAATTTGATTTCCACAATAATAGTTTGTGGAAAATCTCTTACAATAATGTAGAAATGATATTATTAATGTTCTATCAATTTCATATTCCACTATATACTTATATATGTGCATTGTCCACATTTCGAATACACATTAATTAATTATTATTAGCTACACAGCTTTAATATAATGGAATACAATATCTTATTTTGAACAAAATAATTTTTTTATTTAAATACTATCACTAAATTTCTATTCAAACACAACTAACACTACTTAATTACATATAAATTAAAGTCAAATAAATCTTAAACCCATATTTATTTTATAACATTTATATCAACCAAACTATATTAATTTTAGTTTATTATATAAAATCATTTACCTTATTATATAAATTCAAGAGAATAATAATAAGAGGAGGAAAATAGTAGAATTATACGTAAAACATTGAATAACAATAATATTCAAAGAATGGAAAAAATAATGAGACGTAGATTAAATATATAATTGTTTATATGGATGTATTCAACAAAATCATAGACCCAATGACCAATAAAATTCAAGATATTAATATGGGAAAAAATACCCATAAGATTCCGAAATGAATTTATTAAATTGATGCAATGTGCTTATGTGAAATTCTCCATATATCTGCACTTCCAAAATAGCTGAAGTTTGTATTTCCCATATTGTTTTTATAGCCTCAGTTATCAGTTGAATTCTTTATTCATAGATATGTTTTGAAAGGGATTTGATATATGTTGGATAGTATGTTATGAGATTTGACCTTCTTGGACATGTATGGTTATTTGGGCGTGTAGCACCAATTTGACTTGATTAGTATGTTGACACCTTTTCATTTGATGTTGCATTTACTAACTTATTTTGATGTTGTTTAGACCTATTTGATATATGTTAGATACTTTGTTTTGTCACATATTTGGATTATAAGGATGAATGTGACTTTTATTTATCTCTATGGCTAACTCATGGTAAATTGTGTGTAATTATGCATGTTATCACATTTATGATTCCAGGATGACGATATGCTATTATAGATTTCATTGATCGCTTATTGAGGAGTTGTTTTAGACCATATCAGACAGGTACATTTAATGTGTGCAGGTGATAGGTCACAAGAGAACATGGGTTTCAGGGCGGCTACATAAATTGTGCACAAGTGGCCCACGAGGTGAAGCCCTAACTATGTTAGCTGTATGAGGCATTATTATTATATTTCATCATTTTGGGCACCATGAATGACCCTCATTTGTAATGTAGTATGTCATGTAAAATAAATCTTATTTAGGATGTTTTATTTTGTTAAGTAAACTTGGTTTGGGGGACTTAAT